>CM029790.1:14432803-14917376 GCA_017562165.1 Ectropis grisescens | reverse complement strand
TAATTGTGTAAAATGAACAGAAAACTGTGAAATAAGCAAAAAATAAATAAAACGCGCGTGAAACCGTGGGCACAGCTAATAAATAAATATTGACGAAGATTCCTCAGACAACTCTAGCGACAAGCTAAGAAAGTGTATATTTATTAAAAAAAAAACAAACGGATTTGTCAAACTTATATGGTTATCTCTCTTATTAGTTAAAATAAAATAAAATAAAATAAACCCCCTCATAATTCCAAATTTGAACGTTTCTCTAAATCGGTTTTATGTTACAAACAGCACTCACACATTGATAAACGTCTTTTAAACGTGCAAAGAAATCTATACATAAAACCACACGTCATTAAGCCTAAATTCCTTCTACACCACACTCCAATTAATACACGCCAAAGAATCTAGACAATACCTACCATCAATACGCTCCTCAGGCAAAAAACCATTAATTTTTCCCTTCATACATACACATCACAGTAAAAAAACACGAGAAATATCGACATTTTTGCACGAAAACACGAAATTTTACACACGGTATCACGAAAAAGGTCAAATTAGATCAAATTTACACGATTTTGGGTTTAAAAAACGTCATTTATTGGGGAGATTAGGTTTTTTTCGCGCGCGTAACGTCCCCGCGTCGCGTGAAAACGTATACTGATTATTTCATAGCTTACGTATACATAGTTATATGGAACGACTTAATCTTCATCATGAAACCTGAAACACACTCTATCTCCTTTGAAATTGAGCTGAAAACGGTCTGAAGGAGACAAGGGTGGCTCTGAAATCACCCCATCCTGCTGCTTCGTCCTAGAGATGGGACGTAGACGTTCTAACGTGGATAACGTTATTAGCATTTTCTGAGCAACGTAAATAACGTCTTTAATCCATTACGTTTCAAAATTTTACTTGGATAACTTTCAACTTAATACCGAATAATAACTTTATAATTAAGTTATAATATACTACTTATAGCAGCGACCCGTAGTATTACTCGCATAGTTTCTGCTCCCGTTACTTTACCAAGATAAAGAATATGTGTTCTCCCATGCTATTCTATCTGTATTCCAAATTTCAGCCTGATTTGTTCATACGTTACGACCGGATTGAGCAACAAACATTGACATAAGCTACATAAATTGAGATTTATAATAATACAAGCGACCCGCCCCGGCTTCGCACGGGTGCAATGTTGATACTAAATATAAGTACCTGCTAATAAAATTCCGCTCCGGCGGCAAGACGTTTTGTTTTACGTAGTCACATAAGTCACAGTTTTTTGTGATGGTTTTTTGGCGCGACGGACGCACGCAATGTGTTGATTGATGGAACGAAACGTGCTTCACACCAAAGATGGCGACAGCGGTTTGTTTGTCAGTGCCATCAGAATTTAACGAAATTCTCCATAATCCGAATTTTGTGGACATATTTATGTGGTCGACTCAAAATCAATATTTTTTAAGTTTTTTTATTCATATAAGGTTTCGATCAAGTCTACAGTACTTCTTGACGAAATTATTAATATAGATTAGTAGGCTTATATCCCCGTAAGCTAATGGAGCAATAGATGTTTAGTATAAATATGAATGTGACTTCAAATAGCATAATTTTATCAGAATAGCAGTATTGTAGACATACATAATGCCATATATTTATGTTATAAACTCAAATAGTATATAATAATTCCAGAAGTGAACATCTGTGTGGTCAGTAAATAAATAAACATTGACGCCCTTTTGACGTGACAACGTCTTATAAATTGGTTTGCCGGGTGACACTTCAAGAAACTACGTTACGCTCCGCTCACGTTATGCGCTCACAACGAGAGCGAGTGAGAGGCACGCGTCCCTTCCACTCGGGCATAGTTAGCCCGCCTAAGAGCGAGAGAGAGACAGACATAAAAGTGAAAGGCACGCGTCCTTCCGTAAAATTATTTTACCACTCAAAGTCGTTGTCACGTAAAACTTTCGCCCGTATACCGACTTTACAGGCAACCAATTTTTTTGAAGTGAAAACTTCTTTTGGCGCGGCACACACATATTTTTCGTGGGCTGTGAATTGAATTCTAGCGTCCACGCTTGAGAACGATAAGAGATCTTCGGGTAATTCGGAACCATGGCCATTGGCTATTGGGCATCTAGAAATGCAACAGCTTTTCCTACTGGTCATCTAAAAACGCGACAGCATTTCCCATTGCCTCTTAGGCCACGCCCTCCGGTTTCACCCGCGTAATGTTCAAAGTTATAAAATTCTGAATTTTCACTTCTATCGGCAGTTCTTATGACTGCCAATTTTTTTTAACTTAAGAAACCTAAATTACAATGAAAACTAAAAACCTTACCGCTACATAGTTTGAAACTATACTTTTCTTTCTGACGGAAACGGTTTATTCTAGCTACTGTTTTGATATTCTACTTCCTGCTAATATAATAAACGCAAAAGTTTCAATCACGTCGAAACAGCTGAACAGATCTTTTTTGAAATTTAGAATATAGTTTGTCATGGGAAATTAAAGGGAAAAGGCATTGCGCATGTAAAACCGCCGAGGACTGCTCGTGTTTCGTTACTACATAGTATAAAACAAAGTCACTCCCCGCGTCTGTCCGTCCCTACATATTATGCTTAGATCCTTAAAACCACCAAACAAATATTGGTGCTGGGTTTTTAAATAGATAGAGTGATTCATGAGGCAGGTTGACATGTATAATAAGGGCGTAAATTAGCAGAGAAACACTGATAAAATCTTAATGGCTTCTAATGTTATGTCATAAATAAACACATTTTTTGCGCTTACACTGCAAACGCAAATAATGTACCTACAGCAGTATTATACCCCTTTAAAAGGTCTAGAAAAAGGTCTGGAATAGTGTATGTGTACCTCTTAAGAATAACCCACTATAACTATTTATTAGTACATACTTATATTCATTAGTATCAGCATTGCACCCGTGTAAAGCCGGGGCGGGTCGCTAGTTTATGAAAACGTGATAGCGCTTAAGCGTTACGTTGCGTTTTATTAAAACGTTAACTTTTTCACATTTTTCTCAAACTCTACGCCCGGTCCCCCAGTGTTGCCAAATTAAAAATCATATTCTACTAATTGAAACCCCTATAATAGGTATAGTTATATTTGGCTAATTAGAGGGTGCTTAAGGGTTGAATTGTAATTTTAACTCCCTGATTGGCTGGTAAAAATGACGGCCGTTGCGTATTTTGCGGTTTTTTGAATAATTTAACAAATTGTGGTGATTCCGGCTTTGAATTTAAATTCATGTTTTGCTGAAAGTTGAGAGTATTTGTTTCTTACAGTAGCTGTGTAATATTTATCAACATTGGTTTTATTGTCTTCGATTTAAGGCGCTGGGAAGACCTGAGTGAAATTCACGAATGCAAAACTAAGCTCCGCCCCTTTACAACTCCGATAAGACAGCGCCACACGAAGTTGCGTGCACTCAGTAAAATTATTTGCATTGATGGAAACAAAAGGCTTCCATGCTCATGCTCATAGATGGCGCTTTTCAAAATTTTTATTAATTAGAAATGCACGTCTTTTTGCTGTTTACAAATTTTTTCGTCTGATTCTCTTATTTTTTCTAACGGACTAAGTAAAGTCCTTTTGTATATTAAATAAAAAACAAATTGCATAAATTAGCTAAGCCAGGAAGATGAATCACTACATATTAAGTAATCCATTTCTTTAAAATTATTGTACGAATTTTGAAGAAAAACATTCACTGTTAGTGAAGTACATGTGTAAGTACCTGGGTGACCGAGCTTTTCTCGGTTTAAACACTGAATATATTTAGATATTAGTGGCGGCCCGGCGGCATTTTTCAGATTTTGCCCCGCCTAAAAATATTGAAGGTCCGGGGCTGACTAGCAGCACCCTGCGAGTTTACCTTCACTGTTCCCGTTCCCGTTATTTTTTCAGGATAAAAGTAGCCTGTGTGTTATTCCAGACTATAATCTTACGTGTTTTCCAAATATCAGCCCGATTGACTTGATGTTTGTCGTGACTGAGGAAAAAACATCCAAACATTGACATTTACAATATTAGTAGGATTGGATACTAATAGTACATAATATAATCATCATTATCATTAGACGAGGCTACGAGTAAATAATCCACCATTATTGCATACTACAACTCGGAAAACAAGTTTTAATAATAATACAGCGACGCCATTTCGCTGCTTTGTAACGAAAGGTCCACAAACAAAACAAAACCAAAATCACTTTTATATCATTTTAGTTAGGGCATTCTTTTTATTAACAAGTGATAAAAGTATTTTTGTTGTGACAGGATGAGCAGTAAGTATATGTGCCTGATGGTAAGTCACATGCCTATAATAGCGCAGTGACACGCAGGTATTGGAAAATAAAGAATCCTAATCATTACGTTGCATTATACTGCGCTCGCCACGACTATTATCTACATGTGTTCTAAATTTCTGCCCGACCCAACGTTACGACGTGATTAAGCAATAAACATCCAAGTATCCAAACATCCATATTTTTCAATATATTTCTATCCATATATTGAACATTTAAAATATTAGTAGGATTTCATATCAAAGCCCTGTAATCATACTGTATTTTTTTCCTTTAAACCGGAAAACTGTGATGTTTTTAACCCCCGACCAAAAAAGGGTGTTATAAGTTTGACATTGATGTCTGTCTGTCTATCTGTCTATCTGTCAGTCTATGTGTGTGTCCATCTGTGGCACGGTAGAGCTCAAACGAATTGGCCGATTTCGATGCGGTTTTTTTAGTTGAAGGTAAATATCTGTGCTGTTCTTAGCTATGGTTGGTTGATATCGATTCTAGATGGCCGCCTCCACAAACTGGCGGACAAAATATTTGTTCACAACCTGCCTCAATATGGGTATCAAATGAACAATAAGAACAATATGGGTTTGCCTAGTAAAATATTATACATTGATGTGCCTCAGGAAAACATACAGCATTATATGAAGAAGCAGTATGTATACTTATCTTAATAATCTGTGGTCGACGTCTATACCATAGACAATTAGCTTCATCTTGACGCCACCAGAGGGCGCCGCAAGCGCGCCACCAGCAAGGGCACCCGGCGCGGTGCGATCTTTGGGATTCATAGCGTTGTATACTTTCGCCACGAGTGGTCGAAATTATAGAAAAAAATATTCAATTATCACTAATTAACAATTAATAACTATCGAAAAATATTTTAAATGTGTTTATATATTACACGAAATTTTATTGAAATCTCAACGGATTGAGATTTTCGAAGTACCCGTGAGTGAAGCGGATAATTCATCCATCGAAGAAAATGGTAAATCCTCTGCGTGGTAAAGGTGAGATCGACCGATTCCAGAATCAAGGTCTTATACATGCAGGTCAGTCTTCATTCATTTATATGCATTTTATCAAAAGTGAGCAGCTGGCTCACTAGTGCGAGTTTTGCCTAATCTCTAATGTATGGTTTTGACCAATATATCGAAAACATTTCGATCATCTACGCCTGGTCGCGGAGACCTTGCGTTCGAAGGGTCGTGTCAGTCTTTACTGAACGACTTCCTTCTGGTGCAGTTCCAAATTACGTTTTTAGGTTGCGGAAACCGTGTGATAGCTGGAACACACTTGTACCAACATAGTATGTGACCGATACTCTTTGGACATGCGGGTAGACACACGTAAAAAGGTTTTGAAGACTATTATGTAAATTATTAGACCAGCTAACGTTAAATTGCTAAGTAAATCTACAGCATGTACCTACCCGCTTGGCAGCGTGTCCGCTAAAAGAAAAACTAAGGGTTTCAGGCGCATCTCCCAGTTTTTAACTGGCTTGTTTAAATTATTTATTGTTTGAACCTTGTCTCAACTACCTACTAATACACTTTGATAAGGTGTGTAACCAATAAGTTACTGCTTAGTAACATCTGGGAAGCTAAACTTATTAAGAGTATCTCAATATTACATATAATTATGGCAACATCTAATCCCACTTTTCAAAAAAGAAGGGAAAATGGCTATTCAGAATCGGAATCAACATTGAATAATATTCTATGAAATTAATTAAAACATCAAAAACAGGTATAAACGAAATTAAATTTTATACCCTTCGGTGTCCACCGAACTAGTTCAGACGTATACAAATACATAGACGTGCCAATGGGGGTTGAAATGAATATATCATAATTATACGCATTATTAACTAAGATTTGACGAAACTTAGTTCAGTTGCACTATTGTAATTACACCATCACTTAATTTAGTTGCACTATCGAATAAAGTAAGCTGCTACAACGTGGACAAATTTGCAAACATACATGCATAACCATTTATTTATGTAAGGAGATTCTAAGTTTGGATCTTTTATACAATACGATCGTGAATGTATTGCATTTTAAAATTCTTACATACCTACAAAAAAATAAGTATTTCATATGCAATGGCGAGCTCTGGGCGCCAATATAACTATTTGGGAGAATAAAATTTCACATAAACCCATTTCAATAGATTTAAAATTCACAACTACATCCAACTCATCACATCGATAACTATCGATTCAGGGGAGGAGTCCATGTTATAAAACAAACCTTCTCTGCGGAAGAGAAGCAAGGCATCAATGTCGCCAATTTCAGAGATATTTATAAAAAAATATATCATTCAAGTAGATGTTCTATTGTATTATCAAATGTTTTATGGCATGTTTTATTTTAATACGTATACATATTTAAATTTTGATCTCTCCTTGGCACCACATTTTTCATAACATGCTTGGTCGCGGAAACCTTGCGTACGAAGGGTCGCACTTCGCACTAATCTTACAAGACGACCTCTTTCTGGTGCAATAAAAAATTTAAATAAGCCTCTAGATTTCGGAAACCGCGAGACATCATTTGGAACAATTGATACCTCACATTTGACCAGGTCCCAGCACCATATCTTACCACTAACACACGCTTGGTCGCGGAGACCTTGCGTTCGAAGGGTCGTGTCAGTCTTTACTGAACGACTTCCTTCTGGTGCAGTACCAAGTTAAGTTTCTTGGCTGCGGAAGCCATGAGACACTTGGAACATACTCATGTCCAATATATTTGACCAATACTTGTTTTGGACCTGGTCCCCGCACCATATCTTACTACTAACACACGCTTGCTCGCGGAGACCTTGCGTTCGAAGGGTCGTGTCCGTCTTTACAGAACGACTTCCTTCTGGTGCAGCGTTCCAAGTTACGTCTCTAGGTTGCGGAAGCCGCGAGACACTGGAAATGCCTCAAAACTATGATCGAGAAAGCAGGTATCTATGTATATTCACATTATGTATCTGGAAGGTTATTGACAGAAAATAGGAGCAGGTCAACTATGGCGCACAAATATCTACATATAACAGCGTTTATAGAAAAGTACATGAATCTACCTACATCTGACGCAAAAGTTAGATTTGATTTGCTTAAATTGGAATTGAAGGGTGGCTTAAATTTTACTGTTTCTGGTACCATACGGCAGACTTTAATATCCGCCATCTCAGATTTAACCAGTAACAGCTTCGTCAAGTATGACTTGTACTTACATGATTTAACAAAAAGGATGTAGTACCTACTGCGATGGTGTGGTGGCGCGGAGCCACTTCTCATTATGTTTCAATACACAAAGCACCATGAGCAATACTAACTACGAATAATTACTTAACGACTAATACTCTATCACAACAACGAAGGAATCTATGACCACGAATCGTTTGCATTCTTCTGACATTCCCTGATGATGTTTATACTCCTAAAACACATGATAATTTAAAACACGCGTCCTACGCAATTGTGTTTTCAATTCCAATGAGCGATAATGTTGATTAATATTTAGTTTGTGAAAGAGTGCCCAGCTTGCCGTATAGTCTCTATTCTGAAGAGAGAAACCGTATGCTCTTCGATTTTATGAAATCTGATAAGTAATAATAAGGTTAAATATTAATGGAAAAAGATTTAAGATTTTTATCATTTCGAGATAACACCAAAACCAAATTGAAAGTAGATACGGTGAACAGGAACATGAAATAATTGTAGCAGAACCGTTATGTAAACGGTATCTTAACTTTAAGCTTGAGTATGAGATTTAAAACAGCGACTAAGAACCACCATATTTTATAAATAAACGGATTCAAAAGATCCATTTGCAACAAATAATTGCAAAATGTCGTCAACAAAGCCTATAAATGCTTTCGACAAGCTCTGATGAACCCAAATTCCAGTATTCTTTCCTGGTTATTATTAGCACATTCGAACTGTTCAACAAGGACGTACAAGGTAGTGGCTCTCGACTAGCCAACAAAAAAAATTATATTTATACGAAACCAGCCCAGCCTTCTGACTCGTTCCCATCACTGGGAGTCGGCCAAAGCCATGGTCCAACAGGCTGGTGCGGCCTGGTGGATAACGCGTGACCTAGAAAGATTCTAGGTAAATGTCGCTGTAGAGTGTCATCACATTGAAATCTTCATGAGTATTGATAAAACCCTAGATTTTTGGGAAAATGAGGGTAGATTTGAGTGAGAAACTCACAGAAAAATAGTTTATAAAATAACGCTAGGTCAGTGTGAATCATTGCCAACCCTTACTGTCACTCGGCACCGGACGAAACGATGGTCGAGCGAGGACTTATATGCGTTAAATATGTTATAATATATCTTAAGTCTGATCAAAATAATTATAATTTGATATTAAAATTCAAGAACTGCTGACATAGCTAAAACACGGATAAGTCTAGTTTAAAACAACAGCTTATCACTTAAAACAGAATTAGTACACGTAGTATGTACTTATATTATGTCGCCTATTTGCAGACAACACACTAAAATGGAACTTCATATTTATGTACATTTTAAAATTTTATGAAAGCGATAATCTTCTGAATTCTACAGCTACCTGAAGTCTTAGAGAGTTACTTTATGTAGATTGGTTGTTTTCCAATTCCTCCAAAAAACAGTATGTAAAACATATATGTTTGGAACAGTTCTTTAAATAATAACCCCATTTTAAATATTATAGACCGAAATATACATAGGTATTATTGCTATATAGCAGTATGAACATGGAAAATGAGAATAATTTGTGTCTTATCACATTTTTCTAGTTCCTATCTGAGAAAAACAGAATAGCTTTCGAGTCAAATCAAATAAATTTTATCTATAGCAGTTGCTTAACATCTTGTTATTAAAAAATTGGATATGTCCAGTCCAGTGAGACAGTGCCATGAACGTACAACTAGGAGATGTAGACCAGATATAGCAGTAGCCTTTGGATGATCAAATACCCAATCGATTGATGACATTATTAAGCAAAACATGGAAATATCTTAACACATTAAGCATGTTAGGTTAATTTACTGCGAAATTAACATAAATGGTTAATCATGTTCTTCAAAGTTTACATCACACACAAATTAGCTTTGTTAATTTAGCTAATTACAAAATGTTATTGAACACTTTATTTTAATAAGTATTCAAATGTTTCAGTCATCATAGCGTTGTTCTTTTTGGACATACTTACACCAGCAGATAACAAACACGTCTTCATATAATGCTGTATGTTTTCCTGAGGCACATCAATATAACGGTTTTACATAAAATAAAACCGATATTATGTGCCGAGAACGGAAAACATACAGCATTCTAGAAAGGGCTTTCTGGTGAAGACTATGAATCCCAAAGATCGCACCGCGCCGGGTGCCCTTGCTGGTGGCGCGCTTGCGGCGCCCTCTGGTGGCGTCAAGATGAAGCTAATTGTCTATGGTATAGACGTCGACCACAGATTATTAAGATAAGTATACATACTGCTTCTTCATATAATGCTGTATGTTTTCCGTTCTCGGCACATAATATCGGTTTTATTTTTATGTAAAACCGTTATATTATAACAAATCCAAGATGGCCGCCACCACAAAATGGCGAATTACATTTTTTTCACTACTACCCCAATATGGGTATTAAACGAAAGGGCTTGACTAGTAGAATGTTTTACAGATAGCAAATCCGAGGTAGTCGGGGGTTACTTAAAATTTTTAATTTTGTTCTTGTCACACTACTGCTTGGCGGTGGAATAGCTGGCAACTTGACTAGTAAAACATTACACACTATGACCAATATAAAATTTAAGATGGGTGCCACCATAAAATCCCGAATTATATTTTTTCACTTCTACCTCGATATGGATAACCAAATTTTCCTAATTCTTTTTTATTTCGTAAGTGAATATGTCTTAAAATACAATACATGATTTTATTAAATCGAGTAAAAATATATATGTAGTTCTATATAGTGTCTAGACATAAGTGAAAATAATCTATACTAATATTACAAAGCTGAAGAGTTTGTTTGTTTGTTTGAACGCTAGTATCTCGGGAAGTGCTGGTCCGAATTGAAAGATTGTTTTTCTATTGGGTAGTCCATTTATCGAGGAAGGCTATAGATCATAAAACATAACGCTACTATTAATAGAAGCGGAGCATTGATCAAGAATGTAACAAAATCAGGAAAAATATTCCTTTTGAGAGTTTTCGCACGTTTCGTGCTGTGACATGACACATGACAGCATGTGTCTAAGATTGCGTCATTGAATATCACAGATTATATACCTCTTGAATATAAAACCTTTGCTAATCTTCGAGTTGGTACGACCAATTTCCGACAGGTGGCGTAACAGGCAGCTGAAGAGGTATTTTATTTGAAAGCGATATTCTCAAGAATGACTGAACCGATTTCAGTTTTTCTTTCACCGTTGGATATGTACGGGATCCTGATGAATGCTATTTAATATACCACGGGCGAAACCGAGGCGGACATCTAGTAACAAATGAAATGCATTGATTTTGTAGATATTCATTTTTCAGTACTGTTCCATATGGGGTACCTACAGCATACAATAATATATTTCTATGTTTTCCTTGACGCTAGAGCAGCGCTGTGTTTCTTCTCGTTCGTTTAGGAAGATGATCATGATGATGAATCATTATTTCCGCCCCTCAACCAATTATATTATTGCCAGTTTATAACCTTTAAATAATATCGATTTTTTTTCAATTTAAGCTTTAAATTGATACAAAAAGTCACATTTTACATTTATGCGTGAAGTAAACAACTAATATCGGTTTTAAGTTATATTTTCAGCAACAATGGAGATAGACTTTTTGTGTTATGGTTTTCATCGCACCTGCTTTCGTTCACAACTCCACGAAAAGCAAATTCATCTACTAATACTAAATAAATAAAAATAAATAATCCCGTAGAGCAGTATAAATGAGCGTAACTTGTAAATATTTTAGTTATTAAACTTGTAAATATTTTAGTTATTATTTTAAACAATGTCACATCATCATAATCATCAGCCGCAAGACGTCAACTGCTGAACATAGGCCTCCCCCTAGATTTCCACAACGAACGGTCCTGCGCAACCTGCAACCATCGGTTTCTAGCGACCTTTATGAGGTCATCTGTCCATCTAGTGGGAGGCCGTCCAACACTGCGTCTTCCGGTTCGTGGTCGCCACTCGAGAATCTTTTTCCCATCGGTTGTCAGTTCTGTGAGCGATGTGGCCTGCCCATTGCCACTTCAGCTTGCTTACTCTTTGAGCTATGTCGGATACTTTCGTTCTTTTGCGATTATCCTCATTACGGATTCTGTCGCGCAAAGAGACTCCGAGCATAGCCCCTCCATAGCTCGCTGTGTGACTTTGAGCTTTGTTATGAGGCCCACAGTTAAGGACCACGTCTCAGTTCCATAAGCCATCACTGGCAACACGCACTAGTTAAAGACTTTCGCCTTTAGGCATTGGGGTATTCTGGACTCAAAGATGTGCCGAAGTTTCCCGAACGCTGCCCATCCGAATTGGATCCTTCGCTGGACCTCTTTGTCGAAGTTGGATCTACCGAATTGGACCCCGGTAGACGTATAATTCGTCAACAACTTCGAGTGTGGTATTCCAACAATAACCGGTACAGGTGAGACATGAACATTTGATATGACTTTCGTCTTGTCCATATTCATCCTCAAACCTACCTGGTGGGATACTCTACTGAGGTCCTTGAGCATAGCACGGAGGTCCTCCAACGACTCCGCCACAATGACTATGTCGTCGGGAAACCGAAGGTGAGTGATGCATTCGCCGTTGATATTGATGCCATATCCGTTCCAGTCCAGTAGCTTGAAAACATCTTCCAGCGGGGCAGTGAACAGTTTCGGAGATATGACATCTTAAAGTGTCAGGTCAGCTTGGCTCTGGGGTCTTTTGCCATGCTAACGACAGGTTGTGCTTGCGTAGAGGTGTATAACTGTCCATAGAGCATTTTCCTTTACTGGACCATACCTTTACCAACCTATTGACAAAGAGTTGGACATCATGGATACGTCAACATTATGAGTGCAAGAAAAGGTCTCGGCTTGGCTATCTACTCAGGGCTACTGCTCGCATCTCGAAAAAGCGACATCGTTTCATGGTGGATGTTCCAAAGGCACGAACAAAGAGATTTGACTTTTTTGTTTTTGTCTACGCTGTGGAATACGTTGCCTGAGTGAGTTTTCCCCGATAATTACAATCTTTGTGTCTTCAAATCCAAAGTGAGTCGGTTTTTTCTAGGTAAACACGCTCCATATCGTAGGCAAACATATTGCATGCCTCTAGAAGAAGAGGCCAGTTTGTATGGGTCAATTATTAAAATGTTTTGTATCACCTTATCTTACCTGCAAACAGCAATAAAGATTTTTTGTATTTGTACCACATTGTTGTTTAACATCAGGCGAGATGGCGGTCAAGTGTAAACCTTTGAAAAAAAAAAATGTCCTGAATTATTTTGGTTATATTTAACACAATGTTGAAATAATCATATACCTAAAATAATCAAGTTGTAGCTAATTAACATACACAGAGAATGATAGAAAAACATCAGAAATAGAAAAAATAGTTGAAAACAAAGATAAAATGATTTTGAGTTGTGGCTTTTTAGTTTTAAAGCACCGATTTAGGTAATTTTAATTCATCGCTCAATCGAACAAGAACAAAATTAAAAACATTGGTTCGACTACCTCGGATTTGTTTTCTATAAAACATTCTACTGGTCAAGCCCTTTCATTTGAAACCCATATTGAGAGAGTTTCGAAAAAGAAATGTATTTCGATATTTTGCGGTAGCGGCCATCTTGGATTTCAAAATTGCATAGTATTCCACTAGTCAAGCCCTTTCGTTTGATACACATATTGGGGTAGTAGTGAAAAAAAAAAATTGATTCGCCATGTTGTGGTGGCGGCCATCTTGGATTTAAAATTTGTTACAACGTATAATAATATTCTACTAGTAAAGCCCTTTCATTTGATACCCATATTGAGGTAGGTTGTGAAGAAATATTTTGTCCACCATTTTGTGGAGGCGGCCATCTTGAGTCGATATTAACCAAACATAGCTAAGATTTTATGCAAGGACTCTTTTGTACACCTACGTCCGAACACCTCGGTGATTCAAAGCTAGTTTGTTTAATTACTGAGCCTTGTAGGTACTAATATTTATTCTGTTACTGAGCATTGTCTTGCAATGTAGGTAGTGTGATGTAGGTAGGCTAGAGATTAATACTATACTTGTGGGTAAACCAATAAATGTCGTTGTGTCACTCGGCTGTTTCAATTACTGCTCCACGTTAAAATATCGTAATATTCAACTATACAATTATTATTTTTTAAAATAAAAAGTGACGAGACGAACAGGACATGTGCCTGATGGTAAGCAACATGCCTGCCACATAACAGCTCAATGACACACAGCTATTAGAATATTAGAAGTCCAAATCATTACCTAGCACTGCACTGCGCTCGTTACCCAGAGATCTAAGATGTTATATCTCTAAGGGCAGTAATTTATCTGGAAACATTGCCCTTCAAACCGGAACACAATTTCAACTGGTATCTATAACTTCAGTCGGTAACTGAAGTTACCGACCATACCGACCGAAGATACAAATCTATCTGGGAAGTAGATTATTTGATGATAAGCCTCGGGTTCTATAGGAACTATTTTCTAATCTGTGTCTCGAAAACTAAATACAAGCTTGAAAACAACGGACAAAATATCCAACAACAACGATATCAAAAAAACATGCAAAAAGATTACACAGTGATGAGATATGAACTCGAGAACTTGAACGCGGTTGTACCACCGAGCCAAACTGACAAGTTACAGTAGGGTCCAAAATTTCACATCATATGAACTTTATTACCGTTTGTAAAACTTCTATAACTTCAATCAGGAACTGGGAAGTAGATTTAATTTTAAGATTTGATGAAAAGCCTCTGGTTACTTAGGAACTATTTTCTAATCTGTGTCTCAGAACAGACAGAACTAAAGAAATAAAACCTTGAAAAACAACGGAGAAAATATCTAACAAAAACAATATCAAAAAAACACGCAAAAGATTTCGTAGTGCTGAGATACGAACTCAGGTTCGTAAATCGTAACGACTTCATCTGCCGCTTTAAACATTGCGCCAAATCTACAGATGTCTGTAATGTCGAATTTTCAAACCACATGAACTTTATAGATGTTGCTGCATGAATTTGTGAGAATTGTTTATTTTTAATTTTTTGAATTGCGAGCGTCGGACGACAAAGCGACACAGGTCCTTTTAGCAAGGCGCATCAGCGCTTTCTGCTGGACTTCATAGTAGTAAGCGAGAAGCAAGACACGGGCCGGCTCGGTCGAGTTAGCTTTTCAAAAGACAATTAATTAATACGAATTAAACTTCATAATCCAAAATACAAAATCTTCCATCCCCTTAGTAAAAATGATACGTTTACCTATAAAATTTGAATAATGTATGTTTATTAATGACACAGATATTTACATCTAAAACTTATTTTAGAGGTAAGTTTAGGATTTTTCTTATCGAGTTTTTTTTCCAAATCGTGTTTTGATACAATAGGTTACCTAATAAATATGTTCAAGAATAACATATATTTTACTAAAAGCCTCAAACCATATACATGTTGTTAAATGTGTGTTTAAAAAGTGCTAGTTGGCGATATTCAGCGCCTTAAGATTGATTTTGGAGCAGTCGCAATTCAGGAAATAGGTTAGTTATTTTTTTTCGCAAACCCAATCGTTTGGAACTATGTTCTTTTTTTAACAGCACCGTACCATACAATTATCGAAGCTGATCCGTCGCGCTCCGAGTTGAAAGGCTCGATCGGATGATCTCGGGACGGCCGAGTGTATCCGAGTGAGAAAGACACAGTCAGCTGTTCTTCACTGCTGTTATTGCTAATTGTAATGAATTTCTCAGTTCTGTTTTTCATACGTACGATTTTACTTTCATGTGTCTTTAGTGAAAAACTAATAATTGGAATTTTAAACTAACACTTTATATATATAAACATACTTTATATAAAACTAGCTGTACCCTGCCACGCTTCGCTGTGGCACATTGTGATGCAAAAATTAGATAAAAACAATCCTTGATGCGGATTATATATCATTGTAAAATTTCAGCTCGATCGGTGCAGTACTTATTGAGATTTTGAAGCGTACACAAACCAACATAACGTTTTTAAATATAGAGATATCTATGAACATACCCTAAAATCAAATACAGAACAAACACACAGAAGTAATTAATAAAATAATTTATTTTACAAAAAAAAAGTCACTCTTTTACCGGATCTCTTTTAGTCCAGTCGGGGCAAACATAAAACTAGCCTGAAATAGAAATAATTCTGGGGAGAGATTTTTTTTAAACATCGGGGGGATGGTTTGAAGTATAAATCTCGATTTTTTTACTAATCCCGACAAAGAATTTGCCGCCATCTTGTTTTAAAGTTAATTTTTTTCGTGTTTCTGCAATAGCTGGATGATTTTCAACTTTAGAGCAAAAATGGTGGTATTCAAAATTGTTGGAATTTTAATTTCTCACAAGTTTGGTCATTATAATTTTTACGCTAGGATCAATATTTGCAGAGTTATACTATCAAGTTTATCAAAAAAAATATATAAATAAACTAGATAATAAACAAGATATGTATATAAATAAAAACAATTTCACCTCCAATTTGAGTATAAATCCGAAAATATTGATCGTGGAGTAAAAAAAAAACAAAGTTGAAGAAAAACAAATTCCATCCATTACGATAAAGATAAACTTGATAGTGTATAACTCTGCAAATATTAACCCTATCGTAAAAACGATAATGACCTAACTTGTGACAAATTAAACTTTGGATACCACCATTTTTGCTTTGCTCTGAAAATTAACGAGTTATTTCAGAAACACGAAAAAATTTAACTTTAAAACAAGATGGCGGCGAATCCGAATCGTTAGAAAAGGCGGCGATAGTTAGAAAATCGAGATTGATACTTCCGACCACCCGTACCGACGTTTAAAAAAAATCGCTCCCCGGAATTTTCGCTATTTAAATGTCCACCCCGAATGGAGTATTTTATTGAGAGTTTAATGGCTAAAGTGCTACGCTCTGAGGAGCTACGAACAGTGATACAAAATGCTACGGTCACAGATTTATATATTTTTTTTTTTTAAAGGTCTTTGTCGTTGATCGACCATATCGCCCTGAAGACAACATACAATTATACTTAAATAATTAACAATTATTTCTTAGTCCTAAATGAATGGGTTTATCGATCTAGCTAGGTTTTTTTTTAAAAACATCATTTTATGCGCGTTTTTAGACAATAAAAAACTCCTACAATGTCATTAGAATACGATAACTTATTTCGCCACTGTTCTGTAATTCTGAATGGCTCAGACGGAATATGCTCGCCCTCGGAGTCAACAGGCCCCGGTTCGAATCCTGATGGTTATACGTCGGAATTTTTCTTTTTGTTCTTTTTTTTCTGAGAAAATTTCTTCTTTTATAAATGCATTTAATTCGTATCTAAGTAGGTCTAAGTAAGTCATCACTACGTAGCTTGTACCTGCCTAAATATTATATAAAAAAAACCGAGCAAAGCTCGGTCAACCCGCATCAGTTGATTCGGGACTGGCTAATGTCACATAGCAGTATCCAATATCTCTGATACTACTTCTTTCAAAACACAAGCTTCTGAAACTATCGTTCCGAACAAATTCCATCAGTAAGTGCATAGTATCCTCGAGAAATAACTAAAATAAAAAAATATTGGTTGCCTGTAAAGTCGGTATACGGGCGAAAGTTTTACGTGACAACGACTTTGAGTGGTAAAATAATTTTACGGAAGGGACGCGTGCCTTTCACTTTTTATGTCTGTCTCTCTCGCTCTTAGGCGGGCTAACCATGCCCGAGTGGAAGGGACGCGTGCCTCTCACTCGCTCTCGTTGTGAGCGCATAACGTGAGCAGAGCGTAACGCAGTTTCTTGAAGTGTCACCCGGCAAACCAATTTATAAGACGTTGTCACGTCAAAACAAAAGAGTATATTACTGGGCTCAGATATGAAATTGTATAGAAATTGAATGTATTTATTATGACATTTATTTTATATTTTTATGTGACGATTGAGACTGATTTTAATTTTTATGAGAAGATTATATATGTACATTGTTTGCATTTATTTTGATATTTTAATTTTGTTTTTATGTGACAATTGAATACTATTTATTTATTTATTTTTTGGATTTTATTTCCTAATTCTATATTTATGGGTATAATGGCCTGAAATAAATGAATTTTAATTTAATTTTTAATAACGGTGCTAGGTAATAATTTTGACTCTTCGTGTTCCAATAGCTGCGTGTCACTGTGCCGTTATGGGCAGGTATGTTGCTTACCATCAGGCACATGTCCTGTTCGTCTTGTCACTCTATATTATAAAAATACCGCTGCCGAACCCATAAGATATTCCTTTACTAAATAATACTAAATGTGACGCGACTTAATTGTTATAACTTCGAATAAACTTCTAAACTTCTAACTTAATTAGTTTTTTTTTACAGAATAGAGTGACGAGACGAGCAAGACATGTGCCTGATGGTAAGCAACATGCTTGCCCATAACAACACAGTGACACGCAGCTATTGGAACATGAAGAGTCCAAATCATAACCTAGCACTGCACTGCGGTTACCGCCCAGAGATAAAACCCAGACCAAGGCTTGCATTGCTCCACAGGTCACATGGTCACATGGTCATGGTAGGGGGTCACATGGTCGTGGTCAAGTTTCATTGGAAACATTGCCCTTTCAACTGGAACTTCCCCTTCAAGTGAAAGGATGTATGTTTGTGGTTCAATCACGTAGTAATTTATGAACGGATCTAGCAGAAATTTGTAACACAGGTAGATTTTAGCCTGGAAGAACATAATATAGGTATAGGTAGATTTTAGCCTTGAAGAATATAATATAATTAATAATTAATATTTACCACTATATTGTGCATTATTATACCGAATTTTGTTTTATAATTTGTGTGTGCTTAGAATTATTATCCTGACATGTAAATTGGCTTTATGAAATAAATAATTATAATTATGATTAGGCAAATAACTAATAGTAATATATGCGTGACGACAGGTCCTGCAATTATATTAAATCTAATATATAAAATTCTCGTGTCACAGTTTTCGTTGCCATACTCCTCCGAAACGGCTTGACCGATATTGATGAATTTTTTTGTGCTTATCCGGTATCTATGAGAATCGGCCAACATTTATTTTTCATTTCCCTAAATGTTAGGAGTAGTCCACCCCTAAATTTGTTTTTTTATTTTTTAGACAAAAATTTTAATTTCTATTTTTTATGATACAACATACAAAATACATACAATCCTCAATTTTCACCCTTCTACGATCAACCCTTATTTTTTAATAGCCGTTTTAGTAATTTAATCATTTTTCCTCTCCGGTCGAAAACTGATCAATTGTCAATGTGACAGGTGTCACTTCTGTGACCCAGTAAACAGCACGATAATTTGGGGATCAAAGGTAGCCTATAGCATATATATATAGTTAGAACACGCTAATCTCGGGAACTACTGGACCGATTTAAAAAAATCGTTTACCGTTATTTCATATGTTCGTAATCCTTGACCGCTGTAGGTTATATACATGTACCACGGGCGAAGCCGGGGCGGGCCGCTAGTTATTTTATATAATTACAGTATTTATATATAATAAAATATGTCATCATCATCATCATCATCAGCCGCAAGACGTCCAATGCTGAACATAGGCCTCCCCCCTAGATTTCCACAACGAACGGTCCTGCGCAACCTGCAACCAGCGGTATCCAGCGACCTTTGTGAGGTCATCTGTCCATCTAGTGGAGGGCGTCCAACACTGCGTCTTCTGGTTCGTGGTCGCCACTCGAGAACCATAAATATGTACCAACTTTAATTTTGACTTAACTTTATGATCATTCAAAGCTGGATAGGCAAGTCCATTTTAAAAGTACCAAATTATTAGAAAATGTATTTATTTTATTGGATAACCCATTCAATTTCAAGTTACTTTTGTTACGAAAACAGTTTCCTAAACGCAAAATTTAATAATATAGCTACCATACAAACTTTACGCGTGACGCATAGAGAATACGACACAGTGACGTCACGCTTCTGTAGTGATTTGTATGAAGCGTTTTTGGGAGAGTTCAAAAATGTGATTTTAAAATCGTGATATCACGGGAAGTTTTAAAGACAATAAAGTAATTCTTTCACCTATGTTTCAGTTATTGAGAAGCCTTTTGATGGCACATTAAATCAAAAATGAGTCGCCATGCCTATTTTAATAGGTGTAGTATTACTATTAATAATAATATAAACCATAGCACCCCGATATTTTACCCTCGTTTTTCCAGTTCCTGTCATTTTCCCGGGATAAAGGTTAGCTTTTAAATTGAAACTAGCGGGTTTATTACACGTTTGATATAGTCAGTCCAATCCGACTCAAGTTTCGATCGCATCTTACTAAGCAAAGCGAGGTGCGAACACGCGCGCGCACTCTTGAAAAAGATCGCCGGACGCGATCGAAACCTGAGTCGGACTGGACTGACTATACCAACCGTGAGTTACCCGTGTATTTATTTAAAAAGTTAGCTTATTTTTAAAGATAAGGGTATAGTTATATTTATTTGCGTACAACATGAGTGAGTCCTGTACAAAAGTGCATATGTAGGTGTTATAATCGCGCTCGGCTAGAGTGCTTATTTCGGTATCTTTGCAGTATCTATACAAATATTATAAAGCTGAATAGTTTGTTTGAACGCTAGGATCTCGGGAAGTGCTGGTCCGAATCGAAAGATTATTCTTCTATTGAATAGTCCATTTAGCAAGGAAGGCTATAGAACCTACCTACGCTACTATCAATAGAAGCGGAGCATGAATCAAGAATGTAACAAAAACGGGAAACATATTTCGTTTTGAGAGTTTTTGTACTGTGCTTCGACATTGACAGCATGTGTCTAAGATGGCGTCATTGAGTATAAACCTTTGCTAAGAGGTGTTTAATCTATGTTTGCTAACAAATAAGTTGGAAAATGGAATTAATTTGCTAATCAAATTTGTTTCTAAATCTGAGTTGGAGAATAAGAATTTACAATGTAAAACTTCGGTGTGATAGTAAACAATTTTTACTTTATTTTTATTTATTTTTGGTACGACCAATTTCCGACAGGTGGCGTAGCAGGTAGCTGAAGAGGTTTTTTGTTTGAACGCGATATTCTCAGGAATTATTGAACCGATTTCAGTCATTCTTTCACCGTTGGAAATGTACGGGATCCCGATGAATGCTATACAGCGTGTGGCGGAAAGGTCCAACAATATTTATTGTAGTTCATCTATACTACGTATCGAATCACATATGTGAATATTAGACACGAAAGCCAATATTTTTTTTTCCATACAAAGTTAAAAATGCGTTGTTTATCATTTTATTTGACAACCCTAACCGGCCGGCGCGGCGGCGGGGCGCGATCACTGACCGCCGCGCCGGCCGCCGCGCGCCGCGCCGGTGGCGGCGCACTGATACCTATCTGTCGTTTCAAAAATCTCCCTAAATACCATAGAAATCGAACAAGAAAGAAAGATAAGGCGTGGAAGCTATTGAACTGCCGTATTCGATTGAGCCAGATAGAATAAAAGAGATGCTTTTATTAGCGCTAACCAAAAGCCTTTTACCCTTGGCTAAATTTGGTTGCTACTGAATTTAGTGAAGTGTAATAATAGCATTTCATTCAGTAAGCTAAGAGTAGCATACTAAATTCAGAAGCGAGAATTGCTTCTTTCTAACTTGGTTCTGAATTCAGTCGACAAAATTTTGTCAAGTGTAAGTACCTAATAAGCCTTCAAACAATATTAGACAGGAAGGAATATCAAATAAATAACTAAGTAGGTACCTACACGTTTGAAACAAAGTCAAATAAAGAGTTAGGATACATCATTAATTTAATTATTTAAACTCTGTAATAAGTATGGAAGATATCTACACTAGCTAATTATTTTTGGCTAAATTAACTAACCTTTTAATAATCTCCTTATTTTTCAACGATAGTCGCATTGTAACACCAACATTTCACTGCACAACAACACTATGTACACATAAACATATTTATCCATTTCACACTGCAATCCAAGGTGCTTGCGGCGCGGCGCACCTTCCTCCGACGCGTTCCGGTGGTGGCGTTAGAAGTCTGAGTCCAGGGTGCTGGAGCAGCACCAGCACTGCTGGTAGTACTAATACCGGGCCTGATTGGGACGTTTTTCATTTTGTGGCAAGTCAACGCTTCCCTTGCTGTTCAGACGTTGGCGGAAAATTTCACGTTCTTCATGACGACTACCTCCTACCATGTCTAAGTACAGTGATAACATCGTAGATATCAATTTTGCGATAAAACAAACAACACACCACCAATGCTAGAGAGCGACTGAACTTTCAACTCAAAAATTAAATATTCAAAAAAAATAAATTTTGACAATTAGGGTTCCGTACTTTAAAAACCCCAAGCCACGTAAAGGTCGCGTAAAATCACGCATGCTTTTTTACAATGAAGAGTGACGAGACGAGTAAGACATGTACCTGATGGTAAGCAACATGCCTGTTCATAATAGTTACGTGCTGTATGTGCGCAGCTATTAAACACGAGTCCAAATCCTTACCCAGGACTGCACCGCGCTCGTACCGCATAGATATAAGATCTTATATCTCTATGCTCTGTAATTGATCTGGAAAATTTGCCCTTCAAACCGGAACACGGTAAAGCACAAAACTGCTTGGCGGTAGAATAACTGGCAAAGGTACTTCCCCAGACGGACTCTTCGACCACTAGTACTATTACTACTTGTATCGGTGTGTAGTTGGATATCCTAGGTAGGCAGGTATCCTATGTGCTATTTCCAGGCTATAATCTACCTTTGTGCCAAATAAAAACTCTTCACAATCGTAGCTCTCCACTAGGTCGTTCTGTGTTGGAGAACCTGTAGGTAGTTCACACAGACAAGGACAACGAAATCTTAAACCCATGGAAAATAATCGAATTTATCATTCAAATATCGACCAAGTCAAAAACCGAAGTCACGATTTCCCGTGCTCAGCCGTATGTTTTCTTCGTCAAGATAAAACAAAACATAAAAAAAAATTGACGGAACCCCCAACTTTTAAAAATCCATTTTTGACGATTTCTAGCTTGGCTTTTCGGTAAAGTACCGCCGCGACGTTTCGCCTTTCGGCACGGCCGGCGAGCGAGCTTCTGTTCTGCTATTGGTCGGCTGCTGCGGCGCGATGCACGGCGTCAATACGTTTGACAAAGCCGACATGCCGACAATTCCGTCAAAGAAAGTCCGTCGGGGAATTTCACAACTTCGCAAAGAATAAATATCTACGATAAGAAGTGAAATTTAGTAAGGAATTTTATGAAAAGCGTTAAAAGACGGATAGTTGACTTCTTACATCTTGTTGAATTTAACCCTACTATCACAATCAATTAAAAACACATTACCAAAGGTATTTTAACCCCGGCCAAAATAAAGGGTATAAGAATGTGGCGAAATACATTTATTTTTAACCCCAGACCAAAAAAAGGGGTGTTATAAGTTTGACGTCGATGTCTGTCTGTGTGTGTGTCTGTCTGTGGCACCGTAGAGCTCAAACGGATGAGCCGATTTCGATGCGGTTTTTTTTATTTGAAGGTTAATATTCGTGCGGATGTTCTTAGCTATTTTTGGTTAATATCGATTCAAGATGGCCGCCTCCACAAAATGGCGGACAAAATATTTCTTCACAACCTACCTCAATATGGGTATCAAATGAAAGGGCTTTACTAGTAGAATACTATACACTATAAAAAAAATCAAATGCAAGATGGCCGCCACCACAGAATGGCGGATTACATTATTTTTTTCACCACTACCTCAATATGGGTATCAAACGAAAGGTCTTAACTAGTAGAATACTTTGCACTATGACAAATTTCAAATCCAAGATGGCTGCTGCTACAAAATGGCGAAATACAGTTTTCACAACTACCTCGATATGGGTATCAAATGAAAGGGCTTGACTAGTAGAATGTTGTTAAGATAACAAATCTGAGGTAGTCGGGGGTTAGTCAAAATTTTTAATTTTGTTCTCGTTTTACTACTCCCTCAGTATGGGTACCAAAGGAAAGGGCGTGACTAGTAGAAAGTTGTACAGTTTACAAATCCGAGGTAGATAAGGTATTATAGGTAGTCGAGCTTGCATGGAACTTCTAATTAAGCGTTTGTTTCATTATTCGTAAAACCTGATTTATTTTTATTTTATTCGTATGAACTAGGTATCATAGTTGTAGACCGCCCGAATAGACTCCAAACGTCAAACAGTTCTAGTCATTACCTATTGTATTTAAGGATTAAACTCACAGTTAATAATTTAACCAAGTTATGTTTATTCCATTCACAGCTTCGAAGTAGGCAAAAAAAATCTTTTCTGCACAAAATTTAGTCTTTGACAGGCAAGGTCGTTTGTCAGCTGTACATGCATTAGGGTTGCAGCTGGTCAATTTTACATCAAACTTTGACTCGTATTATCTCGCGATCTAAAGTGCTGAGGGGAAAGAGACCTTCGGAGATGAAGTCTATATCAGTGTTGGAATGACCTGTTAAAATATTGTTGGACCTTTCCGCCACACGCTGTATATGTACGATGGGCAAACCCGGGGCGGACATCTAGTGTATGTGCACTTATTTATAGTCCTGCGCCTTTGGCGCTAACTCAATAAAATAAGTTAAAAAGCCCTGTAATTTCTCTGGTAACATTGCCCTTCAAACCGGACTCTGGCAAGAATCACTACAAAAACATGAAAAGACGACGAAGAAGATAAAGTATTTCATAAGCTGACATAATTTTCACCATAGTATAATATAAATTCAGGCCAATACAAATAGTTTTGGCGGACATATTGGAAACCCCTCGAAGAAGTCAGTCTGTATGAATCTACTTTTAAAATGTTTTGTAATATCTTACCTGCAAACAGCATTAAAGACTTTTGTATTTTTTTTTAACTTTTATAGGAATTTGGGCGGTCATAATGTGATAGATCCGGGTTCGAATTTTTTTTTAACTTTAAAAGGTTTACACTTGACCGCCATCTCGCCTGATGTTAGGCGACGATGCGGTCTACGATGGAGCGTGTTTACCTAGAAGAAACCGATTCACTCTCGATTTGAAGACACCAAGATTGTAACCAACAGGGAAAACCCACTCAGGTAACGTATTCCACAGCCTAGACGTTCTTATCACAAAAGTAGAGTCAAATCTCTTTGTTCGTGTCTTTGGAACATCAACCATGAAACGATGTCGCTTTTTCGGGCTACGAGCATTCTGATAGAAAAAAGGGCAAGGTGGTATTAGATCATGTAAATCAGTCGCACACTCTCCGAAGTGTACCCGATAAAAACCCGATATTCTAGCAATTTTTCGGCGATGTTCAAGACTTTGAAGTCTTTTTCGCACAAGAGTGACGTTGCCCATTTTGTGTTTTGTGTATTTATGAAATGTAGTCTAGTGCCTGAACTTAATTTCAAATATATCTATAGGTAAGTCGGTTTATGTATTTTCGGAAAAATTTGAGGTCGGAAAGTCGGTCCCTTAAACCTACACCCGTGTCAAAAAATCACAAGTCTCGGGATCTACTCGGGATTTCTCTCTCTCCCACACGATGGACCCGCTCTTCTACCTCTAAATCGGCTATGGTTTTGCTATTGACGTCTCTATCATTTTAAGCAAAAAGAAAAGAGATAGCCATTTCAAAGCTAAGACAGTTAAGGCCGTCACAGACGTAGCTATAATACATATTTTCATATTTTCGTGACGTCAGCAAAATATACCGTAATATATTCATATTATGGCATATTAACATAGCAAGACATATTTTGAGTTTACAGTAAGTTTCAACATTGTCTGAGCGCATGTCACGAGTCTTTTGAACTTTTTAACCCCCGAAGGAATAATGACGGGGTGTTATAAGTTTGACATAACTGTGTTTGTGTTTGTAGCATCGTAGCTCCCAAACAGATGAACCGATTTCATCAGACCAAGACAAAACGATCCCAGATTTGACGAAGTTTCGTCATTTCATTACAGAGTTCCTATGACCCACTTCAAGATCCATCATCAGATCTTGGTAAATATCGGAATAGGTGAAACTAATAAATACATATAAGCTTGTAAATCAGCTCGTGATGTATCCTCGGACAATGTTGAAACACGCTGTACATTCGAAACATGTCTTGCTATACCGTAATTTATATTAATATGCCTTAATATATATTACGGTATAATCATAATCATAATCATATTTATTGATAAAAAATATTACACGTCACAACATTCAATATAAAAGAATTACACAAAATGTAATTAATTAAGAATATATAACCCATAATAGTAGGATAGTATCAATTAAAAAAAATAATCAAAAAATAAATAAATCAAAATGTCAGACAATAATTCAAATCACCATGTCATTAAATACAATAAATTAAAATAGATGTCAGACACATAAAGAATTAAAAAAAACAATGTCATAAGTACTATAAGTACCGACACATAGTAAAATTACATTAAGTATAATTAGAGTTAAGTTAATTTCAACTTCAGCATATAGTTGGGTGACGTCACGAAAATTTTGTAGTGGTAGGACTCTTGGCAGAGTCCGCCTGGGGAAGTACCACACCTTTGCCAGTTATTCTACCGCCAAGCAGTAATGTGCAAACATTACTGTGTTCCGGTTTGAAGGGCAATGTTTCCAGAGAAATTACAGGGCTTAGAGATATAAGATCTCTGGGTGACGAGCGCAGTGCAGTGCTAAGTAATGATTTGGACTCTTCATGTTCCAATAGCTGCGTGTCACTGTGCTGTTATGTGTCAGGCATGTTGCTTACCATCAGGCACATGTCCTGATCGTCTCGTCACTCTTTATTTAAATATATATATATATATTTATATATTATAGCTGCGTGGGTGGACACTCGAGGATTTGTATAGAAAATATATGGAAATATGTCCAGCTATGAAATATGAAAATATATATTATAGCTACGTCTGTGACGGCCTTCAAACCTACACCCGTGTCACAAAGTCACAAGTCTCGGGATCTACTCGGGATTTCTCTCTCGGCCACACGATGGACCCGATCTTCTATCCCTAAATCAGCTATGGTTTTGCTATTGGTGTCTCTATAATTTTAAGCAAAAAAAGAGATAGCAATTTCAAATCTAAGACAGGCGGTAGATAGACCCTACGGCACCCGCACGATTCTAGTCGCATGATTGAACGGCGTTGCGGAATAATGGATTAGAAGAGGTATTGAAACTATACAAGAACACAAATTAAAAATTTTGATTAACCCCCGTCTACCTCGGATTTGTTATCTGTACAACATTCTACTAGTCAAGCTCTTTCATTTGATACCCATATTAAGGAGTTGTGAAAAAAAATGTATTTCCCCATTTTGTGGTAGCGGCCATCTTGGATTTGATATTTTTCATAGTGCAAAGTATTCTACTAGTCAAGCCTTTTCATTTGATACCCATATTGTGGTAGTAGCGAAAAAAATAATATAATTCGCCATTTTGTGGTGGCGGCCATCTTGGGTTAGAAAATTGTTATTTTGTATTGTATTCTACTGGTCAAGCCCTTTCATTTGATACCCATATTAAGGTAGGTTGTAAAGAAATATTTTGTCCGCCATTTTGTGGAGGCGGCCATCTTAAATCGATATTAACCAAACATAGCTAAGAACATCCGCACGGATATCAACTTTCAAATAAAAAAAATTGCATTGAAATCGGCCCATCCGTTTGAGCTCTACGGTGCCACAGACAGACACACACAGAGACAGACAAACAGACAGACATCGACGTCAAACTTATAACACCCCTTTTTTGGTCGGGGGTTAAAAAATTGTTAATTTTAATTTTTAAATCATTATTTGTGTCGGAAAAACCTCATGATTTTCCGGCGATGTTCAGGGTAAATTTGGTCATTTGATTATGTATGGCATTGGTTCCATACAGTTTCAATACCTCTTAGGGTAGGATTTCACGGAGCGGTTTCAAACCGCGCCCGCGCGCGGGCGCGGGCCCGCGTCTTCTGTAGGATGCAGATTTGTATGTAAAAATTGAATTCAAAACTCACGAGGCGGTTTACGCCCGCGCTACCACGCGGGTGCCGCGCGGCGCCCGCGTGGCTACCGCGCTGCTGCGCGGTAGCCATCTGCAGCCAATGATTTAAAAAGGAAGGATGCGCCCTACTATACATTTTTTAGAAAACTTCTTAATACAAGCTAAAACAGCGAGATCTGTAAATCATACGAACTACGTTAGTGCCGCGTTGACGACAAAAGACGGCATAGCATTGTACAAAAAAAACGTAATTTCATACATAATTTTTTTACTTGCAATTGGAATTATATATGTGAATAAAATTTTTACTATAAATTCTAAACGAATTACATGTGTATAGGTATTCAAAATAGTTTCTCAAATATTTAAATACAATAATAAACATAGCAAAAAGTATTTTTATTAATGTACGAGTATCATTCATTTTTTTTTTCAAATCGGTTCATTAGTTTCAAACCCTATTAATGCAAACACAAAAATTCGAAAGTATTTACGAATATTTTCTCTTTGTAATGTACTCAAACCTAAGTGTAGATTAAACCTATTGTCTTATTCCAAAAAACTAAGATACTCGTAGTACCGGTTTAAACCAGGACTAACTAATCCAGGTTTGATACGGTCCCAATTACAAAACTCAGACTATCCAAAGACTACTTAGTCCAAGGTTAAGCTTGAGATAGCCCAACGGTATACAACAATATTAACAATTTTTGGAACTGCTTTTATTTTGAAGATTGACCCTTGTTTACCGTAAAAAAATACATTTAATTTCAAAACATAAGTATTTTCGATGAGTAAATATACAATATTAGACTCATTTTGAAACACTAACAACTGACATGACGTCACTAGTCGCAAAATACTGTTCGCGATTCATGACTGTATGTTCAGGTTATGTGTTTTCTTATCATTACTTGAAAACAAACAATCAAAATTGTTGTCGCTAAGATCGCAAACTATTATAAAAAGCAGAAATGTAAACAGTTTAATCAGTTTTGACAGTTTGTTTTGCGACTAGTGACGTAATAATTCATATTGGTGTAGCCAGTCACGTGACAACAGATAAAAATATAGGATTTAAAATCATTTATAATAAATTTACTACGTAATATTAAATTATAATAATGTGATTCTCGATATTCTATTAATGCAAACTATCATAAAATTAACATTAAACATTAATGTGTGATTAGTGTTAACATCCCTATTGCGAGAGTTCAAATTGTTAAATATGGAAGAAACAAGTGTTGTCCTAACCTTAAAATGACAGATGCGAAGTAAGTCCATAGCTGTTAAACTAGGGGTTCGATGGTTAATCTTTAGGATCATAAATAGTACGTGGCTTAAACCTGGCTTAATTCCAGTACTATAATTAGTCCGTGTTTTGGAATAAGACGGATTACGTTTTGTTATATTATTAAATCCCAAAATTCAAAATCACTTGCACTAAATTCGATAACAATAAAACAACAACAAAAATCACGTTTGTACAAGGCTACTTCGTCCACTTCACGCGTTCAATGGCGGTTATTTTGTGGAAATCCGTAGAAAAATAATATCACTTTAAAATGTATGCCTACTAATCTAACAGCAACAAAAGGAAATTAAGATTACATACTTACTGATGATACCATATCCCATTTTTCTTTGTGTCGTAGTTTTGCAACCTTTAGCACACAATTATGAATTTTAATGCCCACCAAATACTCGTTTACTTCCGCGTATTGAACGCTGTGAACTGAGTCACACTGGCCCTAAAAATGTTTTTAGGGCCAATGCGGTGTTTTTTTTTGTACGGTTGGTCTGGTCCATACTTATATAAGTCAATGTTCTGGCAGTCGGTTGAGGGGCGGGAGAAACAAAAATAGTGCTGCCCTTAGTAATTTACTTTTCGCTTTTGAATGCCTTTTTGTGGTTTTGAAGTCGGTTATTTTAAACGTAACTTTTTATGTTTTTTTATTTTAACTTTTGTACTTTTTAGTGTTTGTAGGCTATTCTGTAAAATAGGATAGGGTTTTCTACCTCTCGAATGCATCAAGTATTTGCTTGCTTGTAATCTATTATCTGCAATAAAATATAAGTTTATTGCAGATTAGATAATAGATTACATGTGGGCTACTTTTCATCACATGAAAATAACGGGAACTAGTTTTAATAAATAATGTAATATGGCTAAATTAATTTGACTTTATCACTAGAACTAGTGAGTTTTAATGCCTGGCGGAACATTTTTGTATGATTTAAGGTTAAGGTAAAAAACCTGTGTTTATTTTAGTAACTTTTTCATTACCAACGCATCAGTTATGTCAAGTTTTACTGAAACATGCTAAACTTATGGTTGACCTCGAGGACACAGTCAACTTCTGCTTGTTTTAATACGTTGAGCTATGTCAATAACTTTGGTCCACTGACGGATGACTTCGTTTCGTATACGATCACTCAGAAAAACACCAACCATTGCTCGTTTCACAGCACGCTTTTCAACTGGTGCACGGTTTTATATAGGTTCATTTGCAGACCGATGCGCTGGGAGGCGTAAACAAGGCCCATCAGTATCTCTTGTAGATCCCCGCCATACATAGATTTCGGCCATTACGACGATATCGTTTGGTGAGATATGCCTGTTGCCGTAATTATAAATGTCACGTCCAGTCTAATCCAGCGAGTTTCGAACTTGAACAGTCATAGTTGCGGCGATATACAAATATCTCATTACCTCGATATATCTCGGCTTCTCGGCTGTCAATTTGGCATCGCTGTAGGGATTCCATGACCAACCAGACTTTCACTAAGTTATCCGTCATGCTTTCTCATAGCCCACAAACGCTATGTCAAGGGGCTGATTGTACTCATTGGTCTTCTATACAATTTGCCACACAGCTTAAATAGATTCTTCTTCTTCCATCATTTCCAAAGTCTGTTTCGAACGTTTCGACTTTAATCTTGCTCTTACGCCTTATCGCAAAACATTTCGTGGCCTCCTCCCGCAAGACTCTACGAGTAGAGATTCACTCTGACAAGTTCTTGGTCAATATCGTCGGAGTCAAAAAAAAGTTTCTCAGAAATCATCATAGAATAAGAAATTGAAACAATTTGTGGAATAAAATACATATATAGATTACAGATAATACAAGCTTTTCTTAATTTGCGGCTGCGATATAAAAAAATTATTTATTTCCTTTATTGCCATTTTACCCGACTGAAAGAAGAATTATGGTTTTCGAGTGTATCTTGTATGTTTGTAAATTTCTTTATTCCCACGTTTGTTCCAAACGCCTGGATGGATTTTTATAACTAAGATATTGTTAGATTAGTGTCAATCGCCAAAGTATCATCACATAGTACATAATGTTTTTATGTGTTGATTTTTGCAGTCGGGTTTTTAAATTAAAGTTTTCTATCGTGTTACTCGTTGCTCGAAAAAATAACATCGTTCATCATAGATTAAAGAATCTAACAAAGAGTTTTATCTCCACCTTTGTAATAAGAAGGACTACTTAGGCTGTGAAACGCATTGCCAGAGTGAGTTTTCGTGATGGTTCGAACCTTGGGATTTTCGAGTCGAGAGTGTATTTGTTTCTGTTAGAGAAGTAAGCGCTGTCGTAGACCATATCATATTATTATTTATTTATTATTTATTTACTTAGTTCAATTTATTCAATACTTTAGTGGTATTTCTGCACTGTGGCACCGATTCCGCACAAAGTGGGACATCAGAGCGCGCGAGGCAGCGTAAATGCCTACCTTGGCAGAAAAATCTGACCTTATATATATTATTATTTAATCTAAAATTTGCCACCCCCTCAAAAGTGCCGCCCCGAGCGGGCCGCCCCTACCGCCCTCCCTACGCTATGCTACTGACTTCCAACCGCACGTCCGCGCAGTTTCCAACCGCGCCCGCGCGCGGGCGCGAACCGCTACAATCAGCGGTCTCGTGAGTTTTGAAAAAAAATCGTCGCCCGTCGCGGTTCGCGCCCGCGCGCGGGCGCGGTTTGAAACCGCTCCATGAAATCCTACCCTTACAATCCATTATTCCGCAATGCCGTACAAAAATCATGTGACAAGAAGGAAATATCGAGGATTGCAACTTCTTCAACTTGCACTCAGACAGTTTACAAATATAGTGCTGAATCTTATTATTTTATACCCTTTTATCATCCAATATAGGTCTCCTGGTGTATCATATGACCCATAAAATAAATTTTGTTCAGGCCTATAGTCTAGTATACGTAAACTCTTTGATTAGTACTTATAAATTTCAAGATTATCGCTGTTATTACGGCAAATGTATCGGTTGTCTAAAATAACAGTTTATACCAAGCTGTTTATTATCAGTAATTAGTTGTCTTGTACCTTGCTACTGATCTTTGTACAATGTAGTTGTTTACAAAGCTACATAGCTACAAAGTACAAAGATATCTTTGTACAATGTAGTTAATACGAGTATGAGATTAAGAATGTTCGTTTATACTTACAAGTGTTAAATGTACGTAAATCTATTATCTATACTAATATTATAAAGCTGAAGAGTTTTTGTTTGAACGCTAGGATCTCGGGAAGTAGGTACTGGTCCGAATTGAAATATTTTTCTATTGGATAGTCCATTTATCTAAGAAGGCTATAGAACATAACGCTACTATCAATAGAAGCGGAGCATGAATCAAGAATGTAACAAAAACCGGAAAAAATATTCTATTTTGAGAGTTTTCGTACCGTGTTTTGTACATGACAGCATCTGTCATTGAACATAAACCTTTGGTATTAAAATTTGTTTTTAAATCTAAGTTGGTACGACCCATTTCCGACAGGTGGCGTAGCAAGTAGCTGAAGAGGTTTTTTGTTTGAAAGCGATGAATTCTCAGGAATGACTGAACCGATTTCAGTCATTCTTTCACCGTTGTATATGTACGGGATCTCAAAGAGTGCTATATATGTACCACGAGCGAAGCCGGGGCGAACATCTGGTAATATTATACAACTAAAGTGTGTTTGTTTGTTTGAATCCAATAATCTCAGGACCGATCGGCTATAAATTATTTTAAGCTAACATATCAGTCCAAACAACGACTTTAGGGCTATGTAGGGGTCGTTTATGTTTTACGGCACGGCATCTCCTGTGCTCAGTATACAGACAAAAGGCCTGACGACAGATATTAAATTATTTGATATAATGACAGTATTTAAATAGAATAAAATATGTACCAAATTTAATTTTGATATGTTTTAGTTTAACTTACTTTATGAGCATTCAAAGCTAAATACATTTTATACCACTACCATTACCGTTGGATAACCCATTCAATTTCAAGTTACATTTGTTATGAAACCATTTTCCTAAACGCAATATTTAATATAGCTACCATACGAACTTTACGCGCGACGTATAGAAAATACTACAGTGTGACGTCACGTTTCTGTAGTTATTTGTATGAAGCGTTTTTGGGAGAGTCCAAAATTGTGATTTTATCGTGATATCACGGGAAGTTTTTAAGATAACAAAGTGATTCTTTCACCTTTGTTTCAATTGTTGAGTAGTCTTTTGATGGCATGTTAAATCAAAAATTAGTCGACATGATTATTTTCATGACCATTCAAATGAAAGTTTCATCACTGAACAATATATTTTCAAAGTTCTTGAACTGAACTGAAATTAGTGATGGTGTGCGAAAAAATAGGCATGACCACTAAATGTTCCTACCGCTGGGGCTCAGTGCCTTCTTTAAGAAGGAGAGAGTCAAGGCCAAAATCCACCACGCTGGCCCAGATCGGGTTGGTCGATGGTGCATAACCTCGAAAGATTATAGGTACCTACATGACGGTTTCTTTACTATGCTTTCCGTTTTTTTTTTTTTAGATTTGCAGCATTACGCACATGACTTCGAAAATAAAGCTGTGCTAGTAGGATTTGAACCCCACTCCTGATCGGCAGTCGCCGTTCTCCCGACTAGACCAGCCGTAACTTACCCCGACTAGACCAGCCGTAACTTATCCCGACTAGACCAGCCGTAACTTACCCCGACTAGACCAGTCGTAACTTACCCCTGACTAGACCAGCCGTAACAGCCGTAACCCCGACTAGACCAGCCGTAACTTATCCCGACTAGACCAGCCGTAACTTATCCCGACTAGACCAGCCGTAACTTACCCCGACTAGACCAGTCGTAACTTACCCCGACTAGACCAGCCGTAACTTACCCCGACTAGACCAGCCGTAACTTATCCCGACTAGACCAGCCGTAACTTACCCCGACTAGACCAGTCGTAACTTACCCCGACTAGACCAGACCCCCTGACCAGACCAGCCGTAACTTACCCCGACTAGAACAGCCGTAACTTACCCCGACTAGACCAGCCGTAACTTACCCCGACTAGAACAGCCGTAACTTCCCCCGACTAAACCAGCCGTAACTTCCCCGCCTAGACCAGCCCTAACTTATCCCGACTTATTATACTTTTTATTATACTTTTGTGGATTATACTTTTGTCGCAGCCACAGGTCGCGGCACATCACTCTGTTGCCATAGAAAGTGTTCACGTCATCTGCTTACGATTGAGACAAAGAAACCGTGCGTAAAATCTAAATCTATGCGTACCTAGTATAATTGTAAACTCCTTGATCGCCACCAACTCTTTGCTTATTTATTGTTCACGGAAGCAACACTATACCCACACCCCGCACTATACCTAATTCATGAATTGGCCTTGTTTAGATTTAGTAAAAGTAAATAGAGATTTAAAAACAACCTGTACTAGCCACGCCATTAAAACGAAAATGTTTAGGGAATTAAATTTGTAAAAATATTCGTCTATATTCAAATCATTTTTGGTTTCTGGTCGACGCCATCTATTAGGTGCTACTTATAATATTGTTGAATCGTATTAAATGTATCGTTAGTGACCAAGGGTCCTATAATAATAATGTTTTTTTTTTTAAATGCCACAACTTGTAAAGCACTGTATTGTGCACTTTGTGTACTAAAAAAATGAGGTAAATCTGTCACCGGAAAATAACAAGATCGTTAGTTGATAGTAGTCAACTTCATTTCAGGATCAACTTTCGGAAAATAACAAACGGCACGGCAGTGTTGAAATGATGTATTATTTAACGTATGTATTTTAGTAAATTGATCAATTTACGGCGTCTTGCCGTTAAATAATCCGACAAACTCACTCAAAAACTCACGTGTTTTACACCGCTCCCCACAAGCCGGGTGAACCCTGAGAAGTTTTTTTACAACGGCTCACCTGTCAGATCCTAGGGAAATATGTCCGTCCTCGTTGTTAAATTACCAAATAGGGTACCCAGATCCGACTTTGAGCACCCCGACCGACTCCACGTGGTCTGGGAGCTACTACCCCTACAGTGCTCATAAAAATGCGGGAGCCAGATGCTCAAGGGAGGTCCTGAGTGGAGTGAGCCATGCGAGGCAAATCGTAGTTTTATCTGATGTGATAACTAAAATAAGAAATACTTAGCTATTTAAAGACTACTAAATAATTAACCCCCGACAAAAAAAGGGGTGTTATAAGTTTGACGTCGATGTCTGTCTGTCTGTCTGTCTGTCGGTCTGTCTGTCTGTCTGTCTGTCTGTCTGTGTGTGTGTCTGTCTGTGGCACCGTAGGGCTCAAACGGATGGGCCGATTTCGATGCGGTTTTTTTTATTTGAAAGTTAATATTCGTGCGGGTGTTCTTAGCTATGTTTGGTTAATATCGATTCAAAATGGCCGCCTCCACAAAATGGCGGACAAAATATTTCTTTACAACCTACCTCAATATGGGTATCAAATGAAAGGGCTTGACTAGTAGAGTACTAAACGCTATAACAAATTTCAAATCCAAGATGGCCGCCACCACAAAATGGCGAATTATATAATATTTTTCACTACTACCTCAATATGGGTATCAAATGAAAGGGCTTGATTAGTAGAATACTTTGCACTATGACAAATTTCAAATCCAAGATGGCCGCTATCACAAAATGGCGAATTACATTTCCTTTTTCACAATTCCCTTAATATGGGTATCAAATAAAAGGGCTTGACTAGTAGAATGTTCTACAGATAGCAAATCTAAGGTAGTCGGGGGTTAATCAAAATTTTTAATTTTGTTCTTGTTTTAATACTAAAAAATAAAAAGATTTGTAAATTGAATGTACCCAATAAGCACAGCAATAAGAGAATAACATGCGGCTGAATGACTAGTATCCATGATCAAGAATAAATTTTAACTAGAGTGTAGATTCGCGCCTGCGATATGAATGGAGTGCGATCTTGACAATGTAAAAATAACTAAACTAACGAACTGTCGTTGTCAAAGTTATTTCAAAACAAAAAATAACCTCTCTTCAGACGTAACATTTGCAATATAATTTTATGAATTGTTATTCGAATAATTATTATTTTATAGTGTAAAGCGAGATAAATAGTCTAATTTTCGCCGAGGAAACGAAATAATAATGAATATAGCCCGCCAAGTCTGTACAGTCAACCATAACAAGTTCAGCTGCAGTCTCCTCAGAAAATTTCGATTTTCTGCTGTAAACTATGAATCTACACCTTCATCGCAGCCCCAAGTGCAAGAAGAGAAGTTCCACTTCGAAGACTTAAAGGTTTTGGAGCGAGCCGACCGTCGGAAAGATCCAATAGAGCCATTTATGAAAAATGTTTTCGTCTCTATATTCAACAAAGATTTACTCGCTTTTCCTGAGATAATGAACAAAGATGAGACTGAAGACGTCGAAAGACGCATCGAGGCCATCAACAGCGTGTTCACAGACGAGAAAAAAACAAACGCCGATCGCAGGGAAGTGTTAAAAAACACTAAAATGTTCGCTGCACCAGTGAACCTAACACAGAATGGTTTAGCAAGCAATTGTACCGAAAGTTTGAGGTTCTTAGATGTTATAGGTGAAGATTTTGAGCTAGGGCAGGAGATAAGTGATCACTGGGTAGGGCTGGAAGCCCTGAAACGTGGCCTAACAGAGGAACAATTCAATGGAGTTGTCAGTGATTTAATAAGTGGTGATAAGACCATAGCTTTGTGTATTAAGGAGAAAGTGGCCGAGAGACTGACACAAGCCGACTTCAGATCTTACGCTGAGATGGATAAACATGGTAAACTTAACATTCTATTAGCATTCATTGTATGTAACAAAATGTATGATGTAATACATTTTGTGTACACTCATCGCTCCTACCTACATTATCTGTAAATTGTTTCAGTGCAAATTTATAGTGTACTTACTGCTCACAATGACTTAAACACTTGAATAGTTAAGAATAAACTGGACAAATGGATAGTCAAAGACAATTTATCAGACAATTGCCTATAATTTGTTATTTTAATACTGAAAGATAAAGGCATATCAGCTAGTGCTGCTCATCTATTATTAAAATAAGTAATGTTAGAAATCTTTAAAGTTAGTTAGAAGTTCATCTGAGGGAGTACCACATGTTTGCCAGTTAATCACTGAGCAGTAGGTACCTAATGTCCAAATATTACTGTGTGTTTGACGGGGGAATGATACCAGAGAAATGTCAGGGCAACAACAAACACATGAAACAAAAAATAAAATTAAAGCATAATACAGCAGTATTGAAATGAAATGAAAATTTATTATTATAACATAATAGGCGTGTCGACTCATTTTTGATTTAATGTGCCATCAAAAGGCTACTCAATAACTGAAACATACGTGAATAAATTACTTTGTTAACTTAAAAACTTCCCGTGATATCACAATTTTAAAATCACAATTTTGGACTCTCCTAAAAACGCTTCATACAAAAACACTACGAAGTGTGACGTCACAGTGCCGTATTTTCTATGCGTCGAGCGTAAAGTTTGTATGGTAGCTATATTAAATATTGCGTTTAGGAAACTGGTTTCATAACAAAAGTAACTTGAAATTGAATGGGCTATCCAATGGTAAATTCATTTTCTAATAATTTCGTACTTTTAAAATGGACTTGCCCATCCAGCTTTGAATGATCATAAAGTAAGTTAAACTAAAAAATATCAAAATTAAAATTGGTACACATTTTATTCTATTTAAATTCTGTCATTATATCAAATAATTTAATATAATTGCAGGACTTGTCGACACGCCTATTACAAGCACATTTTTTGATACAATTTAGGATACTTAAATAAGCATATAATATGTCTTGTAGCACGTTGCAAGTCACGCAACACCTACACTAAGAAAAATCTTGTTTCGTAGATGCTGCTAACCCTTCTCCGTTTACACACGAATCCAATCGAAATATATAATTAATTTATATTATATTATGTGTTAATTCGGTAATCAATATAATTAGTCCATTTATATTTATTATTTTACTACGATCACTAGGTATCAGAACATAAACAGTATAGAAATTTTGATAGTAATTTTTAATGCTGTTCCTGTAAATAAAAACACAAAATAGACTTAAACAACCTAAAGAAAGTAAAAAACAGTGTAGTTGGCACTTGTTCTTTTAAATAAATTGAAGGATTACAAGAGTTTGCCGTAAAACATCCGCAGGCAACCTGTTGCTACCACTCTGTTGCGTTACAATGTTTACTTCTCCAATCCTCAGGTGTCTGGAGAGTGACGGGAGAGAAGATCTGCAACCATGACTCTGGGTACATGCTGGTGCTGGCTACGGTGGAAACGACCAGGCTGAAGGCATTCCTTGTCCACCCGGACGTGCCCGGAGTCAAGTTTGACGGGAAGTTTGTGCAGTTCATCAACACACCTGGTATTCGTTTCGATATTTCTGACACAAAGCTATCAAGCCCCAAACTTAAAATAGCTTGTAATGAGAGCTAGATACCTGATATACTACTCATTATATTTACTACTACTTATATTTTTAAATACACACTAAACTTATTTTACATAAACACCCAGACACAACAAATATTTTGTAGATGGTAGGACTCTTGGCAGAGTCTGCCTGGGGAAGTACCACACCTTTGCCAGTTATTCTACTGCCATGCAGTAATGTGAAAACATTACTGTGTTCCAGTTTGAAGGGCAATGTTTCCAGAGAAATTACAGGGCTTAGAGATTTAATAACTTACATCTCTGGGTGTCGAGGGCAATGCAGTGCTAGGTAATGATTTGGACTCTTCATGTTCCAATAGCTGCGTGTCACTGCTGTTATGTGGTAGGCATGTTGTTTACCATCAGGCTCATGTCATGCTCGTCTCGTCAATCTTTATTAAAAAAAAATTTGACTTCATCACACAAATATTTTTTTTTTTTTAAATAAAGAGTGACGAGACGATCAGGACATGTGCCTGATGGTAAGCAACATGCCTGACACATAACAGCACAGTGACATGCAGCTATTGGAACATGAAGAGTCCAAATCATTACCTAGCACTGCACTGCGCTCGTCACCCAGAGATCTAAGATCTTATATCTCTAAGCCCTGTAATTTCTCTGGAAACATTGCCTCTTCAGCTGGAACACAGTAATGTTTGCACATTACTGCTTGGCGGTGGAATAACTGGCAAAGGTGTGGATTTAGATCCCCATTCAGTGCAAATATTTGCACTGAATGGGGATTGAACCCATGACCTTGCGACTTTGCAGGCAAATTCACTACCAACTAAGTCAACGGGCCAGCCTACTATGGAAACCGTCAGCTGATATAATCTTAATTCTTGAAAATTATGTGTTACATTGTCCTGTTTGATCTAACTTGAGACGATCTCCTTAGCATTCCATGGATTCACCGTGCGGGTGCCGGGTCCATCGTGTGGCAGAGAGAGAAAAACTCGAGTAGTTCCCGAGACTTGTGACTCGGGCGTAGGTTTAAGGGGCCCCTTTCTGACGTACATCAACACTCACCTTCACCACTCGTTTTTCTCTCCCTGCCCAGCCAAATCTGATATGAGCCTACTAGTGCAGCTTTAGATACTCGTTCTAGTATAGAACTTACTGCACTTCTGGATAAGCCAAGGTCTTTCAGTAGGTTATAGAGAGATTTTGCTGGTATACCTCTCGCTCCCACTTCTACAGCGTATAAACTAACTACATAGCCGTTTTTTGTTAATTCGTTTAGGAGGTCGTAATACTTATTTTGTTTCATCGCGTGGTCTTTAGGTATATTAGTTTCCCACGGTACGGTAAGTTCTACAAGGACTATGCGTTTCGTAGCTCTAGAAAAAGGAAAATGTCCGGTCTGGATGACGAAACACCCACATCCTCTGGGATTTTGTAGTGCTTTTCATACGTGTCCATTAAAATAGTCCAATCAGGTGCTGTACCCAGGATTGAGTAAGGCTTGTTCCTGGAGTTTGAAGTTGAGCCTGCTTTTACAAAGTTAATTTGTCTTTTGTTTGTCGTCAATCCCTTTTGGGCTCTAGCTACTGAAAGGCTCATGGCTTCACGTATGATTTCAAGTACTCTGTCATGACGCCGTGAGTAATGACCCCATCAAGGAGCACCCTGCATCCCACCAATATGTGCCTTGCTGTACATATCGCCTCTCCACAAGTATAGCAACATTTTCAGAGGCTTTTCCCACCTTACCAAGTTACTCTGGTCAGGAGGGTCATTTGGAATGCATTTAGATAAAATTTTAATAAGGCAGGAGACCAGTCATAGATCAAGGTGCGCCACTTTAGAGCTAATGGGATACAGAACTCACCTATGGTTAACCACTCACTTTGCATTTCTAAATTCATAGCGTGCACTTTGTAACCGTTATTTTCGTCTTGTTGTAGAAAGGTTTTTACCATGTCTCGGTCTTCCTTTTCCTTCTCGCACCCAACCCAGCAGTATTTACTTGTGCACCTGCCATAAATTGTTTATGGAATTGAAGTCTAGATTCCAGGTCTGAAGCAGTTTTGTCTTTTGGGAGAGATGTAATTAAGTCGTCTTGCGACTTTCCCAAAACATGCGTTTTTGTAACTCTTAGGTGTTTGTAAAGTTCAGACGGTTTCTTTAGTTTCAGCCCAAAACTATTTTGATCCCTAAAAGAGTAGAGGATCAGCCGGATGTGCCAATCCTAACCATGACTTCAATATCTTTATGACATTGGCATCTAGCTTTGCCAGGAGAGTTTTACCGATGTCATATACTAGGAAAGGCCAAGTGAGACGTGATGTGAGGTAGTTGTCATATATCCATGCTTTTTGATATTGCTGATAGGCTGCTGGTCTACCTTATTGAGGTTGTTCATGAAATTTTCAACAACCACCTCTAATGATGGTGTACGTCCTTTGTGATCTATCTTTCTACCAAGAAATTTGAAAGGCACTGCCTCTGCAATTGTGGCAACTCCTTGGCCACTTATGGAGAGTCCCGGATCGTAAGACGTATATTTGGTATTTCGTCTACCCAGACAAAGACAATGACATTTTGATGGTTTTGTCCTCATTCCTCCGTCCATGTACAGAACTCATCGACTTCGTTCAACAATTCTTGACACTGTTTGGGATTACGTGTAAGTATTGCAAGGTCGTCCGCAAAGGCCAAGATTGACTCAGTGTACTTATTGTTGATTTTAAACCGGTAGCCCCATTTCTTTTCACGGGATATTAATTTGTCTACTAAAATATTTATAACTATATTAAATGCTATTGGTGATAAGCAGCACCCTTGGAATAGTCCTACATTGTATTCAAGTGGTTTTGTGTATTCCTTGTTTACTGCTATGACGAATTTTAAGTGGCAATAATAAGAATTAATTATGTCAATAATTTCAGCAGGAAAGTTATACCATTTTAGGGCAAATATCATAAGTTCATGCTGGACAGAACCAAACGCGTTCTCTAGGTCTATCCAGCAGACTGTAATTTGCCTCTCATGTGTTCTGGCATCTTTCAAACTTTCTGCTAGTAATGTATTGTGTTCCAGGCATCCAGAAATACCAGGCAAGAACCCTTTCTGGTGATTGGGCCTGAAATACTTATTGCTAGTCATAAATGTGGTCATTTTTGTTTGCAATATACTGAAAAAGATTTTAGAAATTGTATTGGTTAGGGCTATCGGTCTGGTGTCTTTGGGATGAGTTACTTCCTGCTTTTTAGGGATGAGGACAAAAATTGCTCTTCCGAATGCTACTGGGACTTGCTTTCTTGACCAGATCTTAATGAATATATTCAAGATATGTTTACGAACTGATGGACACTTTTTATACACTAAGTAAGGAATGCCATCTGGGCCAGGAGCTGATTTAGTAGTTTTCTTTTTAATTTGATAGTTTACTTCCTCTTCACTAGGTGGGGTGCTTTGAAAGTTTGTCAGAGGATCATTAGGTCTTTGGATGTTTGGTTCTACGTACGAGCTCCCGCGTTTAGGCACTTCGTATGTGCTTTTAAAGTGATCGTAAATTTGCGCGTTAGTCAAGATAAGCTTTCCATTTTGCTCCCTGAAAATATTTTTGGAGTATTGAAAAGGGTTTTATCAAAGTCTACTTCGTGTTTAGCTCTGTTAAAATTATCACGATTTTTACTAATTTGAAGCGATATTCCTTGTATTAATTTAAGGATTGATCTTAGAGCCCTGGACAGTTGGTGACTTAGATAGGATAGATTTTGATTCGATTTATACTCATCTTATCTTATACCTTTAAACGAGCAATTCTTGTAGGTATATATATAGTTAGTTAGTTTGTAGTGGTAGGATTCTTAGCAGAGTCCGCCTGGGGAAGTACCACACCTTTGCCAGTTATTCTACCGCCAAGCAGTAATGTGCAAACATTACTGTGTTCCGGTTTGAAGGGCAATGTTACCAGAGAAATTACAGGGCTTAGAGATATAATATCTTAGATCTCTGGGTGACGAGCGCAGTGCAGTGCTAGGCAATTATTTGGACTCTTCATGTTACAATAGCTGCGTGTCACTGTGCTGTTATGTGGCTGGCATTTTGCTTACCATCAGGCACATGTCCAGCTCGTCTCGTCACTCTAAATTATAAAAAAAAAACGGGGCCTTTTCCGCACTTAGCCTCTCAATTGGGCCATTGTGCGTGGCTCATACTAACCCTTCTACTCCAGCCATCCCAGGCTATCCCAGAAGGCAAGCAACCTATTCAAGTTGGTGAAGGCCTCTGGGACTGCTGCTGGGGAGTGGAGGAATTCTGCCCGTTGATCTGCCACGGTCCTGCATTCCACAATCACATGCTGTGGCGTTTCCTCCTCCTCCATGCATCCTCTGCATAGAGGGCTGTCTGTAACACCTATATTGAAAAGGTGCTTGGTAGGTATATATATATAAAATATATAGAATCGGAATCTCAGAAACGGCTCGAACGATTTTCTTAAAATTATGTATACACAGGGTTTCGGGGACGATAAATCGATCAAACCAGGTTTTATTTAAAAAAAAACGCCGTTTTATGCGCGTTTTAGACAATGAAAAACTGTTACATAAACATTAGAATGCGACGGTAAATTTCGCGACGTCGCGCGACAGCATATTAGCTCAGTCGGGAATTTGGGCGGTCATAATGTGATAGATCCGGGTTCGAATCCTGCCAGCCGCCTTTCTGTTTTTTCTTTTAACTTTAATAGGTTTACAGTTGACCGCCATCTCGCCCGATGTTAAGCGACGATGCGGTCTACGATGGAGCGTGTTTACCTAGAAGAAACCGATTCACTCTCGATTTGAAGACACCAAGATTATAACTATCGGGAAAAACCCACTCAGGCAACTCATTCCACAGCCTAGACGTTCTTATCACAAACCTCTTTGTCCGTGTCTTTTGAATATCTACCATGAAACGGTGCAGCTTCTTGGAGTTACGAGAAGTTCGATAGTAAAAAAGGGCAAGGTGGTATAAGATCATGCAGATCAGTTGCACAGTCTCCGAAGTGTATCCGATAAAAACCCGATAAGCTAGCAATTTTGCGGCGATGTTCAAGACTTTGAAGTTTTTTTCGCAATAGAATGTCTTTGCCTATGAGCCTTTTGGCACGCCTCTCGATCGATTCCAGAGTCTCAAGCTGATACTTAGCCGATCCATCCCAAAGGTGCGAACAGTACTCCATACAAGAGCGAATCTGTGCTTTGTATAACAAATGCAATTGTTTAGATTTGAAGTACTTTCGCACCTTTGAGAGGACACCTAGTTTTTTAGCAGCTAATTTTGCCTTGGACTCTTTTTTTCTTTTTTCAACTTCCTGTTTTTTGAGGAAATCTGGATGCATCTAAGTAGCCGAGCAAAGCTCGGTCACGCAGGTACACTCCGCGAGGCATAAGCTGAGCTTTGCATTTGTGTGAGTGTACATGGATAGTGTAGGTGTGACAACCGGCCTTAGGCGCGGCGCCATTCTGTCTCGCCGCGCTCCTGCCTGATTGGTGATCACTCACACTAATGCAAAGCTCAGCCTATACCTCGCGGACAAAATTTCAAGCTCCTGCCTGATTGGTGATCACTCACACTAATGCAAAGCTCAGCTTATACCTCGCGGAGTGTATTAGTCTTTATATGACAATATCTGAGGTAAGCCAAAACGGGTCTCAAGTGATCATATGAGCAGCCCATTGCTGTGACTCTGGGCATTCTCTTGCAAAGAGATAGTAAAGTCCATAATCCACCATGCTATTCTATTCTATGGTTGAAACCAACAATCTCAATACAAAGATGTGCCCTCCCAAACTTCAGGGCGCACGGAATCATGTCATTGTTGGAAAGAGTGACTCTTACCGTTCTAGTCGGTTACAGGAAGCGGTGGACGCCGGGCGTTTTTACCTATCACTGTTCGTTGTCAACAACCAAAATAAGTAGAACCACAGCATATCTTGCCGCTAGCGATTCTAGCGGTCAAGTAGATTGGTTGTTGTAAACCACTTACGATACACAAAAAGACGCCGTTTATTACCAATTTACCAATTTCAAGGTCCTCAGGGCACATCCATTTGTTTATATCGATGGTTGAAACGTCTAGTTTCTATCGTAGTTAGTTCTTATCAGGAGGAATAAAGAGGTGTAGTGTTAACTTATCGCAAGCACACACACCATTTTTGAGACTGTTTTTGTTATTTTTCAGCTACGCCTCTTGAGAATGTGACAGAGAGCGATCTGGCGCGCGTGCTATCTCTGTCCCGCTTGCACGCTGCCTCGCTCTGTCGCACTCGGCTCCGACGAGCGACCACCTCTCTCATCAGCTACGTCACTCCGAGGGCTTTCGCTGGTGAGTGACAGAGAAAAAAAATAGATTATAGAGTCTAAACTAATTAATATATATTTTTGAACAATTCTTACCTGATGAATGTAACATCCTAGGTAAAGTTATACAGCCGTGCAAACAGCAGTGGACAGCCATACAACCACTTACGATTTACTGGTGACGACAGCCATGCACTGTGCCAAATAAAATTCTTTTACGTTGCTTTTTAACCCCCGACCAAACAAAGGGGTGTTATAAGTTTGACGTCGATGTCTGTCTGTGTGTGTGTCTGTCTGTGGCACCGTAGAGCTCAAACGGATGGGCCGATTTCGATGTGTTTTTTTTGTATTTGAAAGTTAAAATCCGTGCGGATGTTCTTAGCTATGTTTGGTTAATATCGATTCAAGATGGCCGCCTCCACAAAATGGCGGACAAAATATTTCTTCACAACCTACCTCAATATGGGGGTATATCAATGAAAGGGCTTGACTAGGAAAATACTATACACTATAAAAAAAAAACAAATCCAAGATGGCCGCCACCACAAAATGGCGAATTATATTAACTTTTTCACTACTACTTCAACATGGGTATAAAACGAAAGGGCTAGACTAGAATACATTGCATTATAACAAATTTCTAATCCAAGATGGCCGCCTCCACAAAATGGCGAAATACATTAATTTTTTCACAACTCCCTTGTTATGGGTATCAAATGAAAGGGCTTGACTAGTAGAATGTTGTGCAGATAACAAATCTAAGGTAGTAAGGGGGTTAATCAAAATTTTTAATTTTGTTCTTGTAAAGATGTTAAGAGACTGTGTTATTACTTTTTCTTACGGATTAGTTTCACATTTGTTTCGTTTCGGTCGCGCGTCAAAATCCCCTACCTCTTCCAAGTCTGAAAAGCCTTCGAAAAACTTAGCATATTTATTGTTTTGACGTGACAACGTCTTATAAATTGGTTTGCCGGGTGACACTTCAAGAAACTGCGTTACGCTCCGCTCACGTTATGCGCTCACAACGAGAGCGAGTGAGAGGCACGCGTCCCTTCCACTCGGGCATGGTTAGCCCGCCTAAGAGCGAGAGAGACAGACATAAAAAGTGAAAGGCACGCGTCCCTTCCGTAAAATTATTTTACCACTCAAAGTCGTTGTCACGTAAAACTTTCGCCCGTATACCGACTTTACAGGCAACCAATTTTTTTGCTCAAACGTTGTAATTTTTGTCGTCGCCTCTATGGTCAGGTAAGCCGCTCTCGGAGCTGTCGTCGATCCGCAGCGCGCTCGGCTCGGCGCTCGTGGACATGTACGCGAGCGAGAGCGCGGAGTACTTCACCGCCGGCCTCATAGACGGGTACCGGGACGCGGACGCCGAGGTGGAGGCCGCCATGTGCCGGTGAGTGACCTGACTGCTGATCATCCGTAGTGTCCTGTCTTCCGACCATCCGTAGTGTCCTGTCTGCCGATCATCCGTAGTTTCCTGTGTACCGATCATCCGTAGTGTCCTGTCTGCCGATCATCCGTAGTGTCCTGTCTGCCGATCTTCCGTAGTGTCCTATCTGCCGACGTTCCGTAGTGTCCTGTCTGCCGACGTTCCGTAGTGTCCTGTCTGCCGATCATCCGTAGTTTCCTGTGGACCGACCACCCGTAGTGTCCTGTCTGCCGATCATCCGTAGTGTCCTGTCTGCCGACGTTCCATAGTGTCCTGTCTGCCGACGTTCCGTAGTGTCCTGTCTGCCGACGTTCCGTAGTGTCTTGTGTACCGACCATCCGTAGTGTCCTGTCTGCCGATCATCCGTAGTGTCCTGTGTACCGACCATCCATAGTGTCCTGTCAGCCGATCATCCGTAGTGTCCTGTCAAACCGCCGACGGTCCGTAGTGTCTTGTCTACCATCGACGGTCCGTAGTGTCCTGTCAAACAGCCGACGGTCTGTAGTGTCCTGTCTACCCCCGACGAACCGTAGCGCGGGATCCGTAGTGTCCTGTCTACCCCCGACGAACCGTAGCGCGGGATCCGTAGTGTCTTGTCTACCCCCGACGAACCGTAGCGCGGGATCCGTAGCGTCCTGTCTACCCCCGACAAACCGTAGCGCGCGATCCGTAGTGTCCTGTCTACTCCCGGCGAACCGTAGCGCGCGATCCGTAGTGTCCTGTCTACCCCCGGCGAACCGTAGCGCGCGATCCGTAGAGTCCTGTCTAACCCCGGCGAACCGTAGCGCGCGATCCGTAGTGTCCTGTCTACCCCCGGCGAACCGTAGCGCGCGATCCGTAGTGTCCTGTCTACCCCCGGCGAACCGTAGCGCGCGATCCGTAGTGTCCTGTCTACCCCGACAAACCGTAGCGCGCGATTCGTAGTGTCCTGTCTACCCCGGCGAACCGTAGCGCGCGATCCGTAGTGTCCTGTCTACCCCCGGCGAACCGTAGCGCGCGATCCGTAGTGTCCTGTCTACCCCCGGCGAACCGTAGCGCGCGATCCGTAGTGTCCTGTCTACCCCCGACGAACCGTATTCCGCGATCCGTAGTGTCCTGTCTACCCCTGGCGAACCGTAGCGCGCGATCCGTAGTGTCCTATATACCCCCGGCGAACCGTAGCGCGCGATCCGTAGTGTCCTATATACCCCCGGTGAACCGTAGCGCGCCATCCGTAGTGTCCTGTCTTTTTTTTATAATTTAGAGTGACAAGACGAGCTGGTAGGACTCTTGGCAGAGTCCGCCTGGAGAAGTACTACACCTTTGCCAGTTATTCTACTACCAAGCAGTATTGTGTAAACATTACTGTTTCCCGGTTTAAAGGGAAAGTACTCTTCATGCAGAAGTAGGTAAACATAAGATTTTTCTCAACTTAAAAAAATGTGTTTTTTTTTCTCTTCTTGACAGGAACTTCATTTCCGCTCACGGAGTGACTTCCATGCTCCAACTGCTGGCTTACCCTGCGGCGGAACAAGAGGAGGAGTGTCGCCAGATGTTGGCTGACATACAGCACTTGGCCGCGAGGGGGGAGACTCTCGACAGCGTCAATATATTCATAGGTATTATTTATTTAGTACCTGGGTGACCGAGCTTTGCTCGGTTACTTAGATACATACTGATTTTCTAAAAAAAAAATAAACTTGAAAAAAGAACGTGGCCGGTTGGATTCGAACCCGGACCTACCATATTTCAACCACCCATCTTCCCGACTGAGCTAATATACTGTCGCGCGCCATTGCGAAATTTACCATCGCATTCTAATCTTTATGTAAAGTTTTTCGTTGTCTAAAAACGCGCATAAAACGGCGTTTTTTTTTTAAGTAAAACCTAGCTAGATCGATTTATCGTCCCCGAAACCCCCCTGTATACATAATTTCAAGAAAATCGTTCGAGCCGTTTTCGAGATTTAGGTTCTAAATATATATATGTCGGAGAAACATTCCCGCCGACATCATCATTAGTGGTTGCGGGCTTTGTGGGCGTCATGAGGGTAAAATGCGAGCACAAAACAACGATCACAAGTTCACAGTAGTTTATTTTAGGTTAACACAATAGTTCTAATTAATTGAAATAATACAGTTAAGACCGAGCAGCGGGTTCGGGGCACCGATCTTTAAAACACGATCCAACTCGATCGCTAGCGCACACTCCAAAAGTCTCGAAATAACTGAAAGCTAACTGACTCCACCAAGCCAAGATGGCGCCTCGACCCCGCTCGAGGCACGTGCTCTGCTCTGATTGGTCGTTACGTAGTATTATAATGAAATCATGACTTTTATTAAATTATTGAGATTTATCATTCTAAAATAATGTAACAAATCAATTTAAATTAAATTAAGAATTTTAAAAGTAATTACAATATAAGGAAAAGCAATATTATCTTATAGGTATGAAAACAACAATCAACTTGACTCATAGCTTTCTCCGACATATACCTACAAGAATTGCTCGTTTAAAGGTATAAGATATTCATTCTGGCGCAATTCTGGTGCTAGCCGAGTCTAACAGGTAGTGGATACGCCTACCTACCACGTGCCTACATAGTATTTTTAGCCTGACTGGCACCGACTTCAAATAGATGAGTGAGTAGCACTTGTAATAATGATATTAATTTATTTTTTCGCTTTTGAGTGCCTATTTTCTATCGGAATGCTCGTAGCTCGAAAAAGCGACATCGTTTCATGGTTGATGTTCCAAAGACACGAACGAAGAGGTTTGACTCCACGTTTGTGATAAGAACGTCTGGGCTGTGGAATACGTTGCCTGAGTGGGTTTTCCCCGATGGTTACAATCTTTGTGTCTTCAAATCGAGAGTGAATCGGTTTCTTCTAGGTAAGCACGCTCCATCGTGGACCGCATCGTCGCTTAACATCAGGCGAGATGGCGGTCAAGTGTGAGCCTATAAAAGGTAAAAATAAATTAAAAAAATGTGGTTTTGGGGTAAATTTTTGTACGAAAATAGTTTATTTTAACCTTTTTAGTGCAAAACTAGTTTTTATCAACGGATTTACCCAATTTCGTAGTGACAGGATCGAATTTTATAACTTTTGTAATGATGAAATCTACAATTACGTCATCCAGAAAAATGTATGCAAATTTTAGTTTTTGATTCATATTTCAAAAAACGCTTGACCGATTTCGATTAGATTTATATAATAAATTATAATAAATTTTAAAATCGGTGCAGCGGTTCTCGAGAAATCAGGTAACATACATAAAAAAACAACCTGGTCGAAGTGATAACCTCCTCCTTTTTGGAAGTCGGTTAAAAATGTGTAACGGGCTATCGTGAATTGATTTCGATGGTTCTTTTTTTTTGTTTGCTACATCATATTTCTTTATTATTATTATTTTGGCGCTCCACAGACTCCGGCGTCCGTGGCCTTTATCATTACAATTATCCATGTTTTTACATATTTCTTGGATTAGGAGAAGAAAAGTAAAATCGGGGGGGGGGGGGGTCTACATCATAGCTCAAAGATGTTCCCATATAAAATTAATATCGAAATTGATGTGCCAGTTTTCGAAATATGAGCGAAACTACAATTTGTTTACATTTTATCTAGATGATTTAGTTGTAGATTAAAACAAAATAATTAATTCGTCCCTCCCATTGACTGGCCTTGAGTCCCATCATTGGTAAACTGGACTACTTATATACGTGTTTTTAACCCCCGACCAAAAAAGGGGTGTTATAAGTTTGACGTCGATGTCTGTCTGTGTGTGTGTTTGTCTGTGGCACCGTAGAGCTCAAACGGATGGGCCGATTTCGATGTGTTTTTTTTTATTTGAAAGTTAATATCCGTCTAAGAACATCCTTAGCTATATTTGGTTAATATCGATTCAAGATGGCTGTCTCCACAAAATGGCCGGACAAAATATTTGTTCACAACCTACCTCAATATGGGTACTATACACTGTAACAAATTTCAAATTCAAGATGGCCGCCACCACAAAATGACGAATTATATTATTTTTTCACTACTACCACAATATGGGTATCAAACGAAAGGGCTTGACTAGTAGAATACTTTGTACTATGACAATTTTCAAATCCAATATGGCCGCTACTACAAAATAGCGAAATACATTTCTTTTTTCACAACTCCCTTAATATGGGTTTCAAATGAAAGAAAGGACTTGGCTAGTTAGTAGAATGTTGTACAGATAACAAATCCGAGGTAGTCGAGGGTTAATCAATCATTTTTAATTTTGTTCTTGTTTGTGTTTTTTCAGCTCTGAATGGCATCCATCACGCCGGCAAAGTCATGTCGGAGGAGATCAAACAAATACGGAACCCACTGCTACATCCTAGCTTCATCATCAAGAAGGCATTCAAGAACAGGCATCAGGTAATCTATATACCAGGTAATATTTTTTTAAGTAGTGGTAGGACTCTTGGCAGAGTTCGCCTGGGGAAGTACCACACCTTTGCCAGTTATTCTACAGTAGTGGTAGGACTCTTGGTAGAGTTCGCCTGGGGAAGTACCACACCTTTGCCAGTTATTCTACAGTAGTGGTAGGACTCTTGGCAGAGTCCGCCTGGGGAAGTACCACACCTTTGCCAGTTATTCTACAGTAGTGGTAGGACTCTTGGCAGAGTCCGCGTGGGGAAGTACCACACCTTTGCCAGTTATTCTACCGCCAAGCAGAATGTGCAAACATTACTGCGTTCCGGTTTGAAGGGCAATGTTACCAGAGAAATTACAGGTCTTAGAGACGTAACATCTTAGACTTCTGGGTGACGAGTGCAGTGCAGTGCTAGGTAATGATTTGGACTCTTCATGTTCTAATACCTGCGTGTCACTGTGCTGTTATGTGCCTGGCTTGTTGGTTACCATCAGGCACATGTCCAGGTCGTCTCGTCACTCTAAATTATAAAAAAAAATCTGTAACAGCATCAATAATCGAAGAGTTGGAGGTGAAATTATGTACGCAACGCAACTCGGAAGGTGTTCTGGGTGGAACGGTCTAGTGGTGAACCTCACAATAACCCACTCTCTCCGATTCGACCTGTCGGCTCGCCCACGCCAACGGATTGTGTTCGTACAGCCATCGGTCGGTTCGTACGGCGAGCGTTAGCTGCAACACAGTATGACACACAGCTGTCAGTAAAAATATACAACAAATTGCCCTACAAACTAAAACAAATAAATTCTGACGAAAAATTTGTCAAAACCTTAAAATATATATTACTCGAGAAAGCTTACTATACAATAGACGAATATCTTGCCGATAAATTAATAATGGAATGAGTCGATCCGCTCCGCACGATACGAATTATATTGCCACGCCCAATCAGGGTCATTATGGTACACTCCGCGAGGCATAAGCTGAGCTTTGCATTTGTGTGAGTGTACATGGATAGTGTAGGTGTGACAACCGGCCTTAGGCGCGGCGCCATTCTGTCTCGCCGCGCTCCTGCCTGATTGGTGATCACTCACACTAATGCAAAGCTCAGCCTATACCTCGCGGACAAAATTTCAAGCTCCTGACTGAATGGTGATCACTCACACTAATGCAAAGCTCAGCTTATACCTCGCGGAGTGTAACTACGACATGTACTTATTAATAAGACCAACAAATGTACCATAATATTAGCAATAAATGATTGAGTAGTGAGTATTGAACACCAAATACCATCCGAGAGTTCAACCTACAGATGGCCATAAAGGACAGAAACGCGGCCGTAGTGGAGGAGGCTCTGGGCCGGGAGGAGGCGGCTTAAGCAAAAGACGATGTCGAGTCGATTACTATCGGAATCCCAACCGGTAGTTTATCTTATACCTTTAAACGAGCTAATCTTGTATAGATATAAGTATATATATATAGAATCTGAATCTCGGGAAACGGATCGAACGACTTTCATGAAATTATGTATACAGGGGGTTTCGGGGATGATAAATCGATCTAGCTAGGTTTTATTTTTTTAAAACATCATTTTATGCGCGTTTTTAGACGATGAAAAACTCCTACAATGTCATTAGAATACGATAACTTAAAAAAACCGAGCAAAGCTCGGTCAACCAGGTACTTTAACTTTAATAGGTTTACACTTGACCGCCATCTCGCCTGATGTTAAGCGACGATGCGGTCTACGATGGAGCGTGCTTACCTAGAAGAAACCGATTCACTCTCGATTTGAAGACACCAAGATTATAACTATCGGGAAAACCCCACTCAGGCAACTCATTCCACAGCCTAGACGTTCTTATCACAAACGTAGAGTCAAACCTCTTCGTCCCTGTCTTTGGAATAACCGCCATGAAACGGTGCCGCTTCTTCGAGTTACGAGCAGTACGATAGAAAAAAGGGCAAGGAGACAGTTCTGCGCATGCGCAAACAGTTATACGTGAGACCACCAGGCCAACCAAACTAAATAATAATAGTATATTATGTATAATATAGTATATTAATCAAATTCAATGATAATAGTATATAGTGTTTTCTATTGATAAGAAATGGATGGTATGTATTTAAAAAATATATAACTACTAGCGACCCGCCCCGACTTCGCACGGGTGCAATGCTGATACTAAATATACCTACTAAGTACCTACTAATAAAATTCCGGTCCGGCGGCGAGACGTTTCGGTTTACGTAGTCACATAAGTCACAGTTTTTTGTGTTGGATACTTTTTTGGCGCGACGGACGCACGCAATGTGTTGATTGATGGAACGAAACGTGCTTCACACCAAAGATGGCGACAGCGGTTTGTTTGTCAGTGCCATCAGAATTTAACGAAATTCTCCATAATCCGAATTTTGTGGACATAATAATATGTTGTCGACTCAAAATCAATATTGTTTTATGTTATTCATATAAGATTTCGATCAAGTCTACCGTACCCCTTGACGAAATTATTAATATAGATTTATTTTATCGTACAGGAGAAAGACGACCCGAAGTTAGACCTATACCTAGCGGAGCACCTCCACCCGTCGCTGCGCTTACCATCCGAGCAGCTCGAGTACTGCGTGCTGCGACTCCGCTACGCGTGCGAGACTCTCATGGCGCGGCACGGGAAGAACATCGCCAGCGCTTACACGTGAGTCGGGTGCTAGGTGACTCCGTAAACGATACATGTACTATAGTCTGTCAAATTTAGTGGAACGTGTTAGGTGACTAGGCTAAGCTAGGTGCTAGATGACTCTGTGTATTCTGGCGCCACGGCTGTGCTACGCGTACTGTGCGCTACGTAGGCAGTAACTCTGTAAATAGGGCACTAAGTGCCGAACCTTGAATTCCTCCCCGGTGACAGCGCGAGCCGAGGCCGTGCCGTCTAGGCGCCCTCGCGTGAGTGAGATAGTCACCGTACCCGCGTCACTGCCCTCCGCGACATGCGGCTCACGGGCGCACTAGGTCCGACAGCGCTCAGCTAGAGTGCTTATGTTCGGTATGTATGTATGAGTTAGATAGGTAGGTAGCTCTCTCTCATTAAGTTCGATTTTTCTTACAGGTTAGATTCGTAAGTATGATAGAATGTCAGGTTAGGTTATTTTGGGTCCTGCGCCTCCGGCGCTAACTCAATAGTCAGATAGGCAGTAGGGGCCTCCGGGCCAGCAGCCATAAGTCAGTTAGAAAAAAAAACTGTGCGCTACGTGTGTTATATCATAGCGTGACACGGGAAGAACACCGCTCTAGCGCTTCGAGAGTTGACTACGAGTACTAGGTGACTCCGTAAACGTTATATGCCCAAATTTCTTCTCGCCAACCAGGTGTGTAGCTCTGTATTGGGGTATAATATGATAAGTTTTCGGCTTGGCTCAAATCTACGTTATTAATTTCGTCAAGGGGTACGGTAGACTTGATCGAAACCTTACATGAATAACAAAACATAAAAAAATATTGATTTTGAGTCGACAACATGTGTCCACAGAATTCGGATTATGGAGAATTTCGTTAAATTTTGATGGCACTGACAAACAAACCGCTGTCGCCATCTTTGGTGTGAAGCACGTTTCGTTCCATCAATCAACACATTGCGTGCGTCCGTCGCGCCAAAAAAGTATCCATCACAAAAAACTGTGACTTATGTGACTACGTAAAACGAAACGTCTTGCCGCTGGACCGGAATTTTATTATTAGGTACTTATATTTAGTATCAGCATTGACTCGTACGAAGCCGGGGCGGGTCGCTAGTAGCTACATAAAATTTGCTACCAGTTCTCGGAATAATAGTTAAAGTGATGGAAATAACATTTAGTTGTTATTTTGCAGTGAACTGTCCAGGTTGGCGGAAGCTGGTACAGAGATTCTCGCCATGACCGCCGTACTGGCCAGAGCTTCAAGGTGAGTGTTTATGAAAATCAATATTTTGGTTTTTTGACCTTTTTTCGACTACTTGTATTTAGAAAAAGCGACATCTTGCCATGGTTGTGCTTTTTTATGTTTGGTGTAACATGAGCGACTGTTCAGACTTGAAGTGTTTGTTGGTTGCACCTTTGAGAAGACACCTAGTTATTGGTCATAAATTTAAGACTTAGTAAAATCCCAAAATGTATAGTAGACTATCAACACTCAGCAGTTTCATTGGCGATCTTGTTAATTAAAAATAAATTGAAAATTCAATTTATGCTATCAAATGCAGTTTTTTCGTGTTCGACCTAGTTTCGAGTTTTATTTCAAAATGAAGTCAGCTTTTGTTTTAAAAGTGAAACTCCTTTTGGCGCGCCACAGACAAATGTTTCGTGCGCTGTGAATTGAATTCTAGCGTCACGCTCGGGAACGATAAGAAATCTTCGGATAAACTCGGGATCATGGCAATTGGCCATCTAGAAATGCGTTAGCAGTTCCCATTGGCCATCTAGAATTCGTCAGCATTTCTAGATGGCCATGCTCTTGGCCACGCCCTCCGATTTCACCCGCGTAGTTTCCAGAGTAAGCTATCAAATTCTGAGTTATAAGTTTTCAGTTCTATCGGCAGTCCCTGTGACTGCCTTTTTTTATTTACCATGGATACATGTCCTTCAGCCGCATCTGTCACTGTCGTGTCGCTGTGTTTACTGTATTCAATGGGACGTTTTGAAGACGCAAAAAGACCTGTCAAAGTCAGTTCTCAATTTCACCAAAGGTGGCGCCATTGTTTTATTTTGTTAGAGAAATTTCACAAAAACCAGTAGTGCCACACTTGGCAAAATTTTGAACTATTTTTTACAAGAAAATTTTGCATCTGGAAAAAGCTTCATTTAAATGTATTAGTACCTGGGTGACTGAGTTTTGCTCGGTTACTTAGATACGTACAAATTTTCTAAAAAAAAAAGGAACTTGAAAAAAAAAGGCGGCAGGCTGGATTCGAACCCGGAACTACAATATTATGACCGCCCAACTTCCCGACTGAGCTAATATACTGTCGCGCGCCATCGCGAAATTTACCGTCGCGTTCTAATGTTTATGTAAAAGTTTTTCATTGTCTAACAAGAACAAAATTAATAATGTTGATTAACCCCCGTCTACCTTAGATTTGTTATCTGTACAACATTCTACTAGTCAAGCCCTTTCATTTGATACCCATATTAAGGGAGTTGTGAAAAAGAAATGTAATTCGCCATTTTGTGGTAGCGGCCATCTTGGATTTGAAATTTGTCATAGTGTGCAAAGTATTATACTAGTCAAGCCCTTTCGTTTGATACCCATATTGCGGTAGTAGTGAAAAAAAATATATAATTCACCATTTTGTGGTGGTGGCCATCTTGGAATTGAAATTTGTTATAGCGTATAGTACTCTGTTCGTCAAGCCCTTTCATTTGATATCCATATTAAGGTAGGTTGTGAAGAAATATTTTGTCCGCCATTTTGTGGAGGCAGCCATTTTGAATCGATATTAACCAAACATAGCTAAGAACACCCGCACGGATATTAACTTTCAAATAAAAAAAACTCGCATCGAATTCGGTCCATCCGTTTGAGCTCTACGGTGCCACAGACAGAAACACACACAGACAGACAGACAGACAGACAGACAGACATCGACGTCAAACTTATAACACCCCTTTTTTTGGTCGGGGGTTAAAAAAGGGCATAAAACGGCGTTTTTTTTTTAAATAAAACCTGGCTAGATCGATTTATCGTCCCCGAAACTCTCTGTATACATAATTTCATGAAAATCGTTCGAGCCGTTTCCGAGATTCAGATTCTATATATATACCTACAAGAATTGCTCGTTTAAAGGTAAGATATGAGATATGTTATTATTATTATATTTCCACTAGAGGCCCGCCCCGGCTTCGCCCGTGGTATATCATATAGCACTCATCAGGATCCCGTACATATCCAACGGTGAAAGAATGACTGAAATCGGTTCACTCGTTCCTGAGAATATCGATTTCAAACAAAAAACCTCTTCAGCTACCTGCTACGCCACCTGTCGGAAATTGGTCGTACCAACTCAGATTTAGAAAAAAAATTAGCAAAGGTTTATATTCAATGCACAGATTACTGAAATTCAATGACGCAATCTTTGACACATGCTGTCATGTGTCATGTCAAAGCACGAAACGTACGAAAACTCTCAAAAGGGGAATATTTTTTCCCGATTTTGTTACATTCTTGTTTCATGCTCCGCTTCAATTAATAGTAGAGTTATTTTCTATAGCCTAAAGCCTTCCTCGATAAATGGACTATCCAATAGAAAAATAATCTTTCAATTCAGACCAGTACTTCCCGAGATCCTAGCGATCAAACAAACAAACTCTTTAGCTTTATAATATTAGTATATAGATAGATAGTAGATTTCTTCCCTTCGGTCTTAAGCACTTGCTTTTTTTCTGGCCTAGAGCGTACTGTATCGGTTTGAGGAACGCCGAGGTGGAGATGAAGTTGGCGGCGTGCTTCGTGGAGCGAACCAAGGGGAAGGTGAAGCAACTGATCCTGGAGATCGACGACGGCGAGTACCTGAACCTGGATCACTTCAGAGTGGAGTTCGGGAGGAAGCTCCTCGACACCAACTCGCTGTTGGTGGAGAAACCCACGGCCAGGGTGTTCTGGTAGAACAATAAAATTGTATAGTTAATTATTATGTGTTTTCTTTCCTTTCTTTGTTAGAGTTTTAGTCCAGTATATTGGAGCGCGTGCAGATCAGTTGCACACTCTCCGAAATGTAACCGTTAAGTGACTGAATTCAGAAGCAAACAATTCTCCCTTCTGTATTTAGTAAGATAGCTTACTGAATTCAGTAGCGGCTAAATTCAGTCGGCTAAATTTTGCAACCTATCCTCTACCTATGGTTTTTGGTAATACATTAATCTGATTCAAAAATATCATTAGATTTGATGAAGTCCATAATACACTTGGCTAAATTTAGAACCTGAATTCAAGAGCGTGCAATCCTCGCCTCTAAATTTAGCATCCCAGCTTCTTGCATGCTATTACTCTTCACTGAATTCAGTAACGACTAAAAACAGAAGGCTAAATTTAGCAACCTATCCTCTACCTATGGTTTTTGGTAATACATTAATCAGATTCAAAAATATCATTAGATTTGATAAAGACTTAATACAGTTGGCTAAATTTAGTGCCTGAATTCAAGAGCGTGCAATCCTCGCCTCTAAATTTAGCATCCCAGCTTCTTGCATGCTATTACTCAAAACTGAATTCAGTAACGACTAAAAACAGAAGGCTAAATTTAGCAACCTATAGTCTACCTATGGTTTTTGGTCACGGATATCGGGGGATATGCCTTGAGGGCGTGGCAGTGTCTTCTCGATACGGTTAATATGACCGTATAACTTTGACATTCGTTCAGTCGCTCTGAAGCGCCTAGAAAGTACGTTGGCGCGTTAGTGATGGGGTAATGGAGTTTGCCGACGTGAAATTTCTTCGAAAATTTCTTCGGCAATTTAAAGGAAATAAACGAACATTGTCCATACAATGTTCGTTTTTTTCCTTTTTAATTAACTACCTATTTTTCCAGATTTTTTATTTGTTTTATGATTATTATTAATAATATATACAAAGAAATAAAATTGGAGCGTTTGTATGTAATATCAAATTAACAACTGTTTACTAAGTTGTGACAAATGAAAGTATGTACAGTACCTATACCTAAAAACTATTTTAAAACTTTTTGTCTATCTTGTTTGTTCCACTAATCTACCAAACAGCTGGACCAATTATGACGGTACTTTCACTACCAGACAGCTGATCGTCTAAGGAATAACTTTTTACGTTTTTTTAACGTGTACTTTTCTCTTGCTTGATGAAAATAATATGTTAATATTATTACTAGCCTAACTTGTCCCGCTGCAGGGCAAATACCTCTCTTCCTTCCTTGCAGATAGTCCAATTCACGGCATTAGGATTTACGGCGTTCGACAGTCTTAGATATAATGCTTTACCTCCCTGTAATTTCTCTGGAAACATAGTCCTTCAAACCGGAATAAAGTGATGTTTATTTAATGTTTATTAAAAAAACTGTTTCATTACAAGTCCCTTAAAATTAGTCCAGCAGTTTCAGAGATTACCCAGTACAAGCAGGATAGCAAAAAAATTATAATGTTTTTTTGTCATTGGTATCGTAAATCCTAGTACCTAATATTACAAATGCCAATGTTTGGACGTTTGGGTATTTGGATGTTTGTTGCTCAATCTCGTTTAAACGTATGAACGGATCGAGTTGTAATTTGAAATACAGTAAGATTATATTTTGGAAGAACACATAGGCTTAGGCTAGTTTTATCTCGATAAAAGAACAGGAACGAGAACTACGCGGGTAAACCCGCGGAGCACTGCTAGTACTTTCGTACACATTAAACGTAAAACTGTTAATTTGAAAAATGCAAATAGATTCCTACTCCAACTTTATACATTTCTTTATAGTATAATACTTGTCGTACAGGGTATCAATTTACATATATTGTAATTATATTTACGTATTTGTATATTAGTAAAACTTAATAAATGAAAATATAATAATACAGCCCAAAATAAAATATCGAATAAATTTTGCAATCACTCATTTCAATCCCTAGAGACATATTATGTGGGCGTTGAGTGACTCCTTCTACATAGACAAAATAATTTGTTAATAATACGGAAATGTTCCGCCCATTTTATGTATGTTGTGGGAGGAGACCGAAGACACTAGGTTTCGAACTAAATTCGCAATAAAGGCATATCCCCCGAATATCCGTGTTTTTGGTAAATATGTAATATATCTGTTTCAAAAATATCACTAGATTTGATAAAACCCTTAATAAACTTTGCTAAATTTTATGACTGAATTTAGAATCAAGCAACTGCCGGATCTCAATTTAGTATCCAAGTATTACACTTCAATTAATTCAGTATTTACTAAATTCAGTCGGCTAAATTTAGCAACTGATCCTGGAGGTCGACGACGGCGAGTACCTGAACCTGGATCACTTCAGAGTGGAGTTCGGGAGGAAGCTCCTCGACACCAACTCGCTGTTGGTGGAGAAACCTAAGCCAGGGTGTTCTGGTAGAACAATAAAATTATAGTAATTTAAGTGTGTTTTATTTATTTTTTGCGTGGTTTTTGGTAGATACATATGTAAATCGGATTGAAAAAAAATCCTAAAGATAAATCAGGGTGATTTGATATAAGTCATTTTTTTATTTTGCAAAAATGTCTGCCCTCACTTCACTTGGTTAAATTTAGTAACTGGATTCAGAAGTATCTAACTATATTCAGTCGGCTAAATTTAGCAACTGATCCTGGAGGTCGACGACGGCGAGTATCTGAACCTGGATCACTTCAGAGTGGAGTTCGGGAGGAAGCTCCTCGACACCAACTCGCTGTTGGTGGAGAAACCCACGGCCAGGGTGTTCTGGTAGAACAATAAAATTATATTAATTTAAGTGTGTTTTATTTATTTTTTGCGTGGTTTTTGGTAGATGATTATGTAAATCGGATTGAAAAAAAATCCTAAAGATAAATCAGGGTGACTTGAAATGAGTTGGTATAGACACTTATGTAACATGCCGAAAAAAAATTAGGTAAGTTTTATTAAAAATGCTATATGTAATTAATAATAATGTTTGTACTATTTTTGTTTTTCGTTGGCAAATAAAACACCATCATTTTCTATGAACACAATATTTTATTTAGATTAAATAACGTGCAAATTTATCCTTTCACTTCTGAGCGTGAGGGACAGCTTCACTTACAACCTACGAAAACAAATCTATGTGCGGTGCACCAATAGAATAGTTCACTACAAAAAGCTTAATATAGCTTAAGGTCGATATTCGTTCTTAGCGCCTATAATCTAAGGTCGATATTCGTTCTTAGGGTAAACGCTGATATATACATACATTTAATATAACTATGAGACGCCAGGTTTATTCGTGTTACCGATTATTACTTGTTTGTAAACATGTACGGCATGGAAAATAGTGCCTTAAGGCATATAACCTAAGGTCCATATTCGTTTTTAGGATAGACGTAAGACGAGGTTTGCTCGTCTGTCCGATTGTCACTTGTTTATTTCGAGGAAACATGTACAGTGTGGTAAATAGTGCTCTAAGGCATAAAGCCTAAGGTCAATAATCGTCGGTTTGAGTGTCTTTCCGATCATCAGTTGTTTTCTTTTCGCTTGTTTCTCTTATATTTATTTCGAAGAATCGAGTAGGTAGGTACTACATCGTGAATAATGCCTTAAGATCTACAACCTAAGGTCGATATTAGTCCTTAGGATAGACGCTGATGTATAAGATGTATTAAACCCTTTCGCTCGTTTAACTCTTCGCATTGTTTTTTCCATGGAAACGTGCTGTATTGTGAATAGTGCCTTATGGTCTACAACGTAAGGTCGATATTCGTTATTAAGATACACGCTGATGCATGACACGCCGTCTTTCTGATCGCTTTCGCTTGTTTCTCATCGTTTATTTTTTAAAATCGTGTACCTACTGTATCGTGAATATTACCTTAAAACGTACAAGCTAAGGTCGACATTCGTTCTTAGGATAGACGCTGGTATATGAGACCCCAGCCCTGGTACCGCCTACTACTAAATCTACTAACTAAATGGGCTATTGCTGACCCTATCATTTCAAGCGAAAACAAAAGAGAAAGCAATCAAAGCTAAGACAGTTTTAATTAAGCTGTATACCCCCGCGTTCCTCATTGCTTTCGCTCGCTTCTATCTTGAGTTGCAAAGAATCATGTGCTGTATTGTGAATAGTATCTTAAGTTCTACAATCTAAGGTCGATATTCGTTCTTAGGGTAGACGCTGATGTAAGAAACGCCGGGTTTCTCCGCGGCCGGTTTGAATGTCTTCCCGATCGTCACTTGTTTCGCTTTCCCGCGTTTTTCTCTCTTCCGCAGTCTGGCCACTCCCTCCGTCAGTTTCTCTAAGCCTGAAAAATAAAAGTATTTTTTTTAAACTATCTCCGAAAAAAAATGGCAGTCACAGGAACTGCCGATAGAAGTGAAAACTTATAACTCAGAATTTGATAGCTTACTTTGGAAACTACGCGGGTGAAATCGGAGGGCGTGGCCAAGAGCATGACGAATTCCAGATGGCCAATGGGAACTGCTAACGCATTTCTAGATGGCCAATTGCCATGATCCCGAGTTTATCCGAGGATTTCTTATCATTCCCGAGTGTGACGCTAGAATTCAATTCACAGCCCATGAACATTTGTCTGTGGCGCGCCAAAAGGAGTTTCACTTTTACAACAAAAGCCGACTTCATTTTGAAATAAAACTCGGACAAGCAATGAAATACAATGATAACTACACAACGCTACATAGGTACCTAACTAACCAATAAAGGTCTACAGATAATCAAGATGTTCAAGCCCACTACCTATCGGAAGCGTACCCAGCATGCTGGCGGCATTACCACGCTGAATGGCAATGCTTATGCGTTGGGCCAAATAAGCGCCAGCATTTTGGTCACGCGTCGCGTCGACCAAGCGCTGGGAAAGGCTTTTGAAGATGAGGTGAGCTCCCGGCCCCCACGGGCCGCCATTCGAAATATCCGCCATATGAAATTATATTTAGGATAACTCTCGCATAGCACACATTCAAAAGGCTTGAACATCTTGATTATCTGCATATTATGTGCTTAGTGTAAGTAGGTATGTAACGTTGTATAATTCTCATTTTAGTTATGTAAATAAAAGCTCTGCCCGGTAAAAACAAAAAGAAAACAACAAATTATCATACAACAGAATTGGGAACCGTTTCCTTTTTTGAAATCGGTTAAAAGGCTAAAAACTTATTTCATACTAGCTGTACCCTGCCACGCTTCGCTGTAGCACGTTGTGATGCGAAAATTAGATAAAAACAATCCTTGATGCGGATTATATATCATTGTAAAATTTCAGCTCGATCGGTGCAGAACTTTTTGAGTTTTTAAACCGTACACCAACCAACATAACATTTCTATGTATAGAGATTAAGTACCTATCATTAATAATAATAAAAAAAACTTTTTCATCCCACCAGCTCGGAAAGAGTACTTTTGCTCCTCGATATCAGGGCGCAAAAGTCGTTTTTACCCTCTAGAGGTTAAAGTAAATTTGAATTTAGAACATCGTGTGTACTGAGGTTTTGAATTCAAAACATAATTCAACCTATTTATTTCTACCTCCTTGGTGCCGAATGCATCATACATTTTTTTTAATATGTTAAAAACTAAGACTCGGAACCTCCTTGGTGTACTTACTTTTTTTTAATTTGCTTAGCGCGAAAACATTTGAAAATTTGCATTTAGTCATTTCCTCGCTGAGGTGGAATGAAAAGTTACGTGTTGCACTCGAGTGCAAGATTTTCACCTTGTGCTCTTTTGATTCCTTGCTACGCTCAGGATTCTAATTTTAATCACTCGCTGCGCTCGTGATTCAATTTTAGAATCCTTCGCTTGCTCGGTCATCAAAATTGAGCACGCGGTTAAAAATATACTTTGCACTCTTGTATAACAAATAACTATTATTGCGGCAAAAAATAATATTGTCTTACATGCTATCACAATCTCAATTTCAAGCAATAGGGGCTGACAACACTACATCACCAATTAATGTTTTTAACCCCCGACCAAAAAAAGGGGTGTTATAAGTTTGACGTCGATGTCTGTCTGTCTGTCTGTCTGTCTGTGGCACCGTAGAGCTCAAACGGATGGGCCGATTTCAATGCGGTTTTTTTATTTGAAAGTTAATATCCGTGCGGATGTTCTTAGCTATGTTTGGTTAATATCGATCCAAGATGGCCGCCTCCACAAAATGGCGGACAAAATATTTCTTCACAACCTACCTCAATATGGGTATCAAATGAAAGGGCTTGACTAGTAGAATACTATACACTATAATAGATATCAAATCCAAGATGGCCGCCATCACAACATGGCGAATTATAATTTTTTTTTCACTACTACCGCAATATGGGTATCAAACGAAAGGGCTTGACTAGTAGAATACTTTGCACTATAAAAAATCTAATCCAAGATGGCCGCTACCACAAAATGGCGAATTACATTTCTTTTTTCACAACTCCCTTAATATGGGTATCAAATGAAAGGGCTTGACTAGTAGAATGTTGTACAGATAACAAATCCAAAGTAGTCGGGGGTTAATCAAAATTTTTTATTTTGTTCTTGTTAATACACAGATTCAAACTCAAATGAAATAATCGCATTAGGTACAGCGTGTTATTAATGTCTTGCCTTTTTTCTTCGCCACGAAGCCAACGGCAGGTTTCTCAACGGTATCGTCCAACGCCTGAACCTTGTTCTTCTCTTTCCTCTTGTAGTAAAACACCTCCCAGGCCAGCGTGATCATGGCGAGACCCAGGCCGAAGAGTGTCGCTATGAAGACACCACCTAATGCGAAGTAAGTATAAATTATGATGACCTGGCTCAAAAAAATACTTAGAAATAAAAATTAAAAATTATTAACGTTTATTATATATTATAATTAATTTATTTATAAAGAAATTACTTATTTTTTCCATCAAAACCATACGTGTGGATTATCTATGGATAGGTCTTCAAAAATGATATTGAGGTTCCTAACTTTTTTTTTTCTAAAGTGAATAGTTTGCGCGAGAGACTCAGTGATAAAATGTGTGCCCCCCCCCCCCTGTAACTTCTAAACTAAAAGAATGGTTAAAACCAAAAAAAAATTATGATGTACGTTACCATGTAAACTATCAGAAACAGCTCTAAACAGCTGTCAAGCATCGCGCATTCGTCTTTTGGGAGTTCAACTCGGTGGAAGTACTCAGAATCTATCCTCATAAAGTGCTCAACGCCTTGTCATCCGTGATATAATTTGTATCAGCTACATCAAGAAAACGAACGACAGGAACGTACTCATATATATATGGAATGTACGATCTAGGAGTGAGCGCAGCTTAACGATTCGAGGAAACATCATCGAAGAGACGAGCAGTCCCAGGTAGGTACGTGGTGCTTGATATTCGCTCTCTCTTGTTCATGGACATCGTAACTTTAATATAACGTCTTTACCCCAACTATGTACAGACAGCCACCTACTGGTGCAATGGTACACAGTCCTAGGGAATGATTTGAACTCTTCATGTTCAATAGCTGCGTGTCACTGTGCTGTTATGGACATGCGTGTTGCTTACCATTAGGCACAATAAAAATGGGTCCAACATGGCCACCGGTTCAAAATGGCGTATACCATGTTCTTCGTGAATTTCCGTACCATGGGTATCAAAAAAAATTGGCAGTCATAGGAACTGCCGATAGAAGTGAAAACTTATAACTCAGAATTTGATAGCTTACTATGGAAACTACGCGGGTGAAGCCGGAGGACGTGGACATGAGCATGGCTATCTAGAAACGCTGAGGCACTCCTAGATGGCTAATGGGAAATGGTGACGCTTTTCTATATGGCCAATAACCATGATCCCATGGTTACCCGAAGATTTCTTATCACTACCGAGCGTGACGCTAGAATTCAATTCACAGCACACGAAAAATCTGTCTGTGACGCGTCAAAATAAGTTTTCACTTCAAAAATGAGCAGAAGGCTTGACTTGTATAATACTTTTACGCTATGACACATTTCTTAACCAAGATGGCCGCTACCTTTAAAACGTCCAGGGTTTTTGTAAATGTTTCATTTGTACTATTTTTAATTCTGATGGACTCCTTACCCAAGCTCTCCAGCGTTATCCCTTCAGATTCATCAGCGTCAGGACACGACTGACGAGCCGTCTCGTTCCAATATCTGCCGGAAACACATTACTCTTTGTTGTTTTTCGTAGTGACTCTCGGCAGAGTCCGCCTGGGGAAGTACCATACCTTTGCCAGTTATTCTACCGCCAAGCAACAATGTGCAAACATTACTATGTTCCGGTTTGGAAGGCAATGTTTCCAGAGAAATTACAGGGCTTACAAATACAAATACAAAAATCTTTATTGCTGTTTGCAGGTAAGATAAGATGATACAAAACATTTAAATAGTTGACCCATACAAACTGGCCTCTTCTTCTAGAGGCATGCAATATGTCTGGCAACGCAGTTTCTATTGGTCTGAATTTATACAATGATAATAATAGTCAGCTGATAAAGTCTACTTCTTCTTTTGTCATAGTTTGCTTAGTGATATAAACATCTTTAGATCTCTGGGTCACGAGCGCAGTGTGCAGAAATTTGTATCTTTGGTTATCAACAGTCTTGGAGGAACACATGCGTTAAATTTTGTCCTAAAAATGCGGCGTATGAATTATGGCTAAGACTCACTTAGAGGCAAGTTGTTCAAGGAACCGTTCCTTCTGCAGTTCTAGAAGAGCACGAGATAAGTCCTCTTGTAGCCTGGAACCTGCCGACATAAATACAAAGACTTAACCATTGATAAAAGTAAGGAAAGGAAGATGAGGTACGTTCTAATATAAAAACAACATAATGTGGCGAACATTTCACACAAATACACAACGTGCACACAACTACACATCCATCGTGAGATACGTTTTAATGAATGACAAAGACATCATAGCTAATTCAGTGCCGGATCAAGCCAGCGCGGGGCCTGTAGCAATTTCTGTCAAGGGGCCTTTCGTTTGCTTAGGTTTAGGAAGGGTAGGGTCAAGTTATGCAAGATATTTTCGCTACATATTTACAGTCAGACAGACGTCGGAGCGCGGGGCCCCCAGTATGCGCGGGGCCCGTAGCATTTGCTACTCTTGCTCTATGGCTAATCCGCCACTGAGCTAATTGGCAGTAGGTGGGAATGAGACAGCTATACATACCACAGTTACCCGTTTGTTTAAATATTTTTTTCGATAAGAATAGAAAGACATACGAAGACACTGGCGTGAAAGAGAAAGAGTGTTTTACCCGTTATCACTGAAATCAATATATCGCTGGCCGTGTCCTACTGTTTCACGTCATCTATATCTGTCCCTCTTTACCAGTGACAAATTGTTTACAATAGAAAATATTATTTTAATTGGCATAATTAAAGATTTTGTGTAATTGCGTATGAAAAGCGATGCCACGAAACTTTTTCTTGGTCTTGGAACTATTTGTACACACACAAAATGGCGTTGTAACAGCTCAAATCGAATTTCGTGGAATTATTAGCACACATGCGCTCCATTTGCGACTGATCTCAATCAGGAGACGTCACCTGATTTTACATCGTTGAGAAGCGTGTGCTGTGTGTGTTCTTCCGTTTTTAAGAGTACTTAACATTATTATTTACAATTCATTTGAGAACTATCGATGACAGATCTATTTGCATCTTTAAAAAACATTAATATTGCATAGACCATGCGAAACCTGTCTGTAGCGCGTATTTCTACTGGTGATGCCAAAATCTGAGCCCGTTTACTGATGACCCCCTTCAAAATTCGAGACTGGGCCCGCGCCTGGACGGTTCCTCACTCTGCATCCCTAAAGGCTTGTTCGCATTAGGCTAGTAATTTAGCCTAGTGGCGAGTAATTTAGCAACTAAACGTGTATGAACAGTGAAAATTTAGTCGAGTAGTTTAGGAAGTGATTTAGTCGAGTCAATCCATTTCGTTCTATTTTCAACGGGCGAGTAGCACCCCCCACCACGCGTTCGTTGCGAGCGGTGCGCTCATTGGCTCGCTGATTAAACAGGTTCGAACTTGTCGAATTAGTCTGGAGAGAAAAATAACTTCAAACAAATGCGTTGTAGGATCTTCATGTCGCGAAACGCTACTCACTTGTGAACTGTACTAAAGCACGGTGCGAACGATTTTTGAATAGTAGCGAGTATTTTAGCTACTAAATTACTCTCTACTAGACTAATTTGCTAGCCTAATGCGAACAAGCCTTAACCACAAGTAGCTTAGGGTCTACCCCGTTGCTGGCGGCGCCCTAGTTTTTAAGTACCAGGGATGATGTTATGGATATGGTATTGCGGATGTGGATACGGATATGGATATAGGAACAAAATTATATCGGATACGGTTACGGATGTGAAATTATTGCGGATTATCCGTTACTTTGATAGTTACGAATACCTATTTTAGATTCCATCCACGTCCCGGCCTCAGATCGCCGGTAAACTGTTTTTGCTTTTATTTTTGTCAAATTATATTCTCTTCCGTTTACAATGGATTTCAATCTATTAAATTTTTTTCTGTTTTTTTTTACCATTTTTAAAGGCTTCGGCACTGGTATTATATTCACATGGTGAAACAAAAACCTATTGTTTTAGTTAAACTCCGCCCTTATACGAATCTATCCGAAAATATCCGAATTTTTTTAAACGGATACGGATACGGTTACGGATTTATTTTTATTTCAGATTTCCGATAGGTTTTGGTTACGGAGCTCCCTAACATCCTTTTTTTTTTTAACTATTCGTTTAGTTCTGAATGCTTACCTTGTTGCACCGCTATGGCGTAAGGTTGTTCAGCGAATATCTCCCCCACTTCGGTTAGATTGCAGTTCCGCGTGATTTCGTATCTGGGGTCAAATAGTTGCACAATTATAACTATGAAATCTAACGTTAGTTCTTGAGGAAGGTCCCATTCGTAATGTGGGGTTCTCAAATATAAGTATAACTAGATGTCCGCCCCGGCTTCGCCCGTGGTACATTATATAGCAGTCATCAGGATCCCGTACATATCCAACGGTGAAATGAATGACTGAAACGGCGAATGACTGAAATCGGTTCAGTCATTCCTGAGAATATCGCTTTCAAACAAAACACCTCTTCAGCTACCTGCTACGCCACCTGGCGGAAATTGGTCGTACCAACTCAGATTTAGAAAAAAAAAATAGCAAAGGTTTATATTCAATGCACAGTTTACTGAAATTCAATGACGCAATCTTTGACACATGCTGTCATGTGTCATGTCAAAAGCACGAAACGTACGAAAACTCTCAAAGGGGAATATTTATTCCCGATTTTGTTACATTCTTGTTTCATGCTCCGCTTCTATTGATAGTAGCGTTATGTTCTATAGCCTATAGCCTTCCTCGATAAATGGACTATCCAATAGAAAAAGAATCTTTCAATTCGAACCAGTACGTCCCGAGATTCCAGCGTTCAAATAAACAAACAAACTCTTCAGCTTTATAATATTAGTATAGATATGTATGTTGTGCCTTGGAAGTTGGGTCGGGCCCTAGTGTGTTTGATTAGTGCCTTTGTTTTATACTATGTAGTGATGAGACAGGTGTGAGCAAAATTCTAAGTTTTATTTCTCTCTGCCCATCACGGCCCATCAAGGAGTCGCCACCGTTTGATAGCGAATTCGGGTCGGTACCGTAGAGCTGACCCTTCGCGGAGAACCAAGGTTACTGGTTGGTACCCGAAGTGGTCACGGCGTATCTTGGGATCGGGGGGTCTGCCGCTGAACGAAAACTGTCTTAGCTTTAACGTTTCTCTTTCTTTTTAACCGACTTCCAAAAAAAGGAGGAGTTTATCAATTCGACCCCTATGTTTTTTTTTTATGTATGTTACCTGATTTCTCGAGAACCTCTTTTAAAATTTCTTAAAGTCGGTGCCAGTCAGGTCAAAAAGTTAGTAGATTGATGCTATGTAGGCACAGGTAAGAAGTATCTATCCTATACCTGTTAGATTTAGCTGGCACAGACTTCAAATAGATGAGTGAGTAGCGCTTATAATAATGATTTTAGTTTATTTTTCGCTTTTGAGTGCCTATTTGTTTTGAAGTCGGTTTATTTTTTGTACGAAAATAGTTTATTTCGTTTCGTTTGAAATGATAGAATAGGCAATAGCAAATCCAAAGCCGTAGTTAGGCGGTAGAAGGTGAGGCACCGGTGATGACAGTGTCAAATGTGTGTCAATGACCATTTCAAATATAAAACAAAAAACATTTTTTGACGTGACAACGTCTTATAAATTGGTTTGCCGGGTGACACTTCAAGAAACTGCGTTACGCTCCGCTCACGTTATGCGCTCACAACGAGAGCGAGTGAGAGGCACGCGTCCCTTCCACTCGGGCATGGTTAGCCCGCCTAAGAGCGAGAGAGGCAGACATAAAAAGTGAAAGGCACGCGTCCCTTCCGTAAAATTATTTTACCACTCAAAGTCGTTGTCACGTAAAACTTTCGCCCGTATACCGACTTTACAGGCAACCAATTTTTTTTTCATCTTTTAATCACCAAACGAAATGTTACATAAAACGAAGCCATCTGGTGGCAAAACGGACTTCGCCGGGTTTGCTAGTTTGAAATGATAGAAAAGGCCAAAGTCGTAGTTAGACGGTCGAAGGCGAGGCACCGGTAATGAGAGTGTGTCTCGTATAACATAGCTAGCCTTCTCATCAGCCTGTAGTCGTGGTCGTTACGCGACGTCAATAGTTACAATAGCAGCATTTTTCTACTACAGCCAAAAACCGATATCGGATCGTGATACCTAAATATAAATACCTGATACCTATAATACCTAAATAGTGATTCTTAAACTCTCCACAGACGAGTCCTAAAACAAATCTTAATATTTACAATATGTATAACAAGAACAAAATTATATTAAATTTGATTAACCCCCGACTACCTCGGATTTGTTATCTGTACAACATTCTACTAGTCAAGTTCTTTCATTTGATACCCATATTAAAGGGAGTTGTGAAAAAAGAAATGTATTTCGCCATTTTGTGGTAGCGGCCATCTTGGATTAAAAAATTGTCATAGTGCAAAGTATTCTACTAGTCAAGTCCTTTCATTTGATACCCATATTGAGGTAGGTTGTGAAGAAATATTTTTTCCGCCATTTTGTGGAGGCGGCCATCTTGAATCTATATTAACTAAACATAACTAAAAACATCCCCACGGATATTAACCTTCAAATAAAAAAAACCGCATTGAAATCGGTCCATCGTTTGAGCTCTACGGTGCCACAGACAGACACACACACAGACAGACAGACAGACAGACATCGACGTCAAACTTATAACACCCCTTTTTTGGTTGGGGGGTTAAAAACAAAATAAAATTATTATACCATACAATAGAAATAAACAAATTTACAAATTAAACACGCCGTCGAGATCACTACTGCGCGGCAGGGTGCCCAGAATGCTGGCGGCGTTGCCTCTTTGAATAGCTAAACTCAGCGTTTGGGCAAAGTAGGCGCCAGTTCTGGGATCCCCTGAAGCGAGGACCAAACGTTTCGAAAGATCTTTCACAAAATTTTCCTAAAATCAGAGGAAATGACGTAAAAGTAGTGGGGAGGAGCCTACATCGTACCATATGATTGGTGGTTTATGGTGCGATGTAGGGTCTACCCCACTAGTTTTACGTACCGCTTGATACACCGGCGTGTAATATAGGAACCAAAAACTTGCTTCAAAGTTATAGTTGCGTTTTGGGTTTTTGGCGGGAAAAAATTTTTTCGTGTTTTTATTTGGGTAGGTATATCGATAAATTTGTGTTTAATGGCGTCTACTTGAACCGGTCTTTTTTTTTTTATATAACCCACATTAAAATTAAAGTTCATTTACATAGAAAAATCGTAAAATTAAAAAAAAACTAAATCAAAATTTTTGGCGGGAAAATGGTCCCGAAGTATTGAGAAAAAAAATTGTAATTTGTGCAATCGAATACAGTTTTTTTTGGTGTTTCGAGTTTGTTATTTCGTATACAACACATTTAACCCATAAAACCACTGTCTCCCTTATAAATTATTAAAGTTATAGTTGTTAGACTACTTGAGAAATCGCAATTTTTTTTACTCAAGTGTCAAAAATGTTAGTTTACATTTTAAGTACATTAATTATAAATAAATGATACCGCTAGAAGCGTCTTGAAATGCTCTTGAGAGTAAATGGCTCAATCGGGTAAAAGTAAGGCGGCACTTCATATGCCGAAACATAACCACCGCACGTATGTAACCTGACACCCGTTTTCCCGCCAAATTTGTAAAACGTGAAAAGCGGCCAGTGTATCAAGCTGGTAATTTCCTCTGATATTAGGACTCGTGTGTAGAGAGTTTTACTAAACCTACGAGTAGCTAGACCACGCGTCGTAGCAACGTGATGCCACATACAAACAGCTATCGTAGCTATGTTCTAACACACTTATTGAGAATATCTAAAAACCGACGTAAAAACTATTTATTAAAGCGTCCACACACGAGTCCTAAAATCAGAGGAAATGACGTAAAAGTAGTGGGGCGGAGCCTGCATCGAACCATAAATCACCATTCATATCCTACATCGCACCATATGATTGGTGTTTTATGATGTAGGCTCCGCCCCACTACTTTTATTCCTCTCATTTTAGGAGTCGAATGTGGACGCTTTTAGAATACATCATTTCAGAAACAGGTATTACCGGCAATAACAATCAATAGTTTCGTGATTGCCTGGACGCGTAAAGACCCATGGCTATTAGCTTGTTTTCATAAAAACCTTACTTGATTTCAGCGGAGTCGTGTATGAAAGCGAAATCGGCGTCTATGTGATCGTTGACTTGCTGGAAGCCAGTCACCGCGTTTGCCACGGGCCCTGTCGGTACAGACAGACAATTATAAAGTTATCTGCGTTTGGCGTGTTAGGAAAAATTGATGATGATAGTAAATAAATAGTTCGTAGTACAACGAACTAAAATTTTATACAAATGTCCACCCAAGGGCGGAACATGACCTCCTTCCCCCCCCCCCCCTGTCTGTGTGTGTGTCTGTCTGTGGCACCGTAGAGCTCAAACGGATGGGCCGATTTCGATGCGGTTTTTTTATTTGAAGGTTAATATCCGTGCCGATGTTCTTAGCTATGTTTGGTTAATATCGATTCAATATGGCGGCCTCCACAAAATGGCAAATTACATTATTTTTTTCACTACTACCTCAATATGGGTATCAAACGAAAGGGCTTGACTGACTAGTAGAATACATGTCACTATGACAAATTTCAAATCCGAGATGGCCGCTTCCATAAAATTGCGAAATAGGTACATTTCTTTTTTCACAACTCCCTTAATATGGGTATCAAATGAAAGGGCATGACTGATAGAATGTTGTGCAGATAACAAATCTAAGGTAGTCGGGGGTTAATCAAAATTTTTAATTTTGTGCTTGTATTTTATATTATTGTTCTCACAGATTTCTAAACAGATGAAACCTTCGTGAACGACACTGTGAGGCCAGTAATTAGTTATGTATGCGCGACAGCTCTCACCGACGTTGTCAAATTACTCACGTTGATGTGCGTGTAATGTTCCCAGTCTCAAGAAAAATATCCCAATATTGTTGTCTTAGCTTCGGAAATCATCGCGTATAATAAACAATATATTATTATATTAAAATAATTTATTATTACACCGATTATATATTATGCAAGGATTTCTTTTTATTACTATTTCCATCCTATGAAGTTAAGAATTTTGATTTTGCATGCAACTAAAAATTCGATAGAATATTCGTACAGAAAATTCGGAATAAAAAGACAACGCTGAGTAATAGTAAAAGTTATGTGTGTGTTTATTTTGAGTATTCTATCGGAGCTTCCTGTAAAATGTTGAATAATATGCTTGACAAAAGGTGGCACCTACTCATTTACCTAATATCGGTGAACACAAGAGGTGCAGATAATTTTTGTCAACTGATTTGATGTCGGGGGGCCAGATCATTAAATTTGTTTACTATACAATCTTTGTATGGACACGTGTCGCAAACGAAAAGTTCACCTTTTCAAAAATGTTGATACAAACCAACGAAAACCGTGTAAGAGTTTTTGTAAATCAGTTGAACATTATTCACATCGCCACCCAAAGTTCCGTCGTCCAAGTACCAAACGTTTGAATTGGACTGGAGACATTAAATGATAGAGCGAATGGCCAGGGCGAAGGTCGCATGGCCGAAGGTTCGCCAAGTTGATAGCCAACGGAAGATAGCATAGGATTGGTTTGATAATTTTGCGGGTCCGCCATAACATTGCCAAAGAAAATTGTAGAGGTCAAGAATTTTATTCTTCACTTCGGACAACGGGGTCCACGGTCAACCAAATTAATTTCGTTTTTGACGTCCACCTTTAACAGCCCTCTCCCCAATTTTGGACAAAGAAAGTCAGGACAGAATGAACAGCAGCCTCACGTCCACCCAGAGTACCAAAATCAAGTTTGTTGGGACATGGAGCTCGAAAAAGCAACGTTTTATACCTACAACCCACCTTGGCAGCAAGGCCAGTATATGTGGTGCCAACAGCGATTGGCCTGTTCCCAACATCTTTTTTGGGTAAGTATGTACGCACAAATTAGCACCGTAAAAAACTTCGACTCGACCCCTCACGAATCATTACTGACTCGACCAGATAACATGAGGTTAATCACTGGCAGTGATAAACGATTAGATCTCTCAAAAGAACTCGCCTACTTTTTTAAGCTCCACTATACCTACTTATAAGTATTAAAAACTTGCTTCATAACTATAGTTTTCATCAACACTATTAGTATTTTTATAAACACTAGTACCTAATGACGTGGATTTGTGCTAGGCATCGATTCACATTAAATTAAAAAATTTGGATTATAAAAATAGGGTTTAAAATAAAATAATATAATCTACATAAATAATTTGGTCTACGAGTATCTTCAAAAAAAATCATGATCTAAATTTTACCTTAACTTTAGGGAAAATAATTTCAATTTAGTATAGTAACATTAACCAATTTTCGTTGAGGTGTTGTGTTTCTATTCATCAATCGAAATGAAATCCCCTAAATTATATAAATAGCAGTAAAAATATTCAAACTTTCGTATGAAATGATATTCCTCTTTCCTTTTCTTATTTTTGGGAACAATGTTTGCTATGTTTGAAGACACAAGACGGTATAATCTTAAACAAAACTTAAAATCACACGGGACTCCCGTACGAGACGGAAGTCCGTTTCGTACTGACTGGAGTTTGTATTTGCTTTGGCTTTTGATATTTGCTTTCTGGACCTAAGGATCTGTGTTCCGCACGTTCCATCTGCCTTTTGTTTTAGAAATCTGTGATTGTTCGGTTTAGTTTAGGCCTAACTCGCGAGTCCCAAGACACAAGCTTAAGGCGCTGAATATCGCCAACTAGCACTTTTTAAACACACATTTAACAACATGTACATGGTTTGAGGCTTTTAGTAAAATATATGTTATTCTTGAACATATTTATTAGGTAACCTATTGTATCAAAACACGATTTGGAAAAAAAAACTCGATAAGAAAAAATCCTAAACTTACCTCTAAAATAAGTTTTAGATGTAAATATCTGTGTCATTAATAAACATACATTATTCAAATTTTATAGGTAAACGTATCATTTTTTACTAAGGGGATGGAAGATTTTGTATTTTGGATTATGAAGTTTAATTCGTATTAATTAATTGTCTTTTGAAAAGCTAACTCGACCGAGCCGGCCCGTGTCTTGCTTCTCGCTTACTACTATGAAGTCCAGCAGAAAGCGCTGATGCGCCTTGCTAAAAGGACCTGTGTCGCTTTGTCGTCCGACGCTCGCAATTCAAAAAATAAAAATAAACAATTCTCACAAATTCATGCAGCAACATCTATAAAGTTCATGTGGTTTGAAAATTCGACACTACAGACATCTTTACATTTGGCGCAATGTTTAAAGCGGCAGATGAAGTCGTTACGATTTACGATCCTGAGTTCGTATCTCAGCACTACGAAATCTTTTTTGCGTGTTTTTTTTGATATTGTTTTGTTAGATATTTTCTCCGTTGTTTTCAAGGTTTTATTTCTTTAGTTCTGTCTGTTCTGAGACACAGATTAGAAAATAGTTCCTAAGTAACCAGAGGCTTTTCATCAAATCTTAAAATTAAATCTACTTCCCAGTTCCTGATTGAAGTTATAGAAGTTTTACAAACGGTAATAAAGTTCATATGATGTGAAATTTTAGACCCTACTGTAACTTGTCAGTTTGGCTCGGTGGTACAACCGCGTTCAAGTTCTCGAGTTCATATCTCATCACTGTGTAATCTTTTTGCATGTTTTTTTGATATCGTTGTTGTTGGATATTTTGTCCGTTGTTTTCAAGCTTGTATTTAGTTTTCGAGACACAGATTAGAAAATAGTTCCTATAGAACCCGAGGCTTATCATCAAATAATCTACTTCCCAGATAGATTTGTAACTTCGGTCGGTATGGTCGGTAACTTCAGTTACCGACTGAAGTTATAGATACCAGTTGAAATTGTGTTCCGGTTTGAAGGGCAATGTTTCCAGATAAATTACTGCCCTTAGAGATATAACATCTTAGATCTCTGGGTAACGAGCGCAGTGCAGTGCTAGGTAATGATTTGGACTTCTAATATTCTAATAGCTGTGTGTCATTGTGCTGTTATGTGGCAGGCATGTTGCTTACCATCAGGCACATGTCCTGTTCGTCTCGTCACTTTTTATTTTAAAAATAATAATTGTAAGTATAGTTGAATATTACGATATTTTAACGTGGAGCAGTAATTGAAACAGCCGAGTGACACAACGACATTTATTGGTTTACCCACAAGTATAGTATTAATCTCTAGCCTACCTACATCACACTACCTACATTGCAAGACAATGCTCAGTAACAGAATAAATATTAGTACCTACAAGGCTCAGTAATTAAACAAACTAGCTTTGAATCACCGAGGTGTTCGGACGTAGGTGTACAAAAGAGTCCTTGCATAAAATCTTAGCTATGTTTGGTTAATATCGACTCAAGATGGCCGCCTCCACAAAATGGTGGACAAAATATTTCTTCACAACCTACCTCAATATGGGTATCAAATGAAAGGGCTTTACTAGTAGAATATTATTATACGTTGTAACAAATTTTAAATCCAAGATGGCCGCCACCACAACATGGCGAATCAAATATTTTTTTCACTACTACCCCAATATGTGTATCAAACGAAAGGGCTTGACTAGTGGAATACTATGCAATATGACAAATTTGAAATCCAAGATGGCCGCTACCGCAAAATATCGAAATACATTTTTTTCGAAACTCTGTCAATATGGGTTTCAAATGAAAGGGCTTGACCAGTAGAATGTTTTATAGAAAACAAATCCGAGGTAGTCGAACCAATGTTTTTAATTTTGTTCTTGTTCGATTGAGCGATGAATTAAAATTACCTAAATCGGTGCTTTAAAACTAAAAAGCCACAACTCAAAATCATTTTATCTTTGTTTTCAACTATTTTTCTATTTCTGATGTTTTCTATCATTCTCTGTGTATGTTAATTAGCTACAACTTGATTATTTTAGGTATATGATTATTTCAACATTGTGTTAAATATAACCAAAATAATTCAGGACATTTTTTTTACTTTCAAAGGTTTACACTTGACCGCCATCTCGCCTGATGTTAAACAACAATGTGGTACAAATACAAAAATCTTTATTGCTGTTTGCAGCACCTTATCTTACGGTGACACAAAACATTTTAATAATTGACCCATACAAACTGGCCTCTTCTTCTAGAGGCATGCAATATGTTTGCCTACGATATGGAGCGTGTTTACCTAGAAAAAACCGACTCACTTTGGATTTGAAGACACAAAGATTGTAATTATCGGGGAAAACTCACTCAGGCAACGTATTCCACAGCGTAGACAAAAACAAAAAGAGTCAAATCTCTTTGTTCGTGCCTTTGGAACATCCACCATGAAACGATGTCGCTTTTTCGAGATGCGAGCAGTAGCCCTGAGTAGATAGCCAAGCCGAGACCTTTTCTTGCACTCATAATGTTGACGTATCTATGATGTCCAACTCTTTGTCAATAGGTTGGTAAAGGTATGGTCCAGTAAAGAAAAATGCACCCTGGCCAAAACCGGTTCTTGTTTTAGGTATTGCCCAAGTGTTACGTCTCTTTTGACCTTTCCGCCAACACATTTCAAAGTTGTGATGGGAGACTTCAACGCAAAACTGAGCAAACGTAGATGAGTGAGAGTGGGGATTTCGGATATGGGCAGCGGAACCCAAGAGGGCAACGTCTAGCGGATTTCTTGGAAAGGAGAGCATCTTTATGATGAACTCCTTTTCAAGAAACAACCACAAAGAAATTGAACCTGGATTAGCCCAGACGATTCCACAAAAATGAGATCGACTTCATTTTGACGACTAAACGGCAAATATTCAGCGATGTCTCTGTGATCAGCAAGGTTAAGACCGGCAGTGATCACCGTATTGTAAGAGGCACGCTGAATCTAAACATTAAGGTCGAAAGATCACGTCTAATGAAGTCCATGCTCCGACCAAATTATGCTCAGATCGAAGATCACTTGAATCCTTAGATGAATGCGTAACGGCGGACGAAATAAACGATAGGCTAGTGGAAACTGTTCATGCAGTTGGCAGAAAATTTTATAAGAGCCGACGCCAAAACAGAACCGAAAGCTCTCCGATCAAACTCTAGATCTTATGGCGGTCAGACAAGATATGCGACGTATGCTGCTTCAATACTTCGAGTATTGAAGAAGCAATCAAGCAGAACAAAGGCTCGAAAGTGTTCGCAAGAAATCAGTCCCTTGGGCAAACTCAGCTGACCAAACTGAAGACCGATAGTGGTAGCATCGTCTTATCGAAACCCGAGATTTTGGAGGAGATTGAGAGGTTCTATGGACAGTTATACACCTCTACGCAAGCACCACCTGTCGTTAGCATGGCAAAAGACCCCAGAGCCAAGCTGACCTGACACTTTAAGATGTCATATCTCCGAAACTGTTCACTGCCCCGCTGGAAGATGTTTTCAAGCTATTGGACTGGAACGGATATGGCATCAATATCAACGGCGAATGCATCACTCACCTTCGGTTTGCCGACGACATAGTAATTGTGGCGGAGTCGTTGGAGGACCTCCGTGCTATGCTCAGGGACCTCAGTAGAGTATCCCACCAGGTAGGTTTGAGGATGAATATGGACAAGACGAAAGTCATATCAAATGTTCATGTCTCACCTGTACCGGTTATTGTTGGGAATACCACACTCGAAGTTGTTGACGAATTATACGTCTACCTGGGTCAAAAGATCCAATTAGGTAGATCCAACTTCGACAAAGAGGTCCAGCGAAGGATCCAATTCGGATGGGCAGCGTTCGGGAAACTTCGGCACATCTTTGAGTCCAGAATACCCCAATGCCTAAAGGCGAAAGTCTTTAACTAGTGCGTGTTGCCAGTGATGGCTTATGGAACTGAGACGTAGTCCTTAACTGTGGGCCTCATAACAAAGCTCAAAGTCACACAGCGAGCTATGGAGAGGGCTATGCTCGGAGTCTCTTTGCGCGACAGAATCCGTAATGAGGATAATCGCAAAGAACGAAAGTATCCGACATAGCTCAAAGAGTAAGCAAGCTGAAGTGGCAATGGGCAGGCCACATCGCTCACAGAACTGACAACCGATGGGGAAAAAGATTCTCGAGTGGCGACCACGAACCGGAAGACGCAGTGTTGGACGGCCTCCCACTAGATGGACAGATGACCTCATAAAGGTCGCTAGAAACCGATGGTTGCAGGTTGCGCAGGACCGTTCGTTGTGGAAATCTAGGGGAGGCCTATGTTCAGCAGTTGACGTCTTGCGGCTGATGATTATGATAATGTGACATTGTTTAAAATAATAACTAAAATATTTACAAGTTTAATAACTAAAATATTTACAAGTTACGCTCATTTATACTGCTCTACGGGATTATTTATTTTTATTTATTTAGTATTAGTAGATGAATTTGCTTTTCGTGGAGTTGTGAACGAAAGCAGGTGCGATGAAAACCATAACACAAAAAGTCTATCTCCATTGTTGCTGAAAATATAACTTAAAACCGATATTAGTTGTTTACTTCACGCATAAATGTAAAAATGTGACTTTTTGTATCAATTTAAAGCTTAAATTGAAAAAAAAAATCGATATTAGTTAAAGGTTATAAACTGGCAATAATATAATTGGTTGAGGGGCGGAAATAATGATTCATCATCATGATCATCTGTCTAAACGAACGAGAAGAAACACAGCGCTGCTCTAGTGTCAAGGAAAAACATAGAAATATATTATTGTATGCTGTAGGTACCCATATGGAACAGTACTGAAAAAATGAATATCTACAAAATCAATGCATTTCATTTGTTACTAGATGTCCGCCTCGGTTTCGCCCGTGGTATATTAAATAGCATTCATCAGGATCCCGTACATATGCAACGGTGAAAGAAAAACTGAAATCGGTTCAGTCATTCTTGAGAATATCGCTTTCAAATAAAATACCTCTTCAGCTGCCTGTTACGCCACCTGTCGGAAATTGGTCGTACCAACTCGGAGATTAGCAAAGGTTTTATATTCAAGAGGTATATAATCTGTGATATTCAATGACGCAATCTTAGACACATGCTGTCATGTGTCATGTCACAGCACGAAACGTGCGAAAACTCTCAAAAGGAATATTTTTCCTGATTTTGTTACATTCTTGATCAATGCTCCGCTTCTATTAATAGTAGCGTTATGTTTTATGATCTATAGCCTTCCTCGATAAATGGACTACCCAATAGAAAACAATCTTTCAATTCGGACCAGCACTTCCCGAGATACTAGCGTTCAAACAAACAAACAAACTCTTCAGCTTTGTAATATTAGTATAGATTATTTTCACTTATGTCTAGACACTATATAGAACTACATATATATTTTTACTCGATTTAATAAAATCATGTATTGTATTTTAAGACATATTCACTTACGAAATAAAAAAGAATTAGGAAAATTTGGTTATCCATATCGAGGTAGAAGTGAAAAAATATAATTCGGGATTTTATGGTGGCACCCATCTTAAATTTTATATTGGTCATAGTGTGTAATGTTTTACTAGTCAAGTTGCCAGCTATTCCACCGCCATAATTTTGTTCTTGTCACACTACTGAGTGTGACAAGAACAAAATTAAAAATTTTAAGTAACCCCCGACTACCTCGGATTTGCTATCTGTAAAACATTCTACTAGTCAAGCCCTTTCATTTGAAACCCATGTTGAGGGAGTTGCGAAAAAAGCAATGTAAGTCGCCATTTTGCGGTAGCGGCCATCTTGGATTTTAAATTTGTCATATTGCATAGTATTCTACTAGTCAAGCCCTTTCGTTTAATACCCATATTGGGGTAGTAGTGAAAAAAATGTAATTCGCCATTTTGTGGTGGCGGCCATCTTGGATTTGTTATAATGTATAATATTTTACTAGGCAAACCCATATTGTTCTTATTGTTCATTTGATACCCATATTGAGGCAGGTTGTGAACAAATATTTTGTCCGCCAGTTTGTGGAGGCGGCCATCTAGAATCGATATCAACCAACCATAGCTAAGAACAGCACAGATATTTACCTTCAACTAAAAAAACCGCATCGAAATCGGCCCATCCGTTTGAGCTCTACCGTGCCACAGATGGACACACACAGACAGACAGATAGACAGACAGACATCAATGTCAAACTTATAACACCCTTTTTTGGTCGGGGGTTAAAAACATCACAGTTTTCCGGTTTAAAGGAAAAAAATACAGTATGATTACAGGGCTTTGATATGAAATCCTACTAATATTTTAAATGTTCAATATATGGATAGAAATATATTGAAAAATATGGATGTTTGGATACTTGGATGTTTATTGCTTAATAACGTCGTAACGTTGGGTCGGGCAGAAATTTAGAACACATGTAGATAATAGTCGTGGCGAGCGCAGTATAATGCAACGTAATGATTAGGATTCTTTATTTTCCAATACCTGCGTGTCACTGCGCTATTATAGGCATGTGACTTACCATCAGGCACATATACTTACTGCTCATCCCGTCACAACAAAAAAAACTTTTATCACTTGTTAATAAAAAAGAATGCCCTAACTAAAATGATATAAAAGTGATTTTGGTTTTGTTTTGTTTGTGGACCTTTCGTTACAAAGCAGCGAAATGGCGTCGCTGTATTATTATTAAAAACTTGTTTTCCGAGTTGTAGTATGCAATAATGGTGGATTATTTACTCGTAGCCTCGTATAATGATAATGATGATTATATTATGTACTATTAGTATCCAATCCTACTAATATTGTAAATGTCAATGTTTGGATGTTTTTTGCTCAGTCACGACAAACATCAAGTCACGTATAAACGGATCGGGCTGATATTTGGAAATAACGTAAGATTATAGTCTGGAATAACACACAGGCTACTTTTATCCTGAAAAAATAACGGGAACGGGAACAGTGAAGGTAAACTCGCAGGGTGCTGCTAGTCAGCCCCGGACCTTCAATATTTTTTAGGCGGGGCAAAATCTGAAAAATTCCGCCGGGCCGCCACTAATATCTAAATATAATTCAGTGTTTAAACCGAGCAAAGCTCGGTCACCCAGGTACTTACACATGTACTTCACTAACAGTGAATGTTTTTCTTCAAAATTCGTACAATAATTTTAAAGAAATGGATTACTTAATATGTAGTGATTCATCTTCCTGGCTTAGCTAATTTATGCAATTTGTTTTTTTTATTTAATATACAAAAGGACTTTACTTAGTCCGTTAGAAAAAAATAAGAGAATCAGACGAAAAAAATTTGTAAACAGCAAAAAGACGTGCATTTCTAATTAATAAAAATTTTGAAATGCGCCATCTATGAGCATGAGCATGGAAGCCTTTTGTTTCCATCAATGCAAATAATTTTACTGAGTGCACGCAACTTCGTGTGGCGCTGTCTTATCGGAGTTGTAAAGGGGCGGAGCTTAATTTTGCATTCGTGAATTTCACTCAGGTCTTCCCAGCGCCTTAAGCTTAGTTCGGGGCTCACTGGCAAGCATTTGTACTTAGGCGTATTTTGGTAAATAAAGTATTTGTATATTGTTGTCTTTGTGTTTGAATTTAACACTAACAGATACTATCTCACCTGAAGCGTTGATGGACAGCAGGATATGTCCGTACTGCTCCCTGATTGGGTAGTCCCAGACCCGGTACTGGGCTTGATCAGAGGTCGCGTTCAGGGTGATCTCCTTCCATACCCTGGAAATTAGAGCAAATACCATCATCAGCATTTTTTAAATATAGAGTGCCGAGACGAGCAGTACATGTGCCTGATGGTAAGCAACATAACAACACAGTGACACGCAGCTATTGGAGCATGAATATTATGGTCCAACTCATTACCTAGCACTGCACTGCGCTCGTCACCCAGAGATCTAAGATATTATATTTTTAAGCCCTGTTATATCTCTGGAAACATTGCCCTTTCAAACGTCGTCAATCACGTTCAAACTGGAACACATTATACTTGGCGGTAGAATAACTGGCAAGCATAGCACGGATCAAGGGGGGTCATAAGATGATGGGCCTTCCTGGGTAGGGTCTAGAAATATAGTGGACCACTAACTACAAGAACAAAATTTTACATAAATACACGGGTAACTCACGTAGGGGAGGTCAGCTCAAAGCGGACACCTTAACTTTGACTTTAATAATAGATGACAAAACGAACGATATTCTCAAAGACTTTTTGATGAATAGATAGAGAGTTAATTATATTTTCACAACATGTAAGCCGAATCTCCAAATGTGCGTTTTAACAAAATGTTTTTTTTAAAATTTGAAAAAGTTGTCCTAAATCCGCTTTGCCCAAGTGGTCGCCTAAAGCGGCCACAAGGAATGGGCAAAGTGGCCAGCACTATTTTTGACTTAATTAACAGGTCATTCTTTGACTTTATGACAATAAAACATGACGATATACGAGACTGAGTACATTCTCTTTGGACTGAGTCCATGTACTTGAGTTGAAGTAGGTATTTTAAGGATTAGATACTTTAATAATAATAATAATCTCATTTCACAGCATTGACTAAAAACTAAAATAATAATCAACCACATTAAAAACATTCATTTCGGCGTCTACTTTACTTAACAATCAACAAATTTTGCGTTTTGTATAAATCAATAGTCGGATTTAGGAGTACTTCTTCAGAATAAACAAGACCAGGTGACGAAGGTTTGTTGTCGATTAAAATAACAATTTGTGAGTTTTTTAATACCTAATCAATAGTGTTGCTCGTCCATAATCTACAGTTTGGGGTTTCAGTTTGTGATTACGTAGGTAATCTCATCACTTATGATATCAATTGATCAAATCAAATGCTCAGATATTGCAGGTATGGCAAAGCGGACAGTGGCCACTTTGCCCGGACCGCTTTGCCTTTTCAGGCATTTTGTTTTCAACGTAAATTGCACCCACCATTTCTCTATTTTGAAAAGAAAGCAAAGCTACACGTCCGTTTGCAATGAAACAATTAATTATACAATTGAACCACAAACACTAAAATATTATAAGATTGGGCCAAATCAGCAAATATTTGCCAGCCATTTTTTTAGTCGCACGGATAAAAATCATACTTGTCACACCATGGCTCTGCGCATGCTGCGAATACGGGAGCGCGGCGACCCGGTGCGGGCAGGGGATCGTCAATGCGCCCCAAATGGCAAAGTCACGCTAAAATTCAAGATAACCGAGTTATAGACCATGGCCACTTTGCCTCCTATGGCCGCTTTGAGCTGACTTCCCCTATAATGTAGTCAGTCCAGTCCAACTCTGCTGCCTTGGCTGCCCGCAGTGCTAAACGAGCTGCGAACCCGCGCGCGCACACTCTCCTTGAAAAAGATCGCCGGACGCGATCGAAACTTGAGTCGGACTGGACTGACTACATTATACGTGAGTTACCCGTGTATTTATGTAAAATGTGTAATAACCACGTTAGTTTTCATACTAGAACAAAATTTAAAAAAAATATTTACCCCGACTACCTCGTAATCTGTATAACTCTCTACTAGTCAAGCCCTTTTATTTAATACCCATATTGAGGGAGTATTACTGCCGATCCGGAGACCCCGGGTTCAAACCCCACACGCACCACTGTCTTTTCGAAGTCATGTGCGTAATGCCGCTAACATAAAACGGTGAAGGAAAACATCGTGAGGAAACCGACATGTACCTAGAATCTTTCGAAGTCATGTGTCATCTACCAACCCGCACTGGGCCAGCGTGGTGGATTATGGCCTTAACTCTCTCCTTGCGAGAGAAGGCCCGAGTCCCAGCAGTGGGAACATTTAGTGGGCTGTTGATGATGTTGATGATTGAGCGAGTAGTGAAAAAAGAAAAGTATCTCGCCATTTTGTGGTGGCGGCCATCTTGGATTTGAAATTGGTCATAGTGTATTGTATTCTACTAGTCAAACCCTTTCATTTGATACCTATACTGAGGTAGGTTGTAAAAAAAAATATTTTGTCCGCCATTTTGTGGAGGTGGCCATCTTGAGTCACGAAAGTAAGTAACGAAACATAGCTAAGAACATCCGCACAGACATTAACTTTCAAATAAAAAAAACCGCATCGAAATCGCTCCATCCGTTTGACCTCTACGGCGCCACAGACAGACAGAGGCGGAGTGTGAAGTGCATGGAAGGAACTCCACCGACAAGAGCGTCGCTCTTAAATTATGAATGAATAGATAGTACCAGCACCAGTAAGGACACTAGCGCGTGGACAGTGCTACCTGTACAGTGTATCCTCGGCAAACTTCATGTTGATGAAGTATTGGTGGACGGAGGATCCCTCCACCACGGTGTAGTTAATGCGAGACTGCCGAGCTAGTTGCTCCAGTGAAGATACCGGCGTCTGAAACGCAGGTATATTACCAGCATTAAGTACTACTCTGCTCAGGCTCTATCCACTATAGATAGTATCAGCCATCGATATAAATCAATGGACGTGCCCGCCCAAACTTCAGGCTCACGGAGTGTTATCGTTGGGAAGAGTGAGCTCACTCTTTCGTTCTAGTCGGTTGAAGGAAGCGGTGAACCCGGACTATAACTCAGAATTAATAGCTTACTTTGGAAATAACGCGAGTGAAACCGGTGGGTCCTGACAGTCCGGAATAAATCTACGAGCGTGACGCTTGAGCTTAATTCACAGCCCACGAAAAATCTATGTGTGGTACGCCAAAATAAGTTAACCACTTTAAAAACTTAAAACTATATCATTGCCCACACTTGTCACTTTCCTGCATAAGCAGCGATCTCTTCTAGACAACCTTAGCTAACGACTCTAGGCAACCTTACCTAACGACTCAAGGCAACCTTAGCTAACGACTCTAGGCAACCTTAGCTAACGACTCTAGGCAACCTTAGCTAACGACTCTAGGCAACCTCAGCTAACGTATTGACATCATGACATTTTTATCTACTTACTTTTAAATTTTTATTTTTTTAAATAAAGAGTGACGAGACGAGCAAGACATGTGCCTGATGGTAAGCAACATGGCTGCCACATAACAGCACAGTGACACGCAGCTATTGGAACATGAAGAGTCCATATTATTACCTAGCACTGCACTGCGCTCATCACCTAAAGATCTAAGATGTTATGTTATATCTCTAAGCCCTGTAATTTCTCTGGAAACATTGCCTTTCAAACCGGAACACATTAATGTTTTCACATTACTGCTTGGCGGTAGAATAACTGGCAAAGGTGTGGTACTTCCTCAGGCGGATTCTGGTAGGAGTCCTACCATTACAAAAAATGTAAAAAAGTAGTTGTAGCGACGTAATTACTGTAGTTAGACATATGGTCTCGCGAGGTTTTTTGTAGATTTTAATACGCTCTATAATATTGTACAACATTGTTTTGGTCTATCATTAGTACTTTCCGCAGCGTATGCAATGAAAGCCATTTTATGTCTGTTTTTTTATACCTTGCGTTAGTTTAACTAAAAAAATCTGAAGATCTCTCATTTATTCTGTGTCATAGCCTATGTTACTCAGTGATGACGTAGCTTACTTGCTTTTTCCAAAAGATTTTTTGAAATCGGTCCATTAGCTTTTGAGTTAATTCGTGACATACAAAAATACAAATCTGCCCTCTTTATAATATTAATGTAGATAATTACCTGCATTCTCTCAACGGTAAGGAAAGCCGCCAGGTTAGCTGTGAAGGTAGCGAGCATCAGAACCACGAACAGCCAGTAGGCGGCCACGAGCGTCCGCCCCGAGAGAGCCTTCGGGGCTTCGCCCCCGCCCTGCGGCGTGAACGACGTCAGAGCGAACCAGAAGCTCTCTTTTAGCGTGAATTCTCTGTAAAATATTGAAGTGAACATTTATTTTGCCGTGTTGAGCACTTTTTGGCAGTATCACATGGGCTATTAAAGACGTGGGCAAGCCGAGGCCCTAATAGGCATGACGACACATTTTTTATTTAATGTGCCATCAAAAGGATCAAAAGGATGATGAAACACAAGACGTTGGCGAAATTGTGCTCACCAAACATTTATCTCACACAAATATATATCACAACCAAATAGAAGCCAGAAATTAATCTAAGATGAAGAATCAGATGACATAAATAAAAACCAGAAATTAATAGAAGATGAGGAAGAAGAAGACTTTAATCAGCTGACTATTTTTTTTTTTTATTTATTTATAAATTAAGACTAACAAATTGTCTTGCCAGACATATTGCATGCCTCTCGCAGAGGCCAGTTTGTATGGGGCAACTTTTAAAATGTTTTGTATCATCTTATCTTACCTACAAACAGCAATAAAGATTTTTGTATTTGTATTTGTAAAAAAGGCTACTCAATAACTGAAACATAGGTGAAAGAATTACTTTGTTATCTTAAAAACTTCCCGTGATATCATGAAAGACCAAAATTGTGATTTAAAATCAGTCTTTCCTAAAAACGCTTCATACAAAAACACTACTAAAGCGTGACGTCACTGTCTCGTATTTTCTACGCATCGCACGTAATGTTTGTATGTTAGCCATATATTGCATTTAGGAAACTGGTGTCAAAACAAAAGTCACTTTGAATTGAATGAGTTATCCAATGGTAAATACATTTTCTGATAATTTCGTACTTTTAAAATGGACTTGTCCATCCAACTTTGAATGATCATAGAGAAAGTTAAACAAAAAGATATCATAATTATAGCTGGTACCTACATAATATTTAAATACTGTCATTATATCAAATAACTTAATATAATTCCAGGATCAGTCGTCATACCTATTCTTTCGTTCGTAAAATAGGCATAAATATCCATAAAATATACATATATAAAATCTCCTACCTGACATGAGCTATAAGTTGACCTGACCTGACATGATGAATACGAAATATTTGTTCTGTGTCTGGGTATTATAATAAGTAAGTATTTAGGTATATAACAATTTTACAAGTATCACGAGTATATCACCTATCTGGCTTCCGTGGTACAAGCTTTGCTTATTTTGGGGCGAGGTGGTTGTTGTGTGAGAAATATATACCAATATCATGTCATGAGAATAGGGTACAAGCTAGAAGTAACCTACCTGCACGGGTAAGGGTACACGTCAGGGTTATTCCTCGCAGAGCATGGCGAGTGTTTGTCTAACAACCATATCATGAGCTCCGGTAGTAATAGCGAGCCGACACGATAATTAATGGAACAAAATTTGTACGCAGACCGAAATATCGCAGACGTTTTTTAATTACAGGTTTAATTTATCTTTAATTATAGATTTGCACTTGCTCGCTATCCCGTCTGATTTAAACCAACGTTGCTGTCTACTACGAAGCGTGCTAGAAGAAACCGATCTTAGATAGAGAATATGTAAATAGATCAGGTTTTTCCGCACGGTTCATTTGTACCAATCGTAATCAAATGACGTTGCATATTTGCTATGGCAACAGAGTGATGTATTTTTTTTAAACTTTTATAGGTTTACACTTGACCGCCATCTCGCCTGATGTTAAGCGACGATGCGGTCTACGATGGAGCGTGTTTACCTAGAAGAAACCGATTCACTCTCGATTTGAAGACACAAAGATTGTAACCATCGGGGAAATCACTCAGGCAACGTATTCCACATCCTAGACGTTCTTATCACAAAAGTAGAGTCAAATCTTTTCGTTCGTGTCTTTGGAACATCAACCATGAAACTATGTCGCTTTTTCGAGCTACGAGCATTCCGATAGAAAAAAGGACAAGGTGGTATCAGATCATGCAAACATGATGTGCCGCGACATGAGTATGACACTTCCACAAGAGCGATCAGACCCGAGCTTTTGGTGTAAAACGTTTGTTCGAACTCTATACGTAGTATATATAAACTCTTTGAAACCGATTCATTCTCCAAGTCACTCAGGCAACGCATTCCACAGCCTAGAACGTTTTTTATCACAGAAATGAAGTCAACCCTCCTCGTATCCTAACATAAGTTACAAGTAAAAATATACTCATATACTCATTTATTAATAACCAGGGGTTACACGTCACGTTTACATAATTCTGATAGCCCTTAATGAATAATATGATAGAGTCAATAAACCAATAAAAATATAGTTATTTAAAACAGTCATAGGTAGGGGTTTCAATACCAGTCACACAAAAATTTATTGTTATGATAACAATATAACTAAAAAAGAAGTGTGGCACTCGAAGACTGCCGCGGTAAAGCTATTGCATGTTGCATGCATTTTTTATCAACATAAGTAATAGGGATGTTAACAATTTTTCGGAATTTCTTTTATTTTGAAGAGTGACATTTGTTTACCATAAAAAATATCACGGGAAATCCGGTAAGTTGGCAAAACTGCTAAGAGCATTTAGTCTGTAAAGCTAAAACAAATAAGATTCAAAGTCGAATGACCGAATGGGGAGGACGGCGTTACGGTCTTCCATCCCTCTTTCTTGTGAACATTAGAAAGAGATGCACGATCACTAAAATTCGGTCCCCAGGCCCGCGATAAAAGCTATGCAATAGCTTAAAAAGTAAACAATTAAAATGTACTCTACAATAAATATAATACAACTAGTTGTACCCTGCCACGCTTCGCTGTGGCACATTGTGATGCAAAAATTAGATAAAAACAATCCTTGATGCGGATTATATATCATTGTAAAATTTCAGCTCGATCGGTGCAGAACTTTTTGAGTTTTTGAAGCGTACACAAACCAACATAACATTTTTCGTCTGCGGCCTGTCCCGACTTCGTTCGGATAGTAATCAAGATACCAACTGCAGTGCCATCTGCCGGGCTGATTTGTGAATCTAAACCTTCCATGGCACTACCCAAAAGTATACAAAAAAAATTCATTCAAATTTGTCGAGCCGTTTAGAATGAGTTCGCTTACAACGAAAAGTGGCATTGATTTTTACATATATATACTAGCGTCCCGATCCGGCTTCGCTCGGATATTGTCATATAACGACTATTCATCGAAATAAAAACTATCCTATCTTTCAAGTTGGATCAAACTGCACACGGTGTCCAAATTTGATTAAAATCGGTTAAGTAGTTTAGGAGTCCATCGCGAACAAACATCGTGACAGGAGATTTATATATATTAAGATAGATATAAAGGGTACATTCCAGAGGTAACCTACCTGCACGGATAAGGGTACGCGTCAGGGTTATTCCTCGCAGAGTAAGGCGAGTGTTTGTCCAGCAACCAGATCATCAGCCCCGTCAGTACCAGCGCGCCGACGATGCTCAGCCACACCTCCGTTCGGAGCACTGTCATGAACTTGAACAACGATGTCTTGCGGGTTGGCTTGCGGATCACTGGAAAAAATGAGTAAATTTAATTTTTCATCACCTTAACTAAGTATTTTTAATAGTAGTGTTATTTTTGGTTTGAAGGGCAATGTTTCCAGAGAAATTACAGGGCTTAGAGATATAAGATCTTAGGTCTCTGGGTGATGAGCGCAGTCCAGTGCTAGGTAATTATTTGGACTCTTCGTGTTCCAATAGCTGCGTGTCACTGTGGTGTTATGTGTTAGGCATGTTGCTTACCATCAGGCACATCCTGTCAGTCCAGATCGTCTCGTCAATCTTTATTTAAAAAAAAAAAAGTTGGATAAAATCCGAGAGGAAAGAGATTAGAGACCATTGGATTTTGTAATTGGGGAACCTAGCAAAAAACAATGGAAAATGGCAATCTTTGGCGGCGACCTTCACCAGAAAGGGGACCTGTATAACTAACTAAATCGTTTATTTCTTACAAAATGTCATCCAAACTTACGCATTTAGGTAATAATAAGTTGTAATCTATCCTTGTGTGACAAGAAAGAACGGATAATCAGTGATTACACAAAATGAGATAGGGTTAACTCCTCGCGAATATCAAGTACATATATTATGCAATCTCTTGAGAAAATCTCATTGCCGATTTCGACCACGAACCGGAAGACGTAGTGTTGGACGGCCTCCCACTAGATGGACAGATGACCTCACAAAGGTCGCTGGAAACCGCTGGTTGCAAGTTGCGCGGGACCGTTGTGGAAATCTACGGGGGGGGAGGTCTATTAGGTTCAGCAGTGGACGTCTTGCGGCTGATGATGATGATGGATTACGTTATAAATCAGTTCATTAATTCACAATTTAAGAGCGACGCTCTTGTCGGTGGAGTTCCTTCCATGTACTTCTACACTCCGCCTTCTCCTTGACTTCCTGATACGACACTACATTTATCTTCTCCTTCACTTGGTTCATGTAACTTCTCCTAGGTCTACCTCTCTTCCTCCTCCCTTCTAATTTACCTTCCATTATTGTTCTGATGAAGTTGTCGTGTCGTATCAGATGTCCCAACATCTTCCCTCTTCTGTTTTCTATTGTTTCCATTAATGTTCTTTTCTCCTCTACCATCTTCAAAACTTCTTCATTGCTCTTCATTTCCTTCCAGCTGATTGTCTCCATTCTCTTCCAACACCTATATATATGTATATATATATATATATAGGTGTTGGAAGAGAATGGAGATATATATATATATACTAGCGGCCCGCCCCGGCTTCGCCCGTGGTACATATATATAACCTACAGCGTTCAAGGATTACGAACATATGAAAGAACGGTGAACGATTTTTTTAAATCGGTCCAGTAGTTCCCGAGATTAGCGTGTTCAAACTATATATATATATGCTATAGGCTACTTTTGATCCCCAAATTATCGTGCTGTTTACTGGGTCAGAAGTGACACCTGTAGACATTTGGCGGGACCAGCGGCGGGGAGTTTTCGACCAGAGAGGAAAAAGATTAAATTACTAAAATGGCTATTAAAAAATAGGGGTTGATCGTAGAAGAGTGAAAATTGAGGATTGTATGTATTTTTGTATGTTGTGTCATAAAAAAATAGAAATTAAAAATTTTGTCTAAAAAATAAAATAAAAATATTTAGGGGTGGACTACCCCTAGCATTTAGGGGGATGAAAAATAGATGTTGGCCGATTCTCATAGATACCGGATAAGCACAAAAAATTTCATCAAAATCGGTCAAGCCGTTTTGGAGGAGTATGGCAACGAAAACTGTGACACGAGAATTTTATATATTAGATATATAAATCAGTATCAGATCTAAAACAACTTACCAATGAGTATTCCGGTCTGTTCAAAGTACGGAGGCACGAAGTCTATCACTTCTTCTCTTTCAGCTGTCATCGTCAGTGCACCTACTGCCATATCCGTTTCCTGAGGTCACAGAAAACACATTTTTTTTAAATAGAAACACATTTTACTGCAAAAAAACTGTACGTGATTTGGCGGAAGTATAACTGTCAAAGGTGTGATACTCCCCCAGACGTACTTAGCAAATAATACTACCTTGGGACCTTGAAAACCTTAGACCAACCTTAGAACCAATCGAAAAACCAAATATTTGGAATAAAATGGTTTGAACTCACCCCTCTCATGAGGTCCCCTACGACTCCATCCCAAGTCCCATTTGAAAGCTTCCGCCCAAAACTACCAGCCTTCGGAGTTATGATCTCGTAATCAAAATCCATTACCTGAAAACCAACCCATAAATTATAGCCCGTAGAGAAAATATTAGCTAGCTCCTTTGGGATGGATCTTCTCCATACCAGCTGTGTAAGCATTAGTGAAAAGTTCCTTCCTGCTCCACACAATTTTCATTTTCTTCTGCTAATCCAAGACAAATGTAAACAAGAACAAAATTAAAAAATTTGATTAACCCCCGACTACCTCGGATTTGTTATCTGTACAACATTCTACTAGTCAAGCCCTTTCATTTGATACCCATATTGAAATGAAATGAAATGAAATGAAATTTATTAAGCATTTACAAACGTTTCAAGTTCACAGATTAATACAGATTATCTATCCTTGATTAGTAATTCAGGTTGAGAAGCATTGTTACCCAAGCTAGGATCAAACCTGTGTTATGGCGTAACAATACCCTCCTCCGGACATGGTAAATGCGTATACACTTTTATCAAATCTAAATTTTATCTTACATTATATCTATAATTTTACAAATAAAAATAATAAGAAAAAAACTAAAATATAATTGAATTAGAAAAAAAAACAAATATGATTATTATAAATAAAAGAGATGAGTGAGCATGATGAATGTTTGTATGTTTGTGTGGGTGTGTGAGAGAGCGTAAGGGGGTGTATTTGTGTGTGCATGTGTGCGAAAATATGTGTGTGCGTGCGAAATAGGGTGTGTGCGTGTGAGTGTTTGTGCGCATGGAGTTTATGTAATGTCAATCTTCCTGTCAAGCATGTTCAATTAGGATACATTCAGTAGCGTCATAGTCCTGTTTTAGGAGCCAATCAGTAAGGGTGATTTTGCAGTCATGTCTGTTCAGGTCGTGTATCTTAACCTTTTTGTTGATTTTGTTGTATATTTGTGGACCACGAGCTTGAGAATGTCTTTGAGCAAAGGTTGTGTTACAACGCCAGATAGGGCAAATATTTTTATTACTCGTAGAACGTTCAGGCCGCGTCGAGTCCCTTTCATTAAGCTTTGAATATCGATGTTGAATTAAAGTAAGATTGAGGATGAATAGTTGTCTAACTGTGAGGATTTTACAATTGGAAAAAAGAAGATGCGTAGGGTATCTAGTAGGTTTGAAAGTCATGACCTTTAAAATTAGACGTTGAGCTCGTTCTAATTTATTGATAATCGATTTACATGCACCACCCACACTGTTATGCAATATCCTATGACAGACTGGCAAATGGCAAAATAAATAGTTCGTATCAGATCAAACGAGGTGATTTGTCGCAGATTCTTAAAAACCCAAGTTAATTTCCTAAGGCGGCAAGAAACTGCTTCGATCTGGGGAAGCCAGGTAAGGTGTTCATCAACGATCACTCCCAGGTATCTAATAGACTTAACCTGTTCCAAATGGATGCAGTTACATGTAGAAGAGGGCAGAGTATTGCATGTATGGGCTTGAATCATTATCGCTCCATTAGACGATTTTGGTTGTTTTCGCATATTAAAAGCCACAAATTTACTTTTACTATAGTTCAAAGTTAGTAAGTTATTTTGAAGCCACAGTATAACGTCTTTCAGGCCCTGCTCCGCATTGGCACGCACTTGTTCCCAAGTATCACCCTCAAATATCATTGCAGTATCGTCTGCGAAGGCAAATATTTTACCTTTTGGGGAGTAAGTGCATAATTCGTTCATATATATTAAAATAGACTTGGCCTAGAATTGATCCTTGGGGACTCCGTAAGTAACCAGTGCATCATCACTAGTGATATCATCTATACAAACACGCTGGGTTCTGTTTGATAAATAATCCTCGAAAAGTTTTAAGGTTATGCCACGTATCCCGAGAAGTTCGAGCTTATTTAAAAGCAGAGGAATATGAACCGTGTCGAAAGCCTTAGCCAAGTCCAAGAAGATCCCCACACATTTCCTTCTTTTATCCAGATTATTAACAATGTAGTTGGTTAGACCTGAAACGGCTTGTTCAGTGTTTTTACCAACTCTAAACCCAAATTGAGACTCGGACAGTAGACGTTCTTTTTCAAGGTATGCCATTAGTCTCTTATTTATTATTTTTCTATAACTTTTGACAGTGATGGGAGAATTGAAATCGGTCTAAAGTTATTCACGTCATCCTTTGGCCCACTTTTATGAATTGGATGTATTACAGATATTTTGAAAGGCTTTGGAAATGTACCGGTATCAAAACAGAGATTTATTAAATGTGTTAACGAAGGAACTATATTATTTTACAGGATTTAAGAAAGAATTTGGAATGTCATCCCACCCTCTTGCGCAGTCACTTTTAAGATTCATTATCACTCCAGCCACCTCCTCTTCTTCTGTGTCTAACAGTACAAATGAGCGAGGATGTGATTTTGATACTATATTAGGCTTTGGGTTTGGAGACCTTAGTGTTTCGGATATCTTATCTGCCAGTTGTGTGCCGATACCGGCAAAAAAAGAATTGACATTGTTTACGGCTATATTTGGATTCGATGCCGTTTTCAATAGTTCAATTGGAGGAGATTTCACGTGTGCAATGTTAGATAATTTTTTAATGACTCTCCAAGTTTGCTTTGGGTTTTTACCGGCCCTTTGAATTTCAGCACGTTCGTACTCTGTTTTAAGCTTTTTTAATAGTCGGTTACAGAAATTCCTATACCTAGTGTAGATCTTCCCCAGTGTTAAGTCATTTGGATAATTTTGAACTTTGAAATGCAGTTTATCTCTGTGTCTAATGCACCTTAGTAACCCAGCAGTGATCCATGGCTTAGAAGTGCGTTTGTTAGAAGGTAATTTCCTGGTAGTTGAAGACCGCCGTATTACGTCCATTAACGTATTTACTAGTAAGTTTGCAGCTATGTTAGGATCATTACATTCTAAAACCGATGTTAAGTTTGACTTTTCTAGAAGTTTTTTGGCTTTGAGCATATCCAATTTTTTAACGAAACATTGATTATTCTCTTTAAAAGGTACAGTTTTTATGCAAGCTAGGACAGGGAAATGGTCGGTTATGGCAGACTGAATAACAAAAGACATTGCCTCTGCTTTGGTCTTTAGAAGTACATGGTCTAGACAAGTTTTGTCTCTGGTTGGGAATGTGAAAGCAGGCAGAAGACCATGCGCAGCCGCAAGACTAAGATATGGGTCACTTCTGGGGTCATCCCTCTCGGTATTGATATTTATATTAATATCTCCTGTAACGACAATATTTTTGAACGATTTAAGAGAAAACAGGATGTTTTCTAGTGATTCTATAAACTAATTTATACAACTAAAAGCACATGGTCTATATATAGCCAGAATTGCAGTGTGATCAGAAATTTTGACGACAATGCAATTTGCACCCTCAAAAGGAACTTCCGTTACAACACACGGTATGGATGTCTTAGAATATACTACCACTCCGTCATTTTGATTAAAAAGCCGGGTCGAAGCCGTTGAATTATAATTTGGTAGTTGCGGAAGAGTTTTGTTGGAAGAAAGCCAACACTCTGTTAAAATTAAGAAGTCACAATCAAAATTTAGTGACGCTAGCATAGTGCTAAGATTGTCAAAGTTGGCATTAATGCTCCTTATGTTTTGTGCTAGAATTTTCAGGTATGTGTTTGGCTGGGAAATAATGTTGGAACAAGTTTTGGGGGAGCATAAAAAAGAATCAGCGATCCTAATCTCGTCCAATTCATCCGTAATATGGCTATCCATTATTAATTATTAAAGAGGTAACATGCCCCAGGGTAAGCGCAACCAATACTTTTAAGGGAATCCTAGACTTGACTGCATTCACAGTGTTCCACTGAATGCTCAGACTTTCACATGTTCCAAAATTGACGTTAGGCATTTCGTTGTGTAATTTTCTAAATGTGAGTGTGTAAGAATATGTGTGATATGTATGTATTAATATGTATTAAGGGAGTTGTGAAAAAATAAATGTATTTCGCCATTTTGTGGTGGCGGCCATCTTGGATTTGATATTTGTTATTATGTATTGTATTCTACTGGTCAAGCCCTTTCATTTGATACCCATATTGAGGTAGGTTGTGAAGAAATATTTTGTCCGCCATTTTGTGGAGGCGGCCATCTTGAATCGATATTAACCAAACATAGCTAAGAACATCCGCACGGATATCAACCTTTGAATAAAAAAATACCGCATTGAAATCGGCTCATCCGTTTGAGCTCTACGGTGCCACAGACAGACACACACACAGACAGACAGACAGACAGACATACAGACAGACAGATAGACAGACAGACAGACAGACATCGACGTCAAACTTATAACACCCCTTTTTTTGGTCGGGGGTTAAAAAGGGAGAACCCAAACGACAAAAGCCACAAAACTCTGAATCCGCGGAGTGGCTAATTAAAATAAAAAAAAAGTACAAGTAGAGCCTCTGGATCAGGAGAGATGTCAATATCTTCAACTCCCATAATACCTATTTTCAGCCACCATCAGCTGCTGTTTGTATATCATTACTCCATCAGCAATCCAATTAGCAATTACCAATAATTACCAATTAGCAATCTCCACTCCAGAACCCGTCTGCCCCAAAGGTTATTGGGTTTGCGACAGATGTGACTGGTCCACTTTGGTTTGCTAATACACTAAGTTATGTCGGCGATTTTTTTTCCGACGAGTTACTTCATTGCAGATGCAATCCCTCAGAGAAAAACCAAACGTAGCCTGTCCAGAGCTCGCTGAGTGACCGAGCTTAGGGACCATTTTCACTACATGTGTCCACGTTTCAACATCGTAGGATGATGATAGGTTGGGGTAGTCGTATCCTAGAGCGGAGACCACGAATAGGCAGTAGCGTAAGTCACCCTGAAACTTAATGGAGTGGAGACGATATACATATGGCAGCAGGCAGTATCTAGAGATAAAAATAAGGTTGAGTGTCGTAGCGAGAAGACTAGGGTAGGCTGATGATGATGAGGGTGATGATTAATGTTATATAGCTTCTTCCTATAGTTCCCTCACCTCACCCAGTCTCGCAATCAGGTCTATGCAGTATCCATCGTATTCTGGTTGGTTGTCTTCCGTCATCAGAGGCTCGCCAGTTGAAGGGTCTAGCTTTGGCATGGTCCACGGAACAGCCTGGTGGAAGAATGACCAAAATGAGTACTTTCTGATTTGAATTACATTCTTCCTATTTTTCTATTTTATTCCTAGGTTTCGTTTGGTTAGTTTTTATTACCCACTGCGCTAACTCTTGGTGATTTTAAATTTAAGCTCAGATGTCATAGTTCTAGAACACTGGAGAACTCGAAAAAAAAGTACAGACGCAAGTGTCAAATTAGTTTACATTTCAAGGGCACTAAACAAACGATACCGCCAGAAGCGTCTTGAAACGCTCTTGAGAATAATGGGCTTAAACAGGTACAAGTAACGCGGCACTTCATAGGCTGAAGTGTAAACAAACGACCTTAGATATTCTGACACCTGTTTTCCCGCCAAAATTGTAAACGTGAGTCGCCGAAAGTGCAGCAAGCGGTTAGAGAAGATCTAACTGAGCAGACGTTCTACAGTTACTGCTGTGATGAATTTTAGGGAGAGTCCCACACATCGGACGTGCTCTCCCCGGACTAAGCCCCTAAGCAATTTTCCCTGGGACAAAAAATAGTTTATAATCTAACCGTAAGTCATTGTAATCTGGCAGTTTTGTAGTTTTGAGGTTATGTATTGAAGTATTGTGATGTGATATTGTAGTACATTTGTAATGTGATATTGTAGTACATTGAAGTATTGTGATGTGATATTGTAGTACATTTGTAATGTGATATTGTAGTACATTGTGATGTGATATTGTAGTACATTTTTAATGGATAATTGTAATTTAATTTAAATGTATAATAAGATATGTACCACCAAATTTTCGCAGTATAATATAAGTAAGTTTTAGGACATGTGGCATATAAATAACACTAATGAAATAAGCATAAATAGTTTAAGCAGTAAAAGTAGATAATTTCCGTTTTAAAATAAAATATTAAATTTAAGATCGTTAGTTTTTTTCTCTACGCTAGTAATAAGAAACTAATATACTAGTAATACAAGTTGATCTTAAAAGTTAATTATTACAGAAGAAGTCCTGAAGAAGTGTCAGTCTTACTGGAGAAGTTCCAATCCGGAAGAACATCCGCAGCGGCGGGAGAGTGACTCCCGGCAGGAGACGGAACTCCTCGCCAGCAGACCAGCTCGCGACCTGCTGCGGAGCTTCCTCTGGCGCGGATATCGAGAGGACGTACCGAGCTCTCAGCTCCAACGCTGATCTGGAAATGATGACGATATTGGGTTGATAGTCTAATGATCGATTTCCGGATAGGCATTCATAAAATTATTAACAGGATTGTCCTTTACTTGGTATCTTTTTTTTATGTTAGACGGCTACCTAACCTTACTTTTTAAAATCCCTAGGCATGATTAAGCTATTGCATAGCTTTTATCGCGGGCCTGGGGACCGAATTTTAGTGATTGTGCATCTCTTTCTTATGTTCACAAGAAAGAGGGATGGAAGACCGTAACGCCGTCCTCCCCACTCGGTCATTCGACTTTGAATCTTATTTGTATCAGCTTTACAGACTAAATGCTCTTAGCAGTGTTGCCAACTTAACGGATTTCCCGTGATATTTTTTATGGTAAACAAATGTCACTCTTCAAAATAAAAGCAATTCCGAAAAATTGTTAACATCCCTTGCTACATACATATTGCTTATGTTGATAAAAATGCATGCAACATGCAATAGCTTATTGACTGGTCTAGTGGCTTAGTTGGTAGTAGCTCTGCCTGCGAAGCCGAGGGTCGTGGGTTCGATCCCCACCCAGTGCAAATATTTGTGTGATGAATTCAAATGTTTTCACTGTGTCTGGGTGTTTCTATGTATAATAAGTATGTATTTAAAACTATATAAGTATTATATCAGCTATCTGGCTGCCATCACACAAGCTTTGCTTAGTTTGGGGTCACATGGTGTTGTGTGTGAATTGTCCACCAATATTTATTTATTTTATTTTAATAGCTTTACCGCGGCAGTCCCCGAGTGTCACACTTCTTTTTTTAATTAATTAAAAAATATAATACGAGTAGCTCACTATTGAAACTACGCGGATAAAACCGGAGGGTGCTACTAGTCTGGAATAACTCTTCAGAGCATTGTCGTCAAAATAAGTCTTCTAAGCTAAGCCTCTTTAAAATGGTAATGGAAAAGAAAAATCATCTCTGATTACAGATTATTATTTAACTGTTTTAAAAAATTCTACCTGAACCGTTCAGACCTTTCAACGTGATTGAGCAACAAACATTTAAACACCATAGCCTGCAAAAAGGGTTGCCATTACAAATTATCATCTTACCTGTCTCCATCCCAATAGAACAGCGTCTCATTGTCTCCATCATCAGCGAGCTGCTGCACCAGCCTGCTGGAGTTCAGCTCCGGCTGGGGCTGGTCGCAGGAGACCTTCGAAGTGACGAGATCCTCTCCATCCAGCTTGGAGTACGCCGAGATGAGGTGGTGAACGAGAGCCGTCAGGATTAATTGGGGACGCTGGAAGAAAAAAATATTTGTTACACAAAAAAAGTGCATTCGTATAATTGCGAACATACAGAGACGTACAAGCTGTAAACAATACTTTAAAGATCTAAATATTTTGACGCTACCATATACTCGTATGTACATTTACGAAACTAGTATTTTTGTTAGGAAAAATCTCCTATACATACCGGAAACCAATCCCCGTCGATGTCATAACCTTAAATTACCCGTGCCGAGATTAGAAATGTTTAAAAAGGGACCACTATATGCATCAATAAACATTTTCAACAATATCTCAGATCGCATAAAAAAAGAAACAAATGATAACACGTTCCAGAAAAAACTTCGTAGCTTCTTAATAAGAATGTTACTATAACGTCTGCGAGTTCTTTAAAGATGAAGATAAAATTTAAATTATTGCAATTAGACTTGTGATAGTTATAAGGTACTGTAAAGTAAGGCTAGTTTAATTTTAATATTAAGGCTTGGTCTGCGACCAAATTATTACTGTTGCAGTGCCCTTAATGCAGGGTCTACTACATTTTTGTTCTATAGTTTTTGACGTGACAACGTCTTATAAATTGGTTTGCCGGGTGACACTTCAAGAAACTGCGTTACGCTCCGCTCACGTTATGCGCTCACAACGAGAGCGAGTGAGAGGCACGCGTCCCTTCCACTCGGGCATGGTTAGCCCGCCTAAGAGCGAGAGAGACAGACATAAAAAGTGAAAGGCACGAGTCCCTTCCGTAAAATTATTTTACCACTCAAAGTCGTTGTCACGTAAAACTTTCGCCCGTATACCGACTTTACAGGCAACCAATTTTTAGATACAAATAAATGTATGTGAGTGCAATTTATAAATAAATAAATAAAAATTAAATGAAACTTTATGAAACCATTTGCAGTGTGGTTCTTGGGGGTCTACCGTCAACCTAGGACTGTCTTAGCTTTGATATTGAACTCTCTTTTCATTCCGCTTGAAATGATAGAGACCGCAAAGCGAAAGGCGATTTAGTTAAGTCAAAGTCAAAGTACTTTATTCATAAATGTACAATTTACACGTCAATTAATAAAAAACAAAAACAAAAGAAAGAAATACAAATAATGCATACAAATTGTATACATTTTCAAAGTTTGAAACTACTACTTTACTGTATTACAATAATTATTGTACAGAAAACTGTCAAGCATTATACACTCCGCGAGGTATAAGCTGAGCTTTGCATTAGTGTGAGTGATCACCAATCAGGCAGGAGCGCGGCGAGACAGAATGGCGCCGCGCCTAAGGCCGGTTGTCACACCTACACTATCCATGTACACTCACACAAATGCAAAGCTCAGCTTATGCCTCGCGGAGTGTACGAGTATAATGTCTTTATTGCAATTGTACTAACCTATGTCAAATTTATTTATTTTGCCATCACTCTCTAAAAATTCGATGTAACTATAAAAAGTTTGATCGATAAGCCAGCACTTTAATCTGGTTTTGAAGCTGCCAAAACTTGGGGCCGATATAACTATTTTGGGAAGAGTGTTATAAACTTCCGGTCCCATAATGTGAGTTAGGTAATAAACTTCTGTGACCTCGTGAGAGAGTGTGGTTGGACAGTTGAGGGGCCGTTTCCATCATTTTTTTGCAACAAAAAATCAGGTATTTCTTTCGTCCAGGTTATAAATTATAAATGGCAAGATGTCCACTGCTGAACATAGGCCTCCCCCCTAGATTTCCACAACGAACGGTCCCGCGCAACCTGCAACCAGCGGTTTCCAGCGACCTTTGTGAGGTCATCTGTCCATCTAGTGGGAGGCCGTCCAACACTGCGTCTTCTTTCTTTTTCTTTTCTTTTAAATAAAGAGTGACAAGACGATCAGGACATGTGCCTGATGGTAAGCAACATGCCTGACACATAACAGCACAGTGACACGCAGCTATTGGAACATGAAGAGTCCAAATCACTGCACTGCGCTCGTCACCCAGAGATCTAAGATCTTATATCTCTAAGCCCTGTAATTTCTCTGGAAACATTGCCCTTCAAACCGGAACACAGTAATGTTTGCACATTACTGCTTGGCGGTAGAAGAAATCTTCCGGTTCGTGGTCGCCACTCGAGAACCTTTCTTCCCCATCGGTTGTCAGTTCTGCGAGCGATGTGGCCTGCCCATTGCATACATTGCATTAATACATACATTGACATATAGAGATATAATTTGATGCTCAATGGCGTCGTACCGTATGAACGGATCGAACTGAAATTTTTAACACAATAAAACTGTTAGAATGTATAACAAAATGTAGCTAGTAGACTAGTAGCGTCATCTGTTGTAAGAATGAGTAACAAAATGTAACCAGTGGCGCTAACTATGAACTCTTTGAATTTTCTTCTTTCTAGAACAATAAAGTCAGTCGTTGTCCATCCGCACTGCTTTTCATTACAGGTTATGGGCAAATAAAGTGAATAAAAGCAATTTTGGTTAAAATATAGTGCAAAAATGTCGACAAATCTAATTGCAAGTATAGCAAAGCTTAGAGGCAGAGAGAATTATGAAGATTGGGCGTTTGCCGTGGAGAACTACCTCATATTAGAAGGCATGGAACGGTGTATCACGACCGGCGACAATCCTAATGATGCAAAAGCAAAAGCGAAGATAGTTTTAACTATAGATCCCAGTTTATTCGTACACATTAAGAGTGAAGCAACAGCAATGGGATTGTGGCAGAAGTTAAAAAAGCTATTCGATGATAATGGCTATACGCGGCGCATCGGATTGCTTCGGAACCTCATATCAATTCGTCGAGAAAATTGCGAATCTATGTCTCAGTATGTAACTTCGCTGTTAGAAATAAGTCAGCGATTGAACAACACAGGATTCAAGATTAGTGATGAATGGGTTGGCTCCTTGTTGTTAGCAGGATTACCTGAAAATTTGAACCCATGATTATGGCGGTGGAGCATTCAGGTATCGAGTTGACAGCGGATGCCATCAAGTCAAAGTTGCTTGATATGGAGGAAGGAAGTGAAGCAGGTTCTAGTTCTACACAGAATGCATTCGTGACGAAAGGTTGGCATTACAATGATAAAACCTCAAAAACAAACGACCGCACATAAACAAACGTCATCAAAAAACGTGAAGGCAAATGTCAGATGTTTCAAATGCAAACAACTTGGGCATTTCATGAATAAATGTAATAATATTCCAAATAGCAAGGAATCTAATGCATTCAGTGCAGTGTTTCTTAGCGGTAACTTCAATCAATGGGATTGGTACGTTGATAGCGGTGCCAGTAGCCATTTAACATGTAGAAGTGACTGGTTGTTGAACACAACAAATCAACACCAAGTTCAAGAGATTGTCATAGCTGATAAAACGAAAATTTCTGTTGAAGGCTGTGGAGATGTGTCATTAACTACAGTTGTTGGAGATACCGAGCATAAAAAAACACAGTGATGGGAGCATTACATGTGCCGAACTTGGCTACGAATTTACTATCTGTCAGCCAGTTAATTAGCAAGGAAACAGAGTGACATTTGATACGAAGCACTGTTATATTTATAACCAAAATAGTAAGCTTGTAGCAACTGCGGATTTGGTAGGAGGAGTGTATAAGTTGAGAATCAAACAAGTGGATTGTTTGTTTACTTCAGTATCTGGAAATGTGTGGCATAGAAGATTTGGCCATTTAAACACCAAAGATCTCAATGTGATGAGAGATGGTGCCGTTAATGGAATGTCATACTCGGATAAGGCTCAGGTCAGTAAGTCAAACTGCGTTGTGTGCTGCGAAGGTAAGCAGGCCAGGTTGCCGTTCAGTCATGTGGGCAACAGAGGCAAGGAACTTCTCGAGATCGTACACGCAGATGTTTGTGGGCCTATGGAAGCTAGATCTATTGGAGGAAAGAAATATTTTTGTTATTCGTCGATGACTTCAGTCGAATGGCGTTCGTATATTTCTTAAAGACAAAAGATGAAGTATTCTCACATTTCAAGGCATTCAAAACGTTAGTGGAGAATCAGACAGGCAGGAAGCTGAAAGTGTTTAGGACAGATAATGGATCAGAATTCTGCAGTAAGGAATTTGAAACATACTTGGATTCTGCTGGAATTGTTCATCAAAAACTTGTCCATACACACCGGAACAGAACGGTCTTTGCGAAAGGTTGAACCGTACAGTCATAGAGAAAGCGAGATGTTTGTTATTTGACGCAGGATTGCCGAAGCGTTTTGGGCAGAAGCAGTGAACACTGCAGTTTATCTGCGAAACAGGTCAATTGCAACAGGACTCAATAACAAAACGCCTATGGAGATTTGGACCGGAGCTAAGCCAGATGTCAGCCATCTACGTATCTTTGGAAGTAAAGCCATGGTACACATACCAAAAGAAAAAGGTTGAAATTGGACAGAAAAGCGACTCAATGTATACTTGTTGGCTACTCAAACAATGTCAAAGGTTATTGAGTTTACAATCCCAACAATAATAGTATTACTATAGCTAGAGATATTGTTGTGATTGAGGAGGGATTGAACAGAAGCAAGATGTATTACACTTTGACATTAGTGAGAGCAGTGATGATATTTTTCCAGTAAAGGAAGAAAGACCAGTATGTACCCAAGAAGTGGGGGACATGAGCGACGTAAGTATATTAGAAGATCAGGAGAAGAAGAAAGCACTGAACTTCAAAAGAGAAAGCACTAGTACTGAAGAAGAGGTATTTGAGGACTCTACAGATATGATAGAGGCAGAACCTGCAGAGCTTGTGCGAGATCACATGTCGCAGACAGGGCTACCCACGGAGTTTCCAATAGAAAAGGCTAGTAAGCGTATCCGCAAGCAGCCTGATTGGTACGGTGTTGGTAGAGTTTGCGTTGGTCAAAATAAATATAAAAAAAAAAAAATGCAAATGAAATATCGCTAGACGAAGCATTGAATTTAACTAAAAGTGAGTAATGGGAAACAAAGTTATCAGAAATTGACTGGTTCACTTATGTATGTAGCTGTGCTCACACGTCCTGATATTGTTTTTCTGTGAATTTCTTAAGCCAGTTTAATAACTGTTACGATGAGAGGCATTGGGCTTATGCAATGAGAGTTCTAAAATACTTAAAGAAAACTAAAGAGTTTTGTTTAAAGTTTTCAGCTGATGGCAATAGTCAGTTAGAAGCTTTTGTAGATGCAGACTGGGCCAGCAATGTAATAGATCGAAGATCCTATACTGGATATTTCTTTAGGTTGTCAGGTTGTGCTATCTCTTGGGAAACCAAGAAGCTGTCTACTGTAGCGTTATCCAGTACGGAGGCTGAATATATGGGCATTTCGGAGAGTTGCAAAGAAGCTGTCTACTTGCAGAATTTGTTATTTGAGTTAACTAATGAAACTTATCCGATACCAATTTTTAATGATAACCAATCGGCCCATAAGTTGTCAGCGAATCCTATTCACCATAAAAGGACCAAACACATAGACGTGCGGTATCATTTTTGTAGGGAGAAAGTTGCTAGCGACATTGTAAAGATTAAATACTTGCCCACATCAGAGATGCCCGCAGATTTATTAACCAAGGGTTTATGTAAAGTAAAACATTATAACTTTTTAGGAATGTTTGGTTTATATGCTTAAACATAATAATATAATATGGTGAATGTATGTATCTATTATTTTGTTAAGTGGGGGTGTTAGAATGTATAACAAAATGTAGCTAGTAGACTAGTAGCGTCATCTGTTGTAAGAATGAGTAACAAAATGTAACCAGTGGCGCTAACTATGAACTCTTTGAATTTTCTTCTTTCTAGAACAATAAAGTCAGTCGTTGTCCATCCGCACTGCTTTTCATTACAAAAACTATACTATATATCTGGAAGAACATATAGGGTACTTTTCATCCCGGGAAAATAACGATAACTCAGCGGGGTGCGGCTAGTATTCATTCTTTACCAAAGATTCCGGGGGGCAGTCACACTGACTGCGTAGGCCGCCGGTCAGCGGGCAGCACTCCGCCCCACTGGTGGCGAGGAGCGCCGTGGGCTGCACCAGGGTCAGTTCGGGGGGTGTTGGACCATCCGTGAACACGAGGGCCCAGCGGTGGGCGCGACGGACCAGCTTCTCTTTCACCGCCTGGAAGTTAAATATAGTACTGGACATACATACTTAAAAAACGGTGAAGGAAAATATCGTGAGGAAACCGACATATAACTAGAATCTTTCGAAGTCATGACTTATTGACTGGCCTCGTGGCTTAGTGGGTAGTAACTCTGCCTGCGACGCCGAGGGTCGTGGGTTCGATTCCCACCCAGTGCAAATATTTGTGTGATAAATTCAAATGCTTGCACTGTGTCTGGGTGTTTCTATACAAATACAAATACAAATACAAAAATCTATATTGCTGTTTGCAGGTAAGATAAGATGATACAAAACATTTAAATAATTGACCCATACAAACTGGCCTCTTCTTCTAGAGGCATGCAATATGTCTGGCAACGCAGTTTCCATTGGTCTGAATTTATACAATGATAATAATAGTCAGCTGATAGTCTTCTTCTTCTTTTTTCATCTTTAACTTTTAATCGGTTGTATCATATATGTCATCTGATTCATCATGTATTAATTTCTGGCTTCTATCCCGGTGTGTTATGTTAGTGTGATATGTTTGATGAGTACAATTACGCCAACGTCTTGTGCTTCAGCAGGATGATGTTATGGACTTTGACAAGTGTGTGGTTTCATGTAGAATCCAAGGTCTTGCAGTAGTAGCTCTTGCAGTTTAGCCGTGTGAGCAATTTTAAAGAATGTCATTATGTATATAAAAATCAAAAAATAATAATCAAAAATAATGATAATAATAATTCAATTTGTATAAAATAAAACAATGTCAATGTGTGTAAAAGAATGTTAACATGTATAAAATTTATATTTGTATACCTACTCAAAGAACTCTCACAATATATTATAGAGTAATCTGATTCAACCTGTCCATTACAATATATTATCTGATCTAACATTAGTTAAATCTAAAGTTTCATAAAATATAGACAGTGGACAATAATGTGGCTAATGGAATTCAATGTGGAAGTTAATGGAATGTAAAATGTCATGTTATACAAATCTATACATCAGTATTCCAATTAATTTCCTATCATTTAAAAATTCTTTCACAGTGTAATAACATTTGGGTACCAGTATCTTTTTTAATTTACTTTTGAACATGGATGAGTTAAGTTTTTTAATTGCATTTGGCAGCTTATTATATAGAAGAGGAGCCATACAAAAATACTGTCACTCATAATCTTTTTCTTGCGTTTGCCTATGAGCAGCCTACACTTATCACGTCGGTTCCGTTCCACTTTGTCACTCAAGAGAGGAAAACAATGGGGGTTATTCCTTACAAAACACATAACTTCAAAAACATAAAGGCTTGGAAGGGTTAAGATTTGATTGTCTATGAATACCTGTCTGCAGCTATCTGTAACTTGCATCCCGAACATAGCACGAATGCATCGTTTTTGTGCTTTGAAAGCTAAGCCTGTATCCGTTGAGTTACCCCAAAAAATTATCCCATATCTCAAGACTGATGCCACTAATCCATGGTAAGATGTAAGAAGAGTCTCTTTTTTTACCACTGGAGCAAGCCTATGCAGAGCATATGCCGAGCTACCAAGCTTCTTGCAGAGAATCTCAATATGTGCCTTCCAATTCAATTTCATGTCTATGTATAAGTATAATAAGTATGTAAGTATGTATTTAGAACTATATAAGTATTATATCAGCTATCTGGCCGCCATATTACAAGCTTTGCTTAGTTTGGGGTCAGATGGTGTTGTGTGTAAATTGTCCACCAATATTTATTTATTTTATTTAAAAAACGGTGAAGGAAAACATCGTGAGGAAACCGACATGTAACCAGAATCTTTCGAAGTCATGTGTCGTCCACCAACCCATAGGCCAGCGTAGTGGATTATGGCCTTAACTCTCTCCTAACGAGAGAAGGCCCCGAGTCCCAGCAGTGAGAACATTTAGTGGTATGTTTATGCTATACAGAAAGACAAACAGAAGCACTTTGGTATGCACCAGATTAAATAGATTATTCCCGATAGTTACAATTAGTGTCTTCAAATTGAGAGTGAATTCGAGGTAATCACGACCGTGAATTCAGAGTGAATTCACGGTCCAAAAAAACGTGTACAATTATTAAATACATTATTCTCGATAGTGTGTCTTCAAATCGAGAGTGAATTCACGGTCCAACAATAATATATTTTTTTTACTAATCCCCGACTACCTCGGATTTGTTATCTGTACAACATTCTACTAGTCAAGCCCTTTCATTTGATACCTATATTAAGGGAGTGGTGGAAAAAGAAATATATTTCGCCATTTTGTGGTAGCGGCCATCTTGGATTTGAAATTTGTCATAGTGCAAAGTATTCTACTAGTCAAGCCCTTTCGTTTGATACCCATATTGAGGTAGTAGTGAAAAAAAATATAATTCGCCATTTTGTAGTGGCAGCCATCTTGGATTTGTTTTTTTTTATAATGTATAGTATTCTACTAGTCAAGCCCTTTCATTTGATACCCATATTGAGGTAGGTTATGAAGAAATATTTTGTCCGCCATTTTGTGGAGGCAGCCATCTTGAATCGATATTATCCAAACATAACTAAGAACATCCGCACAAATATTAACCTTCAAATAAAAAAAAACGCATCGAAATCGGCCCATCCGTTTGAGCTCTACGGTGCCACACACAGACAGACTGTCAGACATCGACGTCAAACTTATAACACCCCTTTTTTTGGTCGGGGGTTAAAAATACGTATAATAATCGATCTGACGGCCTTATTTGCAGTCGATTGAAACAATAACCGACTGACATTTATTTCAAGGGTATCAAAGAGACACTCACTCTGGCATACGTGTCCATAACAAACGCGGTTCCACCCAACAGTACATGGAATCCGGGCTCCGGTCTCATGTCTCGCAGCGCACGCGCAGCGTCGCGCGTGAGTCCAGCGTGGGTCCACACGCGCGTGTCCGACGCGCCTAACAGGCGGTAGAGGGTCTTATCTACTTCTGGAAGATGAGAATTCAATAATTATTAGCATTAATTCATACATTACCGCCCTCGGCTCCTTTAAGACCCTCACCTAACGGTTCGGGTCTCAGTACCTCAGCAGTAATCATCAATACACACTCATGATAGTATGTAGAGAGACGGTAGAGGGTTTTATTTACTTCTAGAAGATGACAAGTTTACAGTATTATTACAAGTCGGTCATTATCGCTAACGCTCCATTGAGACCCGAGCTGTTAGGAGAGGGTCTTAATAGAGCCAAGGGTGGTAAACGCACGCGTATGATACGACGTTTATTTAGGTATTTTTTTAATTGCACATACATAACAAATATTTGAAATACTTGTACATATTATATACCCTGCATTAAGGGTGTAGCAAACAGTTGTTTTTGCTTAAATCTAATCTTAATTATGTATATGATCTAGACACGTTACAAATTACTTTTAATATTTAGTTGGTATTAGGTAGATTGTATGTATTTATAAATATTATAGGAATTAAACTTAAATATTAGACAACTTAATATTAAACAATATAATTTCTAGTAAATTAGCCATAGTCTCAATAGCACAAATAAGCAAAGTTAGGCGTACTTTTCATAGTTTGAAAAAAAAATCATTTAGGTCATAATAACATTTTTGTATTAAGAAGTGGCGAAGTTTATTTTGGAGTTTATTTGAAGTTTAACAACACCGAGTGTGTCGTTAAGCGTCACATGAGGCCGGTTCAACACGCGCGTGTCCGACGCTCGTAACAATTCATTCATTATTTTACGAAACATTTTAAAATAAATAAAGCATCGTTTTTTTTAATACGAGAAAACACAACGCCTCGACATACGATACATTTCTCCTTGAGCTTGGGATCGACTGCCTTGTGACCAACTTAGTCCGAGCGCCGTAGCAAAAAATGTAGGTTTGTAATGCAACGTACGGGACCTGGTATATTTTTGAAGTGAAAAATTCTTTAGCGTCGCTGAGCACTTTTTTGTATGGGTAAAATCTTTCAAACTCGCGTCAGGGTCACGTGATGCTGATCGAAAAAGCGTAAGATCGAGGGGAAGGGAGAGGAACTAGTACCTCCCACTCTTTCTACCGTGCCTGAGTGTGCTGCTCTGTTTAGGCGGCACAGGGCGCTTGCGCGAATATTTTATAATTAGCGGCCAGAGATAATTAGACCTAAAAACTATACAACCTTATGAAAATGGTAGAGGTTGCTTAGCAATAATGATGTTTGAAATGTGATGACATAAAGTAAATAAAAAATTGGTTGCCTGTAAAGTCGGTATACGGGCGAAAGTTTTACGTGACAACGACTTTGAGTGGTAAAATAATTTTACGGAAGGGACGCGTGCCTTTCACTTTTTATGTCTGTCTCTCTCGCTCTTAGGCGGGCTAACCATGCCCGAGTGGAAGGGACGCGTGCCTCTCACTCGCTCTCGTTGTGAGCGCATAACGTGAGCGGAGAGTAACGCAGTTTCTTGAAGTGTCACCCGGCAAACCAATTTATAAGACGTTGTCACGTCAATAAAATTTTCAGAAAAACGTAAGTTTTAACAGTTTAAAATAGAAATAATACATGAAGAATACTAATATTATGATCAGAAAAATATACTTTATCGTGAGGACACGATTGAACAGATATTAGTTGTATGATAGATGATAGTACTTTTATACTTATAATTAAACACAACGTTAATATTGAAGATTTCACTTCTGCCGGCATCCCGGAGTGCTACCGGTGTTTTTTTTTTTTTTTAATATGTTCAAGGGTGTCCCCTGAATGTAATTCCAAGTTGGCGCGGCGGTGGTGGTTCATTTCAGCCGCCATCTTGGAAAACACGTTTTATTCAATATCTCGCGAACCGCGCATCGTACGATAAAAATTGTTGAGGTTATTATTGTAGATAATAATATTTCCCATCTTTTTTTCTTTGAAACTTTTTTTGAACGCACAGGTTTTTTTTAATTATAGCGCTCCAAACTTTTCACAATATGGTTTTTACTAAATGTTTAGTTTAAAACTAGAAATAATGATAGTTGAATTGTAGAGCATGAAATTACCTATCTTATAGGCGCATAATTGAATATACAGCATTTTAATCTCATTATAATCTCATTTACAGCGTTATAGCTCCTAAACTATAAATGCTACGGGAAAAAACTCCAATAAAATTTATAGGTTTATAGGTTCACGCGAAACACACTATGGGAAATGGAAATGCTGGCGCATTTCTAGATGACCCATGGCCATGGTCCCGAGTTTACCCAAAGATTTCTTATCATTCCCGAGCGTGACGCTAGAATTCAATTCACAGCCCACGAAAAATCTGTCTGTGGTGCAACAAAATAAGTTTTAGCTTCAGAAATCGAATTTATAATATTAGCAGGATTATCATAATAAATTGTGTTGTTTTAGCAAAGTAATAAAGTACGATAGGGCTGAAATTTCCAGTTAGTTATTAATTAGCTTATAAGGCTTCAGAATATTACAACAGCCTATTAAATCATAGAGTTGTTCGACGAAGCCGTCTAGACGGGGCAATCGTGCGGGGTGAGACGCGGGAAGCGCGCTCCCGCATTGCCTACATTACAATGTTAATATTGCAGGAGCGCGGCTCAGGGCTGACGTCTTACAAAAACAAATACAAAAATCTGTATTGCTGTTTGTAGGTAAGATAAGATGATATAAAACATTTTAAAAATTGCCCCATACAAACTGGCCTCTGCGAGAGGCATGCAATATGTCTGGCAAGACAATTTGTTATAGTCTTAATTTATAAATAAAATAAAAAATAGTCAGCTGATTAAAGTCTTTTTCTTCCTCATCTTCTATTAATTTCTGGTTTTTATTTATGTCGTCTGATTCTTCATCTTTGATTCATTTCTGGCTTCTATTTGGTTGTGATATATATTTGTGTGAGATAAATGTTTTGTGAGCACAATTTCGCCAACGTCTTGTGTTTCATCTGGATATTGTCTTGTGTTTTTGAGTTTGATCAATATGTCCATCCATCTTCCGTATGTTTTAATTTTATCTTTGTAATTTGTAATAAGCATTTTTTTTTTACGACAACCCTACCCGTGTGTATACATTATCGGCGTTTCTACCAAGATCGAAGGCGATTAACTACTGGTAGTATTGTTATACTGTGAAATTAATCAAGGACTCCTCAATTCTCACCAGATTCATTCTCCACGATGATGGCAGCATCAGTGGCATTCCTGTAGCTCAGATACTGGTCTATTGCCGTGACGAGTTGCTGAGAGCCCAGGGTGCTTCGGACCAGGGGCACTCCGGAGTCTGAAGACAGCTGGCGAGCCAAGTCCCATGGCGACCAGGAGACGTCGATGATGGTGGAGACGCCTTTGGAGACTGCTGCGCAAACTATAGGGAACGGTGGAGATTTATAGTTTTTTTTTAATAGTAAAGAGTGACGAGACGAGCAGGACATGTGCCTGATGGTAAGCAACATACCTGACCATAACAGCACAGTGACACGCAGCTATTGGAACATAAAGAAACCAAAGCATCACCTAGCACCGCACTGCGCTCGTCGCCCTGAGGTCTAAGATGTTATATCACTAAGACCTGTAATTTATCTGGAAACATTGCCCTCCAAACCGGTAATGTTTGCACATTACTGCTTGGCAGTAGAATAACTGACAAAGATGCGGTACTTGCCCGGGTGGACTTTGCAAAAAGTCCTACCACTACAAAACTACACACTTAAATAGTGCGGACGGTGTACACTACGAAGTACTTGTTATATAGGTACACTAATACCAGCGCCGCTCTGTTTTACCTGCGTTGTTTCCGTTATTATTTCTGAGATAAAAAGTATCCTACGTTGCAGACAATTAGGTTTCAAATTTCAATTCAATTCTTTTTCTCTTTTATGTCTTGTTTCTCTAGCTCACATTCTGTCGCTCTTCCTCTCCCTCTTGCCACTTTCTCTATCTAACTATAATCATTTAACTTACAACCTCAATTCTCTAGCTCACTTTCCTTTTCTCTTCCTAAGCATATTCTATATGAATTAATACGCTTTTAACATATTTACGTCCTGATCCTATCCTTTAGGTATTATCTATCCAAATTACAACATTGTCAACCAGTTCTACGCCTTGTATGATTTCACTATCTTCGCATACTTTATTTGTTTCTTTTTTCACTCATCCTTCTTTATCGTTCTATACTCACGCATCCTACAGCTCTGGTCCTCATCTTCTCTAAAAAAGATGTCGTTGTCATCAGCCAGCTTCTCTCTAGACTTCAATGCTTTCACATCCATCAACTTTTGTCCTAAAGTTTCCGTCAATTTATTGTCTTTCTCTCTTTCATTCTTATTTCTCTGTCACACTTTCTTACTGTCTGTCTCCCTTTCTTACCACATTCCCTATCTTGATATTCTCATTCAACCCATAACTAGCCTTCAACTTATATGTCCAAAATGACGACATTATCAGCAAGTTTTACTTCTTGTAGATATGATTTCACCTTCTTCAATTACTTACCATATTTCTTTCTTTTTTCAATCATCCTTCATCGTCCAATCCTTCTCTATCATTTTATACTCACACATCCTGTAGCTCTGGTCTTCATCTTCTCTATCCAGGATGACAATGTCATCAGCAAGCTTCGCTCCTGGCTTGGATGCTTCTACAGTCTTCAACGCTCTCCCAATAGTGACTGTCAATTCTCTGTCGTGAGACTCTACAACGAATACTGGTAAGTAGAAAAAACTGCATTAACAAAGATTTATTAAACCACATCGTTAAAACATTTATTGAACCATCATTAAAAATGTGTCGTAATGTATGTATAGGTATTTTATTAGTTAAAAAACTTGAGTGTCAAGGAACACCCGGATGGAACGAAGTTCCTTTCGATTAATTAGTGAAGGAATTTTTTTTTTTTATTATTTACAAAAAACCTGTATACACTCAACAAAAATAATCGTCGCGACACCACACTGTTCAATGCGAAATAGAAATGAAAATATCTGGCTTGCTTTCTATAAGAGAGAGAGAGACAGACAGAGAAACATGCGACGCCGCACAGCTTACAATAGCAAAAAGTGTCGTGACAACTTTTCGTAAGATTTTTTTCCGTCTAGCCCCCTTTCACAACGCGCGATAAGGAACTTCGTTCCAAAATAAATTGGCAGTCATAGGAACTACCGATAGAGTTGAAAACTCATTTTGTATAACTCAGAATTTGATAGCTTACTTTGCAAACTACACGGGTGAAACCGGAGGGCGTGGCCATGAGCATGACCATCTGGTCAGCATTTCTAGATGGCTAATGGTCATGGTTCCGAATTTACCTGAAGTTTTCTCTATCACTCCCGAGCGTGATGCTAGAATTCAATTCGAAGCCCACTACAATCTGTCTGTGGCGCGCCAAAAGTTTTCACTTCAAAAAAGTCTTTCATTTGAAACCCATATTGAGTTGTATCGCATAAAGCATAAGCTGTCCACTAAATGTTCCCCACTGCTGGGACTCGGGGCCTTCTCTCGCAAGGAGAGAGTTAAGGCCATGATTTACCGCGCTAGCGGAGTGTGGGTTGGTTAATGACACATGGCATCGAAAGATTCCAGGTACATATCGGTTTCTTCACGACGTTTTCCTTCACCGTTTTTAAGTTAGCGGTGGAGTTGTATAAAAATAAGTAATCCCTGTCTTGTGGCGGGGTCAAACACACGCACACACACACACACACACAAATAGACATGTGAAACTTATAACACCCCGTCGTTTTTTGTCAGTGGTTAGAAATACTTCTGTCTAAAGACAACGGATTTTTTTTGGGATAAAAACAATCCTGGGTTTTTTTTTACAAAGAGTGGCAGCAAACTACGTTGCTATAATACATTTCAGTAGGATTTGTTCAATTTTTATGACGTGATTGAGCAATAAACTCGCAAACAAACTTTAACATTCATGCAATTGTTTGAATTAATTTGTGTATAAGCGTCTAAAAAAATTAGTATTTAAAAATACTTACCAAATCGCAGACTCAATTCCGAAACGACACTTCCCAAGCCAATAAAAAATATTGATAAATATAACAACTCCATTTTATTATCTGTTACATGACCTACAACTGTTACAGTTCTTTAATTTTTTTATTAAAATTGCTGAAATATATTCTTGAAGTAGATACGGCACAAATAACGTAAGGAAAATGTAAAATAATATTCTTATTTTTTCAAACATAACACGTTTAGTATTAAAACACTATATGTATAACGTTAATAATTATGCTAAATACATTTTTGTTCAGTTTTTTAACTACCCGTTGCTGTTGGCAAAATATGTGAAATGCGCGAAACTAATTTTTACATCTATTACTGAAGTTTTCCCGCCTATTGTAAAATTCTTCAACTAGGTACTTTTATTTGTTAAATTTTGTTTATGTGTAATACATATTTACGTGCTTTTATAAGTTTAATTTATATTTATTTGGTACCTGCACAAAAATAATCATATATCAATTCGTAATCTTAAAACATACAAAATAATAAAATTAAAAACAATTTCAATGCTTCGTAATTTGGGAGTGAGTTTGTAAATTATGTTTGACGTTCGAATCTAAAATGGTTGTCTTCATTACTTAGAGTGGAGGTTAGCTAACTAAACACATAGAAAGAAAAGTTGGAGTGTTGGTTTGTTTGCCAAATTTTCAAATAGTTTTTTAATATACGGTATCTAATCGGTTTTAGTAAAGGTAGCATAAGCAACGCACTAAAGGTTCCCACTGCTACAACTTGGAGCGTTCTCTCGAAAGAAGAGCAGAAGAGAAAGAAAGAAGAATGTACCTATAACTTGAAAACGACAAAGGAAAACATCGTCAAGAAATCGGCAAGTTCCTAGAATCCTTCGAGGTCATCCACCAAACCCCACCGGGTCAGCGTGGTACACTCCGCGAGGCATAAGCTGAGATTTGCATTTGTATGAGTGTACATGGATAGTGTAGGTGTGACAACCGGCCTTAGGCGCGGCGCCATTCTGTCTCGCCGCGCTCCTGCCTGATTGGTGATCACTCACACTAATGCAAAGCTCAGCCTATACCTCGCGAACAAAATTTCAAGCTCCTGCCTGATTGGTGATCACTCACACTAATGCAAAGCTCAGCTTATACCTCGCGGAGTGTAGCGCAGGTGATAGCCCACCAGGCCACCTTTATCGTTTCCAAGCTAGCGGCATTATGCACATGACTTCGAAAATGTAGCGGTGCGCCATGCGCGGTCCGAGGGGGGGTCACAGGGGACATGACCCCCCCAAAATCGTATACCTACGTTAAACTAAAAATCTAAGAAAATTAAAAATATCTAATAGTACATACATAGATTATTTTTTAACGCGGGAAAACAACTAGAACGGCAACTTCGCGGGTAAAATCTTGGGGCGCTACTAGTAAAATATTTTACTCGATTTATTGTATTTCTACTAGTGACCCCCCCCAAAACCTGAGGCTGCGTACTGGTGACCCCCTCCAAAATTCGAGGCTGGGACCGCGCCTGCGGTGCGCGTGGTGGGATTCGAACCCGAAGGCTCCGGATAGGCAGTCGCCGTTCTCCCGACTAGACCAGCCGTAACTTTTCCAAAATAATAGCAGTGTATAAGCATGAGCGGAGGACAATAGCAAAACCGCGTATCTCCAAATTCTCATAAAACAGACACAACAAATATTTGTAAAAAATCACAAAAATATTACACAGGAACGCATCTAATATAACGAGTAAAGTCACGGTATGTCGCTTTATATTTAAAGTATGAATAATTAAGTGAATAGGGCAAATAAAGCTTAAACAAAAGATGGTCCGGTACCGTTCATAACGGTCTTTACTTTGTTGCTGATATGGACAGTCGTCTACAAAATCACTTCTTCACAAAATTTATTCTACTGCTACATTCTAACATTATACATTGACATTCTAATATTCAATGGACAATTTTGAATTCTGAATAGGCATGACGACTCATTTTTAATTTAATGTGCCATCAAAAGGCTACTCAATAACTGAAACACAGGTTGAAGCGTGTTTACCGTAAAAAATATCACTTTATTTCAAAATATTAGTATTTTCGATGAGTAAATATACAATATTACACTAACTTTGAATTTCCCCGCTAAAACACTAACGACTGACATGACGTCACTAGTCGCAAAACATTGGTCGCGATTCATGACTATATGTCCATTTTATGTGTTTTTAATCATTACTTGAATACAAATAATTAAAATCGTCGTCGATAAGATCGCAAACTATAATAAAAATGCAGAAAATTAATAATAATAATAATACACTGGCTACGCTTCGGGGACCTCTTCGGAGAAACCGAAGGTTTTGTCTGTGCAATTGCAGACGAGGTTATCAAGACGAACAATTACCGGAAATACATAATGAAGGACGGTACGGTCGACATTTGTCGGGCATGCCGCCGTCCAGGCGAATCTCTTCGTCATGTTATTTCCGGTTGTTCGCATCTTGCTAACGGCGAGTACTTGCACAGACATAACCTAGTAGCCAGGATCATCCACCAGCAACTTGCTCTTCGACACGGCCTTGTCGAGTCCGAGGTGCCGTACTATAAGTACGCACCTCTGCCAGTTCTCGAGAATGGTCGTGCGTTGCTCTATTGGGACCGCTCTATCATCACGGACAGGACTATTGTCGCCAATAAGCCTGATATCGTGCTGGTAGACCGGTCCGAGCGCCGGGCTGTGATCGTCGATATCACCGTACCACATGACGAGAACCTCGTGAAAGCCGAGAAGGACAAGCTTAGCAAGTACCTTGACTTAGCTCATGAGGTTACCGCCATGTGGGAAGTTGATTCGACGATCATAGTCCCAATAGTCGTGTCGGCAAACGGCCTTATAGCGAAAAGTCTCGACCAACATCTCAAGAGACTTTCGCTAGACGGTTGGGTTAAGGGCCAGATCCAGAAGGCAGTCATCCTTGACACAGCACGCATCGTCAGGAGGTTCCTCTCTGCAGCCCTAACCACCGGTAGCTTGGGTCCTGCCCGCTGCTGGCGGCACCCTAGTTTTTAAGTTTTTTATAATGTATATATTTTTATACCTATTGTAAAAAACTTAGAAATTAAGAAGAATGAATAAATAACTGAATAATAATAATAAACCGTTTATTTGAGCAAATGCTTAAGATAAGATACATATTACAGATATTTAACATTAAGTTAGTTCTTTATAATTGTACGGTATAAATGTGTAGGTAGGTAGGTAGGACTAATTATCTCAGCAAAATCAATTGTACAATTAATGCGTGCCCTGTATCCCACACACTAGGGTGGTCCTGTGTCGTGGGATACAGTGCTCTCCTTCTACATAGAATGTAGATACATAATAACAAACTGAACTAGGTACGTTTATCTTAAAATAAATATTTTTTTGTTAATACAGGAAGGTACTTACTGACTAAAACATATTAGATTATGTGTGATAACTTTTAGATAGGTTAGTGTGATTGTGCGATGAAGATGATGATGAAATGAGAAAGAGTGTGCTTGTAAATACGTATTTAGCCTAAAAATTAAAATAATGATAACATGTATTCATTTCCGATTATTATTTTCTACTTGTAGGGTACAATCTTGCAAGTGCAAAAGAGTGACTATTACGATAGTTGTCCGATACAGATTAAACGAATAAGGTAATATTTTTACATCGTAACAAAGTTTGCCTACGTTAGTATTTGTTTTTGGACATGAATAAAGTTTGATGAAGCTAAACCATCTGACATTAGTGCGATAGCAGTATTACGCAACAATGATGGTATGTATGAACATGTGTATATATTTTTTTTTTTTTTTTTTTATTTAAATTAGCCACTCCACAGACTCCGGGGTCCGTGATCTTTGTCATTACAATTATATATTATTATTTTTTACACATATTTTGGATAAGGAGAAGAAGAGGAAAATAGGAGGGAGTTGGGTACATTTAATATCTAATTCTAGTGCTCGTCTGTAGAGCCGATCACTACCGGTTGGGATTCCGCTAGTAATCGACTCGACATCGAGTGTTTGCCTAATTGCCTTTTGCCATTTGCCTAAGCTGCCTCCTCCCGGCCCAGAGCCTCCACAACGGCCGCATTTCTGTCCCTGATGGCCATCTGTAGGTTGAAATCTCGGATGGTCTTTGGTGATGCAGCCCACGCTCGCCGCACGAAACGACCGATGGCGTCGTCGGTGTCGTCAGCGTAGTATGTGAAGGTCCCCGTGTGCCGTGAGATTGCAACAACCGCATGGGGTACGCTCTCGTGCAGCTTCATGTTTGCCTTGGTTTTGATTGCGATTACCGACTCGTATGTTAGTCCCTGAGCTTCATGGATGGTAAGGATGCGTGACCCGGTGCCTGACCCATAACCCTGGTTTGTCAGGGTCTCCTTCTCCTCTTGAGTGTGAACTAAGAAGAGGGTGTTTGGTAGGTTGTTGGGTATTTGCGCTCCCTTATATCTTCTCTGCTCTAGGGACTTTATACGGGGCGCTGAGGAGTACATACCGGAGTATATTTCCCTCAGCGCATATGCGACGTCCATTGGGTTTCGATGTGTGCAGAGCAACTCCTGGCTGATCTTTGTTACCAGGTTCGGGCGATGATACCTTATTTCGAAAAAGATTTTCCTGTCGATATAAGGCAACTGATTGACGTCTCCAATGAGGACAATTTCACCAACACCAGACAGCCTTGAAGCCATCACAATGGCTCCAAAATGGTTCATGAGAGCTTCGTCCACCATGAGGCGGCTGAAACTTTCTCTACCGAAACCATTTACCAGAACAGAAGCCATGGTTCGCACTCTGGTTTTGACCAGGTTTCCGATTCGGTGCGATAGCTTTTCTCTTAGATCTTTTGCTGCCTCAGTTGTTGTAGTGATGATGGCGTCCTTGTCCACGTCGAAGTGTCTAATCACCCATGTTGTTTTTCCACATCCTGAACTCCGTTGACCCACTGTATTCTCGGTACCTCCCAATTTTCCCAACCTGCTTTGACGTTTCCGTTCCTTCGATGGTCTTGGCCATCTCTAGGATCTTATCGTCCAGCATAATCTTGGTGCATCGGGCAGTAACTACAATTGGGTCGTTTGGTGGTGTCGCATAAACAGGCACTCCCGCGCGCTCTGTCTCTCTCTCGTTCAGTGTCACGAAGCCATTTTCTGCACTGTAAGCTGCCATATACTGTCCTGTCATGGTTCCCTTGATGACCCGGGAAGTGACATTATTGTAAATGGCTGCTTCGGCCTCCTCGAGTTTCGCCTTTAAAAGGCTTTCACTTCCTAGCCTATAGGACTGCATGATGTTTTCGCAGGTCTTGAGGTTGACTTGTCGTGTCGCGCTCAGTGTGGCTATGAATTCGATGAAGGCGTTACGTGCATGGCTCCGCGGCTCCGAAGCCGTGACATAGCGGGGCGGTTCCACCTGTCCCATGTCGGCTCTCGTTCGGCTCATTTGTTGCTGTGAAGCTGCTTTGGGGTCTTTGACGTCAAGGGGGTGATGAATGGGATGTGATTCGGAGTACGCTCCTTGCTGCTGCGTTGAAGGCAGTCACGAACGCCGTGTTGGTGCCTCGGCTGCCAGTTAGATTGCCTGAGGCTTTTTCCGCGGCTGCCTTCTGCTGTGCTCTTTCGAAGCCGGTTTGGATGGTCGAACTAGGAACAGGATGTCCCCAGCTATCGGTTGCATTTGTTTGGTCGTGCGAAGGGGCTCTGAGGAAGCTCAGATTTTCTCCCTGTCTTCGTATACGACAATCTCATGATGTTTAGAGGCCTCAATGCAACCCAGCCGGTCTGCGACTCTTGCTCTTGAATATTCGATTGCCATCGCATCCACGCTTATCACCCGGGGTGCTTCACCTGCATTTCTGCTCAGATGTGCGAGCAGCGCACTTGCCTGTGTGAAAGGCGTCCGACCTTCCGAGTACTCTATTAGTGCAATCGTTTTGTTTTTCGATCGCACCAACCGAAATCGGTGGCCGTCAACCTCGGCATGGCGTCGTAGGTTTTCCGCTTCATTGTGACTTTTGCGGTACTCCCATTGAGCAGGCAAGACAATCCAGGTGACAAACGGGCTCGTTTCCGTTCCCAGGCGAAGCAAAAGCTTATTCCGAATCTTTCTTTGTTGCTGTCCATGAAGAGAGCCACTCCGCGGATACGGATCCCTGCTTCTCCTAGGTCTGCGTTCTCCAGTAGTTGTTTGACGGAGATGCTCTTCGAGGAGTTATGTTGGGCGGAAACCGCATGCCACGTGGCGTCCACAGACAGCGGGGCAGGGTGTGGTGGCGATGGAGGGCGCGTATTTGAGTTAGTGGAGTTTCTCATGGCCGCTATGCGGAATGAGCTCTCCATGAAGGACAGGAGCCGTGTTCTGTTGTCTGGATCTACTAAGATGTTGTGGAGATCCGAGACAACCAGCCTTCTGTCGATCATAGATTCGAGCTCATGTCTTGCGACCATGAATCGGGGACAATCGACTAGCACGTGCCAGACCGTTTCGGGTTGGTCGGGGTCACACTCGCATGCCGGACTGTTCTTGAGCTTAAATCTGTACAGGTAATCTGTGTATGTATTAATGTGTAAGGGAGTAGATATTTATGAATCAAGGTGAGAAAGTTTATATATGTGATGGGGGGATATGTGTGTGTACGCGTTGTTTATTTGAGGGTGTGTAGGGGGTGTGGGGGAAGGGGTATTTGTGTGTGCGCGTTGTTTATATGAGGGTGCTGTGTGGGTTTGAATGTGCGCGCTTTGTTAGTGTGGGGTGATTGAGTGTGTGTGTGGTGTGTGTGTGTAAGCGCGTTTTGTGTGTGTTTATATGCACTCATAGTGGGTGAATGAACGAATACTCTGTAAATGGACCGTGTATATAACATATCTGACGTAACATTCAGATCACTTCCTATCGCAGGAAACGTATTATGGGTATGGCCAGGCAGATAACACCGTGTGGCTTAACAAAGGCAATGGCGCGTAAAATAAGGGTGATTGGATATTTCACTCCTGTAGGGGCCTGTCCTCTCTCGATTTTGAGTACAGAGACATTGAGCCTTGAGTTTTGACAAGGTTTGATACGAAAGGGGGACAGGCCCCTTAGGGTTATATAATCGTGGCTAGTAAGTCTTCTGTTTCCATATAATTAAGAGTAAGGAGCCAATTTTCAAGTTTACTCTTACAAACGTAGCGAGATGTTTCTAGTATGCTGAGAGAATGATCTATTTTTTGGTAAAGGAATGGACCCTTGAATTGGTAACTTCGTTGAGAAAATGAGCTTCTCGTACGAGGGCACTTCCATATTTTTCTTCTCTTCCTAATTTCAACTGTTTTGTGAGCTGTTTTATGAAAGCGCATTATCACTGCTTGGATGTAGATCTGTCGAGTCGAAAGTAGTTTTGTTTCGTTGTATAGTTGAGCTGTAGGAAAACGAATTGGCTTTTTGTACGCAATTTTTAGAATAAAAAAATTAAACAGTTTAGTCAGTTTTCGACAGCTTGTTTTGCGACTGGTGACGTAATAAGTCATAATTGGTGTTTCCAGTCACGTGACAACAGATTAAAAAATATAGCATTTAAAATCATTTCTAATAAATTTGCTACATAATATTATATTATAATAATGTGATTTTCGATATTCTATCAATACAAACTAACATAAAATTATTAAAATTAACTTTAAACTTTGATTTGTGATTAGTGTTAACATCCCTGCCCAGAAATCATCCCAATTCTACGATAAGACTTTTCGCCACAACTGTACTTGGCTACATCCAATATTTACTGAGGCCCCCGTAACCGATCGTCGTGATTTCATATTATAATGTGTGTGGGAACTAACCATATGACGCCCGACATGCAATTTAAAGACCCTCGCACAGTACTGCTTAGGGTGCGGTAATAATAGCGTAAAACCAACGATGCTTATCGTCAATGCGTAGGTAATATGTTATATATCGTATTATTAGTATGAAATCACAAATAAATATTGGTGGAAAATTCACACACAACACCATCTGACCCCAAACTAAGCAAAGCTTGTAAGATGGCAGCCAGATAGCTGGACTTATATACATAGTTCTAAATACATACTTATTATACATAGAAACACCCAGACACAGTACATATTTTGAATTCATCACACAAATATTTGCATTGGGTGGGAATCGAACCCACGATTTTTTTAAGCTACTGCATAGCTTATCGCAGGCCTGGGAACCGAATTTTAGTGATCGTGCATCTCTTTCTTATGTTCATGAGAAAGAGGGATGGAAGACCGTAACGCCGTCCTCCCCACTCGGTCCTTCGACTTTGAATCTTATTTGTACAGACTAAATGCTCTTACCAGTGTTACCAACTTAACGGATTTCCCGTGATATTTTTTATGGTAAACAAATGTCACTCTTCAAAATAATAGCAATTCCGAAAAATTGTTAACATCCCTATTGCTTATGTTGATAAAAATGCATGCAACATGCAATAGCTTTACCGCGGCAGACCCCGAGTGCCACACTTCTTTATTTTTTTTACTTTTATATGTTTGCACTTGACCGCTATCTCGCCTGATGTTAAGCGACGATGCGGTCTACGATGGAGCGTGTTTACCTAGAAGAAACCGATTCACTCTCGATTTGAAGACACCAAGATTATAACTATCGGGAAAACCCCACTCAGGCAACTGATTCCACAGCCTAGACGTTCTTATCACAAACTGAGTCAAACCTCTTCGTCCGTGTCTTTAGAATATCCACTATGAAACGGTGCCGCTTCTTCGAGCTACGAGAAGTACGATAGAAAAAAGGGACAAGGAGGTATTAGATCATGCAGATCAGTGGCACACTCTCCGAAGTGTATCCGATAAAAAACCGATAAGCTAGCAATTTTGTTTGATGTTCAAGACTTTGAAGTCTTTTTCGCTACTCAATAACTGAAACATTGGTGAAAGAATTACTTTGTTATCTTAAAAACGATTTTAAAATCACAATTTTGGACTTCGCTTCACATACAAAAACCCTATTGAAGCGTGACGTCACAGTGCCGTATTTTCTATGCATCGCGCGTAAAGTTTGTATGGTAGCTATATTAAATATCCAACTCAAAAACCTTTGTGCATGAGCACTTTGCTTAAATCATTACACGACCAAATGCATAGCTTACTATTCCATAAAGGACACTAAGACAAACATTCATTTATATCTTATATATAAAATTCTCGTGTCACGGTGTTTGTGGTTAAACTCCACCGAAACGGCTTGACCGATTCTCATGAAATTTTGTGAGCATATTGAGTAGGTCTGAGAATCGGCCAACATCTATTTTTCACACCACTTAGTGATAAGGGTTGTTCACCCCTAAATTTTTTTATTTATTTTTGGACAAAAATTTTGTTTTTATTTTTTTATAATGTGGCATAAAAAATACATACAACCCTAAATTTTTACCCTTTTATCACCAACCCCTCTTTTTTAATAGCCATTTTAGTAATTTAATCATTTTTCATCCCGATCGATAGGTAATCAATTACCGTCTTTCTTGTAAATGTCAAATGTTTTCACTGTATTTCAGATTCACAAATCAGCCCGGCAGATGGCGCTGTAGTCTAGGTAGGTATAGGTTATTATCCGAGCGAAGCTGGAACGGGCCGCTAGTATGTATATAGTCCTGTAGTGGTAGGACTCTTGGCAGTCCGGTTTTTTCTAGGTAAGCACGCTCCATCGTAGATCTCATCATCGCTTAACATCAGGCGAGATGGTGGTCAAGTACGAACCTATTATAGTAAAAAAAAAAAAGGGAAGTACACCTTTGCCAGTTATTCTACCGCCAAACAGTAATATGCAAAATATACTATGTTCCGGTTTGAAAAGGAGATATTTGGGTGACGAGCGCAGTACAGTGTTAGGTGATGATTTGTACTCTTCATGTTCCAATAGCTGCGTGTCACTGTACTGTTGTGTCAGGCATGTTGCTTATCATCAGGCACATGTCCGGATCGTCTCTTCACTCTATACTATATAAAAAAGCTGTACATTAAGGACTATTAAATAAAACAACTGATTTTAATATATAATAACTATTTATGTAAGTATATAAACATTACATCGATAAGAAAAAAATAATAATTAATTTACCTAACTCACAAAATGAAGGAAAAATTATATTTCTTAAAAACAACATACAACCTCACACTACACTGTAATTCATTAAATAAAAAAAGATGATTAAATTATTTTAAAAAAAGAACTCGCACTGAAATCTATTTTTTTTTTTTTGTTAACCCTAAAGTACGCTTAACTCTAATATTTTTTTAAACGCTGCTTAAATGTACAATTTTTGGGTCCATTTAGTGTAGAATTCGCTAAAAAAGGTTTTTTTTTCAATTTGACATAAAAAAAAAATGCTAAATCCGAATTGCGTTTTATTTACAATGTTCATTGATTATGTTACGTTGAAATCGAACCATTCAGTCGAGATTCCGTGTTTCATTTTTTTTTAATTATTTTCTCCCTAAAGGAACCCAAACTTGCGATCTATGGACAGAGCCTTTCTATCGGCCAACTAAGCCGGCTTTGGGATTGTTATTGCTGTCCATTTCTATTCATATGCGAAGAAATGAGATAGAAATATCAAACCTAAGACGTTATTAGTTAGGCGTTAGTCCCACGCTCCAATACAACTTAAAAATCTACCTCCGAAATCTCTATTAGAAATATACTATTTTATACAGTTTTCTTTTCCATACACCTCGAGAAAAATAATAATAATAATCCTATTCTATAATGAAAAAATTACATGATTAAAACAATTATTACAACACATTTCATCTCACGGTATAAAAATTTTCATTTCTTCACTATTATATAACCATTCTTAATATTATGAGGGGAAACGTCACACTTCTCGACGCGATAACGACTCGAACGCGTCTGAAACATTGTATTTTTGTCTATTAAACATCTTTTCTATTTAGGATCGGATGAAAAACGAACGGATATTGTGCGATTGTGGCAGGATCGTGACAGGTTCGAGCCGATTTCGTGCGTACAAGTATGGTCCGTCCCTGAACGTGCAAAACACGGACATTTGAAGATCTGTCACCACGAAATAAATTGAAAGTACTATCGACTAAAACATTTAAAAAAAACTACATTAAACATTTCTAAATCTCAACACATCAATGGTCACAGAAATAAAATAATATACAACCGTCACTACTTTTCTCAACCGGTACAAAATTAAAAACAAAATCGGACCAATGGCAGCTCTTTGTTTCAAGGTTACGTCAATATCGCGAGCTGTGATTGGTCGTTAGTCGCAATGTTTATTTACTTTGATTTCATAGGTTTCGTGCGTCTTTAACGCACAGTACACATTATAGGCAAGAGTATATAAATAAATTAATATTCCAGTTTATATAGAGGTGACAGACACTATTTTGTATACCTCTTTACACTTTACAGTGCATGCGCAAGTCGTAGTGTCTCTTTTCATTGTGTTTCATTAAAAAAACACAGTAATATCTTTCTTTATATTTATAACCTTAATAACTTTGATTTGACATATAAATAATTATGTTCCTTTATATTAACGATATATGTCAATTATAAATTGTAACTGTCAATTCAGAGTGATTAAGATGTTCGTATAGCATTCCAGTTGCTTGCACAGACCACTTGCCTACGTGTAAACAAGGCTTTATACACTTTCTAAAAAGTATAATTCCTGATATCTTTGGCGGTTCTATAAAAACACGTCAAAACATTTTTTTTTTAATTGAAATTGCACTTTTGTATCCAAGCATAGATTACAAGCTATATTATTGGAAAGATACCAGAAATCGTAACAATTTTTATATTATGTACATTTTTGTTACATTTTTATACAGAGACCCGTCACTTCTGTCACGCTGATTTCATAGCTTTATAGTGGCAACATGTTAGAAAAATCTACTAATAAGTACATACGTTTAACAAATAAATACAATACAATTTTTGAAACTAAGCAAATTTATAAGACAGGCCTCTAGTGTATAAAAAAATTAAAATTGTTAATTTTTTTTTCTCAACGAAATTTCTTAATAAATGCTCTTTTTCAACTAATAAAACTGTTTTATATATCTTCATACATTCACTTCAGAAAGGGTTTAGAAACAGAAATGAATTAATCATTCACGATACAGCACAATACATTGTAAAATTAAAATATAAAACATTGGAAATTGTATTACAAGGACTATATTCAATAAATTAACTTTACAATTAGGTGTTTTTAGATGACGTTAAAACTAAAAAATATATTTGTCAATTACTTTTCAAGATGGAAAAAGAACTGTCAAAGATAGTTCTAAACTTCACCAGAGGTGGCGCATTTTGTACGAGAAAATTTGTAATAAATAGAAACATTTGACACAATTCCAATTTTGACGAAAATCAGAACTATCCGTGACATGTCTTTTTGCATCTAGAAAATGCGTTGTATGTGAAAATTCATTGTGAAAGATGTATATTTAGTAAGATAAATTTGTGTCAAATGTCAACGTTAATAATTTGACATATTTTTCACCTATCCTTCACTCATACCTGCCATTCTGAAAACGCCTTATCGTAAAAATATTTTTTACAACGTTTATAAATTTAATTTTACAAAAAATGAAAATTAATTTTACAGACATTGTAAATTAATTAAAAAAAAATTGTAACTTAATTTAACAATAATTGTAAAAATAAATTTACATAAAATATAAACTAATTTTACAAAATTATTAAAATACACAAAAACCGACAATTAATTTTACAATTACGAATTGATTTTCCCAAAAATGTGGAAATGAATTAACAAATATTGTAAAATTGATTTAATTTACATTGTGGTCAAAATACAGTTTTATTTAAATAATATATTATGAAGATGAGTAGTATCATATTGTTTGTGCTGTCATTTATTTTAGCTGTCATATTTATATATTTGACATGAAATTCCCAAAATAAAAATAAATCTATTTTTCGGACTTAAAATAAAAAATACAAATCTAGGAACATCAAGAACTTACGAAATAATATACGCTATAATATGTGTAACAGTTTATGGTTTAATTTATTAGCGAAAATTTGACACTGAAGAATTCGGAAAAAAACAAGTATAGTGACGTCAACGTTCGTAAAGTCAAACAATAAAATAGGTATTCAAACTACATTGGATAATGGCCTTTTTTTTACTTATAACGGGAAGCGGGAAGATGTGTATTTGATACCTGCCTGGATTGTCTGATGCCAATTTTCATAGATCTCGAAAAGAAAAAAAAAAGGTGTCCCGCAGGGTTGACGGAAAGCGCGTTTTAAATTTAAAATTTTCACTAAATGCTAAATTTTCATATTTGAAACATATTGCCTAAACACTTCAATGTCAAAAATCGTCAATACCTATTATGTTCCATGTTAAATGTACAAGGTATTGTCGCATGCTTTAGTGTCAACTGAAAGTGGTTCGACGAGACGAGAATCCGGAATTGAATGATCTAGATTGAGCATTAGATATCAAGTTATAAAAGAGAAGACGCATAAACGAATACGCTCGCCCAAGTTCGACAGACAGAATGCGGGGCCTCCATGTCCCCGTTTAAAAACATATTTTCTAAGCAAGCAAATTCTACCAGTTGACATCAAAGCGACTTGTACATTACCTTTCGCCTGATACAAAACATTAGGCATGATTGATCGCCAGAACATGATTATAGTTTATAAAATATCATGTCAACAGGCGGTTGACATGATATTTTATAATTGTCAATCTATGACAAGATTATATTACACTGTCTCTCACTTTTAGTGGACAAGTAAAAATGGTGGCCGGCTAAAAAAAAATAGATGACAAAAAAAAATTAGAGCCCATCTTTCAGTTAGATTATTAAAAATAATTCTTACACAGACATTTTTTCTTTAGTAAAACAAAAAAAAAATTACGAAGACACGTTGCTTCGAAGTTTCGACTGACGTCACGTCATTGTACGATTTTTACGAATAAATGACGTCACAACTTTTGACACACACAAATTTACAATAATACCTTGATTTTTTTTTTTAAATAAGGAGTGACGAGTCGATCAGGACATGTGCCTGATGGTAAGCAACATGCCTGACACATAACAGCACAGTGACACGCAGCTATTGGAACACGAAGAGTCCAAATCATTACCTAACACTGCACTGCGCTCGTCACCCAGAGATCTAAGATCTTATATCTCTAAGCCCTGTAATTTCTCTGGAAACATTGCCCTTCAAACCGGAACACAGTAATGTTTGCACATTACTGCTTGGCGGTAGAATAAGATTCACTTTTGTTTTATAATTTTGTGGCTAACTTCTGTCTGATACGTACCTATTTTCCATTTTGATATTACCGTTTGTGAAAAAAATATGTCAAAATATTTTTTGAACATTAGCGACTTTTGACATTTTGTAACTTTTTTTTTATTCTCATTGCAAGCAAGCGACAAGTGTAACATAATCTCATCATATTATCGTGATCGTTTGTTTAAACGGATTCTACCAAATATAGTGAAACTTAATTTGGTTAACCATGGTACTAAACATAAAATATGATTTAGGACTGTAGTAATTTTACTAACAGAATAGCAAAAAAAAATCATTCAGTAGGCCAGTAAAGACCTGTTGAGAAAATAGGGCCATTTTAAAAAAAAAATACGAAAAAAGTAGTTTCAAACTACACTAGTTTAGTTTCAGTTGAAACGTCGATAGGTTTTCAATCGATTTGACGCTTCTGAAAAATACGTTTGTTTTTAAATTCTTCTAATTTTTATAGCGGTTATATGACAGAAAAATATATTTTGTTCGCTTTGATGAAAAGTGAGGGATTCGAAAGGAAGGCGAAATTAATTTTCGATTTATCCTCGATATGAGGAGGGATTTTATTAATTAGATTTATCGCTGGTTTGCAAGTATAGTGACGTAATTGAAAATCTTTTACTTAAGTGTTTTGTGTTTTTTCATGTTAGTAAACATATTACTACAGTCCAAAGTCACAAACATCAAACCATGCAAATATATTTTATTATAGTAGTCCATACATACAAATTATTCGAAATTATATAAAAACTCTATAAAAAAGACTAATTACCGAGTAATACATAGATGAATCTAATATAATCACTAATACACTTTTGACGATATTTCTCGAGATTTTTTTTCCCCTATCAAGATTTGACAGTGACTGAGAAAAATTGTAAAAAAAACTCATCATTACATCAAAAACCTCGTGATTTGCACGAAACTACCACTGACTATTTCAAGGAAGTAATAAATTAATATATCGGAAGATTTTTAGAGCATTTTAAAATACACTGAAATGATGTAAGACCTTTCTTTTTAATTTGTCCATAGACCGTTTATAAACGTATATTTCAAGATGGAAATCAATTTAAGCCATCAATGTCAAACTGACAGTGACAGAGAAGACCATAGAGCCAGCAATAACTTTTTGTTCCAGAAATAAAGTAAATTCGTATTAGCTTTTTTTTAATAAATTGCCACAGTTTTGCGAAAATAACTGTTTTAGTAAGCTAACGCGATACGATGCAAAAATACCTGTCGAAAATAGTACCCAATATCGTCAATAGAGGCACCAATGTTTTATGTTGTTAGAAAAGTTTGTAACGCAACGCCTGCGTCGCGCTGTTTCCATACTTTGCGTAATTCATTTCACAACTTTCGGTACTTATAAATAATCAATTGATATTTACTAGTGGTCGTCAAACAGTCGAAATTTGACCATAAAGCAATATTAATACATTCTAAATCACACCACAGACTTAAATATTTTTTTTTATTAAAAACAAAAGAGTATTTAATGCGTGTTTTGTCAAATACTGTAGTATAAATAATGTTTTAAAAAAATATACATTTAATGAATTTTTACGCAAAATTTAAAAACAATATTAGCATTCCGCGTTCCTTTCTCTATATAAACTACAAGTGTAGGAAATTTCATACTCTTCTGGTATATGCTTCATACATTTTTGCTTCGCATATTAATAAATATATTATTAAAACTATTTGTTTTCTTCACAAATTGTTTGGCCAGACATATTGCATAACTCTCGAAGAAGCCAATTTGTACGGGTCAAATTTTAAAATGTTTTGTATCATCTTATCTTACCTGCAAACAGCAATAAAGTTTTTGTATTTGCATGTAATCGTCAAAAATCATCGTCCTGAATTATCATTAGCGACTCTCCAGCCAGTCTATATTATGTATATGGACAAATTAAAAAAAAACACTCCTAGCAATTCCTTTTAGGTACGCCATAAATATGTCTACCTTTTTTTCGTCAGATCGTTGAATGTAACATAATGCCAACCTACCAAATCGAAAAAGTATGAGATCACAAAATACTTGAAAAAAATTGGTTAGGATTTTTTTTTGGCAAGTTGGCGGCTTTGATGTGTGTTAAAAATTTAAGAACGAAATTTTTTACTTGCATATAACAACCAGTAACTTAAAAAGTTTCATACATTACATTCATACAGGTCAAGTAAAATACTTATTAAGTATTTTATTTAATTTGAATCCATTCTTTTAAAGCAATTCATAGAAAGAAACAATGATTTAAAAAAAATTAAAAAATTTAAAAAAAAAAATTTACTAGACAAAATAAAATATTGCAAATTTTTTGAGTGCAGCGAAAATTTTCGTTCTAAATTCAAAACACACACAACTATTATTATAGTTACAAGTGTACGCAAATTATACAGTCATAGTGTAAAATGGATCGTAGGGACTACTTTACTTCGATTCCTTTTTTTATTTGGGTTTGAAAAATCCAATTATTAACTAATACATGTTTATTTCTTTGAACAAGCAATTCTAAGAATAACAAATGTAAGACTGACAAGATTGATTTTTGTTAAGTAAATATGTCAATTTTTATCGAATGATCGAAATCTGTTTATGTCAATTCAAAGAATGTGTCAATTTTTTAACGAATTATCAAAATTCGTTTTTTATCAATTCAATTAATTTGTCATTTGTCAACAAATATCTAAATAGTGAATTGGTCACACTTTATGTTTTATTTTTATCAATAACATAAAAATGACAACTCCTCTAAAGCAAACTATCAAAATTCGATTAGTTTTATAGTATATATATGTGAGTTTTATTTTAAATTCCTCAAGATAGTGAATATGTCAACTTTCGTTTTTTAACACAAAGTGTTCACTTTATTTATTTTAAGTGTTTTTATTTTTAACCATTACACTGTATTTGTGAGTGTATCTTCATCAAAAGCAATGAAATACTTGCTTTGCACGTTTTTCCTTCTTTACAGTGAATATGTCAAATGTCTCGTTCGCAAAATGATAGAATACTTGCTTTGCATGTTTTTTTCTTTCTTTACAGTGTATCACATGACAAAACAATGATTTCGCGAGATTTTTTTTTGTAAATATTGACATATCGAATATGTCAATTTTTTTTGTTGTGAAATTTAACAAAATGACGAAATACTTTTTTTTGTAAATATTGACATATAGAATATGTCAATTTTTTTTTTGTTGTGAAATTTAACAAAATGACGAAATACTTGTTCAGTGTTTTTTTTTTAAACAAAGTAATCGAAACAAAGTCTCCCCTACCAGCGATGGTCCACGCGCGCCTACGGCATGAAGTAGTCTGGGTGGTCCGGGTCCTTCTCGAACCGCTTGGCCTCTTCCTGCATGCTCTCCTTTATTTTCAAGATGGCCGCCGATTCCGTTTGATCGTTCTGGTCGCCGCCGGGGCCACCGAAACCTGAAACGTTTATTATTGTTAGAAAAACAAATCATAAATATCCAATATCTTGATATTTATAAAAAACATATTTTTAAATAAACAGTGACGAAACGAGCAAGACACATGTCTTGTCCTGATGGTACGCAACATGCCTGCAACATAACAGCACAGTGACACGCAGCTATTGGAACATGAAGAGTCGAAATCATTACCTAGCACTGCACTGCGCTCATCACCCAGAGATCTGAGATGTTATATCTCTAAGCCCTGTAATTTCTCTGGAAATATTGCCCTTCAAACCGGAATATATATCGGATATTTGGAGCTCTAATAGTTAGATCCTTAGTGATGGAGCTTGCAGTGCCGGTTTTAGTACTACCAGCGCTCTGGGCGAGATTTTCTGGAGTAAAAACTTGTTCAGGCCCATTGAGCATCTTCACCTAACGGAATCCAAACCTATATTGTCTTTTATTACAACATCATCTGCAATTTTAGTAAAAAACTGCATTAACTAAATTTTTTTAAAACTATTATAGGTTCGCGCTTGACCGCCACCTCGCCTGATGGTAAGCAACGCGGTCTACGATGGAGCGTGCTTGCCTTAGAAGGAACCGATTCGCTCTCGATTTGAAGACACCAAGATTGGAACCATCGGGGAAAACCCACTCAGGCAACGCATTCCACAACCTAGACGTTCTTATCACAAACGTGTAGTGAAACCTCTTCATTCATGATTTTGTAACATCAACCATGAATCGAAATTATCAAATTATAAAATTTCACTTCTGTGGACAGTCGTTAACTGCAATTTTTTTTACAAGTGAAACCTACTTTAAACGCGTCACAGACTGATTTTGCGTAGTAGTGCATTGAATTCTAGCGTCACACTCGGGAATGATAGGAAATCTTCGGGCAATTTATGGCCATTGGCCAATGCGTCAGCATTTCTAGATGGCCATGCCCCGTGGCCACACCCTCCGGTTTCACCCGTGTAGTTTCCAAACTCACCTATCAAATTCTGAGTTATAAGTTTTCACTTCTATCGTCGGTTCCTGTGACTGGCAATTTTTTTTTTACTTTTTTGGGTTTACACATGACCGCTCAATTACTGAAGCCTAGAAAAAAAGGAGGGTCTGCGCTTGCGGCATGTCACTCAACCAATCAAACCAAGAAATGTATTGGAGTCGGTCTGGTGATGTATTTTTGCCTTTTCAAAGTGAAAAGTAGTTTCTTGTTTCGGCGCTGCGTACACGGATTTTTCGTGGGCTGGGAATTAAGTTCAACGTCACAATCGTACACGAAAGATATGCAAGTTTTTGTAGTGGTACTAGACTACACTATTTTTTTTTATTTTTTTTTAAATAAAGAGTGACGAGACGATCAGGACATGTGCCTGATGGTAAGCAACATGCCTGACACATAACAGCACAGTGACACGCAGCTATTGGAACATGAAGAGTCCAAATCATTACCTAGCACTGCACTGCGCTCGTCACCCAGAGATCTAAGATCTTATATCTCTAAGCCCTGTAATTTCTATCTCATCGAACTCTTAAAAACGGCGGAAGCGGCAAACGCGCTTCTACTATGGCGATGCAAAATCAGGTGACGTCTCCTGATTTAGTTTCAGTCGCAACAAGGAGTTGTGTACGTTCGCTGACAATTCAATTTTCAAATTTTTCAAACAAATTTTCGCCACGTTATGTTGTCTTTAGATTATAACCATACCTCATCTTTGTTTCTTTAGTTATATTGATGGTCTATCTGGGATTTTTTTCTCTTTTTCAAACCTAAGGCTCATGACACTCAGGTTTTAGTCTCCCATGCCCGACATACTAAATATTAACAACAGCCCACTGTTCCCACTGCTGGGACTCGGGGCCTTCTCTCGCAAGGAGAGAGTCAAGGCCATAATCCACCACGCTGGCCCAGTGCGGGTTGGTGGATGACACATGACCTCGAAAGATTAAATGTACATATCCGGTTTCCTCGCGATGTTTTCCTTCACCGTTTTAAGTTACGATCAACACTTCGAAACTGCGTGTAGTTTTGAACCCGGGGTCGCCGTCCTCCCGACTAGACCAGCCGTAGCTGACGACTGTAACATAGCATAGCATAAAGCCTATATCTGGTTGATTTTTCATTAGTCGGGCGAACTGTTTGTAGAATCTGTCTGGGAAATGTTTTTTTTTTTGCCTTTTTCAAACCTAAGGCTACCACTCACTATCGACTAGTGTATTGTGTCGTAGGGCTGCCACTCACTCAGGTTGTAGTCTCCCATGCCCGAGGCCGAGTCGTCGCGCGGCGTGCCCGGTCCGCCGCCGCCCACGCCGCCCGGCGACGACTTCATGCCGTCCACGCCACCTAGACCTGCAAAACGTTTTTTTTTTAATAAATACAAAAAAATAATAAGTGAATATTTTTGCAGTGTAAATTTTTGAAGTGAAATCTTTTGCAGTTATTTTTATTGAAGCGGAGTCTTGAAGTGAAATCTTGTGCAGTGATTTTTTTGAAGTGAAGTCTTGCAGTGTAAACTTTTGATGTGAAATCTATTGCAGTGAACACTTTTGCAATGGAAACTTTCAAAGTGAGAACTTTTGAAATGGAATCTATTGAAGGTTTTGAAGTGAAATCTGTTGCATTGGAAACTTTCAGAGCATTTTTACAGTGAAAACTTTAGCAGTGCTATCTTTTGAATTGAAATATTTTGCAGTGACAACTTTTCAAGTGAAAACTATTTCAATGGAAACTTTGAAAGTGAAAACTTCTTTAGGCGCGTTAAGCATTTATTGACATGAAACAATACTAATATAATATAATACTCGGGATACTGTAACTGTTATCGACAAGTATATTACAATATACATGTATACGTATACATGTATAAGTATGTACAATATACATGTATAAAATATATCTATATTGTATTTTATGTAGGCAATAATTGTTTTAGTTTTCACTACTACTACTAGATATCACCAGGACTGCCGTCTCACCTGGAAAAGTTAGTACCACGCGACTCACCGCTATTGCTGTTGGCCGGTGTTGCTGTAAACCGCTGTTGACCTCTGTTGCTGTTGACCTCTGTTACTGTTAACATCAGTACCGCGTGACTCACCGCTATTGCTATTTCTGTTGGCCGACGTTCCTGTTAACCCTTGTTGCGGTTGACCGCTGTTGCTGTTGACCTCTGTTACTGTTAACATCAGTACCGCGTGACTCACCGCTATTGCTATTTCTGTTGGCCGACGTTGCTGTTAACCCCTGTTGCGGTTGACCTCTGTTGCTGTTGACCTCTGTTGCTGTTAACATCAGTACCGCGTGACTCACCGCTATTGCTATTTCTGCTGGCCGACGTTGCTGTTAACCCCTGTTGCTGTTGACCTCTGTTGCTGTTGACCTCTGTTGCTGTTAACATCAGTACCGCGTGACTCACCGCTATTGCTATTTCTGCTGGCCGACGTTGCTGTTAACCCCTGTTGCGGTTGACCTCTGTTGCTGTTGACCTCTGTTGCTGTTAACATCAGTACCGCGTGACTCACCGCTATTGCTATTTCTGTTCGCCGACGTTGCTGTTAACCCCTGTTGCGGTTGACCTCTGTTGCTGTTGACCTCTGTTGCTGTTAACATCAGTACCGCGTGACTCACCGCTATTGCTATTTCTGTTGGCCGACGTTGCTGTTAACCCCTGTTGCGGTTGACCTCTGTTGCTGTTGACCTGTTGCTGTTAACATCAGTACCGCGTGACTCACCGCTATTGCTATTTCTGCTGGCCGACGTTGCTGTTAACCCCTGTTGCTGTTGACCTCCGTTGCTGTTAACATCAGTACCGCGTGACTCACCGCTGTTGCTGTTGTCCTGCGGGCTCGGCATGATGGGAGTGGGCGGCCCGGGCGGCCCGTTGGAGCCCGGCGGCGCTCCGTACGCGCCGGGCGAGCCGCCCGAGTAGTTGAGCGGCGCTGCGCCCCCGCCGGCCCAGGCACCGCGCGGGCCCATGCCCATCGGGGGCATGCCTGTGGGCACAATATCATATTTATATCCTAGCCATCTTTTGTTACCGACTTAAAATAAAAGTGGCAAGTGCGAGTCAGTTCTAAGTATGAGACACCCCTAAAAAAATTGTTTTTTTTTCTATTTTTGGTATCAAAGCTTAATGCGGTTCACAGATTACATCTACTTACCAAGTTTCAATAGTATAGCTCTTATAGTTTCGAAGAAGAGTGGCTGTGACATACGGACGGACAGACAGACAGACATCAAAGGGTCCAAGTAAGGGTAAATCTATAAGGGTCCCGTATTTTGCCATTTGTCTACAGAACCCTAAAAAGGACGTTATCAATTGGGTTGCGTTTTTTTAAAATGAAAACTTCTTTTGGCTCACTACAGACAGATTTTTCGTGGGCTGGGAATTGAATTCTAGCGTCACGCTCGGGAACGATAAGAAATCTTCAGGTGAACTCGGGACCATGTTCATTGGCCATCTAGAAATGCCGACACATTTCTAGATGGCCATGCTCATGGCCACGGCCTCCGGTTTCACCACCCTTGTACAAAGTAAGCTATCAATTCCGAGTTTCACTTCTATCGGCAGTTCGTATCACTATAAACAATAATTATGAACATAAACTATTTTTTACAAAAAATTAAACCGACTTCAACACCACAAATAGGCATTCAAAAGCGAAAAATAATTTAATATAGGTAATTATTATAACCGCTACTCACTCATCCATATGAAGTCGGTGCCAGGCTAGTTAAAAAGTTAGTAGATATACTATGTACGAGGTAGTAAGTAAGTAGGCATAGGTAAGTAGTATCTATCTACTACCTGTTAGATTTGGCTGGCACCGACTTCATATAGATGAGTGAGTAGCGGTTATAATAATTACCTATATTAAATTATTTTTCGCTTTTGAATGCCTATTTGTGGTGTTGAAGTCGGTTTAATTTTTTGTAAAAAATAGTTTATTTTACCCTTTTTAGTGCTAAACAAGTTTTCACTAATGCATTTACACGATTTCGTGTTGAGGTCTCAATACATGAATTAAACCCAAACACTGGGTAGTTCCTGTAAGCCGTTAAGAAATTCCCTTGACTGTCCTTTATCTTCATCATCAGACCACTAATGACAGTCACAACCTATCTATGTAAAAAGTTCTCATCAATACAAATTCATCGAGCCCAAACACAAGGTAACTACTGTGTACCGTCGAGGAGTTCCCTCGGCCGTCTTCCCGCTCCCTCATCAGATCGACTCCAGACCATCTTTAAACTATACTGCTTTAAAATGCTCAAGCAAAAACTTAAGTAACGCACTAGTCATCTTTACAATTTTCGAAAGTTATCCTCAATTTCTCTAGGATACCATCATCAGATCCTGTTTTCCTTATCATGGTACCACCCTTGGAATATCTCCTTTACAACAAAAAAAGAATCATCAAAATCGGTTCATAAACGACGAAGTTATCCGCGAACACACATAAAAAAAAAAAAAAAAGGAACATACATACGGTCGAATTGAGAAACCTCCTTTTTGAAGTCGGTTAAAAACAAAATCAAACGTCAGCCCTGAACCACGCTCCCCAACTGCTAGCATTTGCGTGTTCGTAGTTTGGGAGCATGCTTCCCGCGTCTCACCCCGTTAGACTGTGCTATTAATACATAAATTTTAGAGAATTTGTAGTGTAAGTGTAGTAAATGAGTTTGTCTAGGGTGGTATAAGTAAGAAATGACCAGGTGCCAACCCTGGCACATGGTCCCCGTTGTTGTTTTATTAGGTACCAGTTTGTGAGTGCACTTCCCGCGTCTCGCCCCGTGCCATTAGTATACACATAGTTTGCGTTGATTTGCGAGTGTCTAGGGACTCTAGGGTGTCGTAGGTAAGAGTTAGGGTTGTCACCTGGCTTATAGACCGCGCTATTAGTATGATATGAGTGTCCCCTATACACTCATATCATACTAATAGCGCGGTCTATAGGCCAGGTGACTAGGGCGTCGTTGGTAAGAATTAGGGTTGTCACCTGGCCGTTAAACCGTACTATTAGCATATTAATTTTGCGCTGATTTGTATGGTTAGGACATAGGTGAGAGTTAGGGTAGTCACCTGGTCCTTGCGGCGGCGGGCCGCGCATCCCGGCCGCGTAGGCCCCCGGCGACATGGGCCCGCAGCCCGGGCGCGGCGGCGTCATGCGCGGCCCGCCGAGCAGCGCGCCGCCCGCGCCGCCGCCCCGCTCCATCGAGTTACCCATCATGCCTTGTCCTGGAACAAATATATTTTTCGAGAGACGTCACGATTTTTACGATGAAGTGACGTCACAATCTGTCAATCCGCAAACTTGATGATCGATATTTTTGTCGATTATTTTCAATATCTGTTTACCTGGTCGTCAGTTACCTCGTGGTCCATTGAAGCATAGTTACCTATAGTACATGTAATCGTAGTTACCTGGCGGTCCATTGAAGCGTAGTTACGTATAGTCCATGTAATCGTAGTTACCTGGCGGTCCATTGAAGCGTAGTTACTTCGTGGTCCATTGAGGCGTAGTTACGTCGTGATCCATTGAAGTATAGTTACCTCTTGGTCCATTGAAGCATAGTTACCTGGCGGTCCATTGAAGTGTAGCTACCTCATGGTCCATTCAAGTTACCTCGCGGTCCATTGAATCGTAGTTACCTGGCGGTCCATTGAAGTCGTTCCCCATCCCCATCCTGACGGCGGCACGCGGCCCGCCGCCCGAGTACCAGGGCCCGATGAACGGTTGCCCGGAGCCCATGATCTGCTGCGGCCCGTGCGGCGACGGCTGCGAGCCGGGGTGCGGCGCCGGCGGCGACGGCCGCAGCGGCGAGTTGGGGAAGAAACCGGGGGGCATGCCGCCGCCGCCCATGCCTGGGAACATACACACCATCAGAATTAACTAGTGGCCGAAATTCGATGATAAAGCAAATTGTACCTATACTCAATTTGACAATAACAATCTGAAATAAAGAATAAGTAAATAGATTAGGTTTTTCCGCACGGTTTCTTTGTACCAATCATAAGCCGATGAAGAGTATGTTAGCTATGGCGACATAGTGATGTGCCGCGACAAAAGTGTGACACTTCCACAAGAGCGATCCGACTCGTGTGTGCGACTTTCGGTGTAAAGCGTTTGTTTTAAATCTATATGTAGTACCTATATGTAAATTGTCTTCTCGTGACCACTGCGTTTGTAACGCTGCCGAAACGTTGAGGTATTTAAACAATGAATTATTTGCCCCGTAGGTACTATGTAAAGATTATATATGTAAATTCTATGATAACAATAAACAAAAATTAACTTGTGCGTGTGTCTTATACATTTTAGAGTATGTAATGTTTTTTATGTATTTTAAAAAAAATATTAGCATTTCACATATCTAATATATAAAATTCTCGTGTCACAGTTTTCGTTGCCATACTCCTCCGAAACGGCTTGACCGATTTTGATGAAATTTTTTGTGCTTATCCGGTATCTATGAGAATCGGCCAACATCTATTTTTCATCCCCCTAAATGTTAGGGGTAGTCCACCCCTAAATTTTATTTTTTATTTTTTAGACAAAATTTTTAATTTCTATTTTTTATGATACAACATACAAAAATACATCAATCCTCAATTTTCACCCTTCTACGATCAACCCTTATTTTATTAGAAAATTATTTATATGGCAAAACAACGTTTGCCGGGTCAGCTAGTTCTATTTATAAAATTTCTCTATATAAAATGGATCTTCCAAATGTATGTGCGCTCATACATTTTGAATCATGATCATCATCTGCAGCCTGCAGACGTTCACTGCTGGACATAGGCCTCCCCTAAAGAATTCTAAAATGACCGGTCTTGGGCAGCCTCCATCACCGACTTCAACCGAGATTATATCATCGGTCCATTGTGTGGTGGGCCGTCCCACACTGCGTCTGCCGGTTCGTGGTCACCATTCGAAAACATTTACTCCCCAGTAGTATCGGTTAAGCAAAATTTATCTATCCTCCATTTGACAACAGGAAGAGGAATTTATAAACTTGGAGGAGGCCTGTTGAAAGACAAACAATACACAAAAAAAATTAGAATAAACATATACAGTGTAAACTATTTAACGCAAACAATGTTATAATATGTTTAAAAAAGGCATGGACCTAGGAGTCCATGGAGGTCCGATTTTAAATAAAAAATAAATAAAAGAAAAAACTATTTATAACGTCAATCTTTATAACAAAACAGCTCTATAGTGTAAAAATTATCTTTCTCTTTTAACCTTAAATAGAAGTGACGTTTCATTAGTGAACATAACTATTTCTATGTTTAGATGTCAAAAAAGGCAGATCATTAACTTAAAGAAACAATAAGGGTCCAAGAATGAAACCTTGAGGTACATCTATTTTAAAAGGGACTCATTTGATTGCACACCGTCAATTCCAATTATCTGTACACAAACTTTAAGATAAGAAGAAATAAAATTTTGACCTGGTTTCGATAGCCCATTTTACAGTTCTATGACTGTAGTTTCTTTAAAAGAGGTGTATGTTAGCTATGGCGACATAGTGATGTGCCGCAACAAAAGTATGACACTTCCACAAGAGCGATCAGACCCGTGCTTTCGGTGTAAAGCGTTTCTTCTAACTCTATAATGTAGTAGGTACATGGGTAAAAGCAAGTCGTGTTATAAGTTGACCTTTTTATTTAAATTTAGTAAAATGAGATTTTAACAGTTATAATGTTTTTAGTGTATTACTAGCAGCGTCCCATGGTTTCGCCTGCACAGTTCTCGGTCCTGTTAATTTCGCAGAATAAAAAAAAATATCCTATGTGTTGTTCCAGACTGTTATTTATGTACCAAATTTCTTCGAAATTCCTTAATTTTGTTTGAAAGGATAACAAACATACATCCAAACAGTCTTACAAACTTTCACATTCATATAATATTAGGTAGTAAGTACCATTTACTAATAATAAGGATTTTGGTCTGAAATAAATGTTTGTTATTATTGGCTAGTCTGGTAGCTTATTTGGTAGTATGTCTGCCTGCAAAGCTGTGAGTCGTGGGTTTGATTCCCATCCAGTACAAATATGTGTGTGATGAATACAAATATTTGTACTGTGCCTGAGTGTTTTCTATGTATAATGAGTATGAGTATGTATTTACAAATAATATTATGAGTGTTATATCAACTATCTAAAATTTGATTATAGCCTCAGGGTTGATTGCAAATGGATAAAGCAAATATAAATTACAAAGGTTTGCTTAGTTTGGGGTCAGATGGTGTTGTGTGTAACATGTCCACGAATATTTATTATTATTTTATGTTATTACCACTTTTCCACCACTGGGATTCAGTTTCGTCCCACTAAACCTACAAGTTTATTGTATACTGGCTAAATTCTGGCTGTCGATGGCACATATCCATTAAAGAAATAGATACATTTCGGTGAACAATTCAAACACAACACTATCTGACCCCAAACTAAGCAAATCTTGTACTATGGAAGCCAGATAACATAGAAACATCCAGACCCTGAATTAATACATCTATTCATGACACAAATATTTGCACTGGGTAGGCATCAAACCCTTCGCAAACACCTTCACAGGCTGACTTACTACCAACTAAGCCACAAGGCTAACCAATCTAAACCTCACTCTCACTCACTGTAAATTAAACTGCATATTAACTTTGCCTTCTGTATGATGTGTATGTATTGACTGTATTTAGTGTAATTTTACAAATTACTAATAAATTATTACTATTATACAGGGAATATTGGAAGGAGGGGAGAGAGGCCTTTGCTCTGCAATGGGACAATATATAGGCTGAGATAATAATAATAACTAATAAATACTTTTGTCACCTAACCTATCATGGTTAATTATTGGTTCATAAAAATAACTTTAACATAATTGAAGCACACAGATCATAACATTTGAAGATATGAAGTGGACTTCTACAGTGTTTATGTGGTTCATATTACTTCACAATCATTATCCTTTATTTTGTAGCCGCTAGTAACAAACTTGTATGTCTATATTAACACTTAAGAGGTGCAGGAAGGTTTCAAACATTGGATAGACAGATATTAGATGTTATTCACTCTGGTTGAACACAACACAAACACCACCATGTTTTATTGGCTAGGTTGTAACTGTCATTTATTGATAATTTGTTTGTGAAATGGGGTTTTCACTAGATAATATGGGTCGCGAATGGTAGCTTACTTCAAACTAGCCTCAAATTTGCTTGCAAACGAAAATAGTGCAGAGTAAGAAATTTACTGCTCAAAAGCCAATCAACGCTAAAAAACAGCCATAATTCACGAGTCGTAAGCGCAAACCTGTAGTTTTATTTACATTTCGAGATAAGAAACATCGTGTCCCAGTGGTCTCAATACGGAGTTACAACGAGCACAACTGCGGCGAGGCCGCAAATAGCGGTGTTTCGGGGTACGTACCGTCGTTGGGAGGCGCCGGGCCTGCGTTGTGACCGATACCGTTGACTCCGTAGCCTGAATTCACAAAACCATAGTCGTGGAAGGCCTTAGCTTCCGACGAGTGCTCGCAGGTGTCCCGACGCTCGGGCGCCGCACAGTAAAGGTCCCAGAAAACGCACCACCACGAGTGGAGGAACCGGGCGGCTCCCCAGCGTTATATTCTTCTCCCATCGTATTTCCGAGAGGAAAGTCTGTGCCGCCTTCGTTGCACCGACGTGTAGCAGATACTCATACACATACAGTGCCAATTTCTCGCGAGCCTGAGCGTCCGAAGGCACTGTAGAGCCTTTGCCCTTGGCATACATATCGACTGAAAGCCGATTTTTATGAAGAAATTGTTTATTATTTACATTAACGCTTTCTATCAATAAATTCAACTACACAAAATGTCATTGATCGATGGCGACATTTAGCGTCTGTGGCATAGAGAATCAGTTTGTTTCTTTTTTGCTCAGCTGTCAAAACCTTGTCTATGTATTTCCACAGATTATTTACCTTAAGTAGTCGCAGCACCACACATTGTTCATTTACACAACAATCCCCATCGAACTCTTAAAAACGCAGAAGCGGCAAACGCGCTTCTACTATGGCGATGCAAAATCAGGTGACGTCTCCTGATTTAGTCTCAGTCGCAACAAGGAGTTGTGTACGTTCGCTGACAATTCAATTTTCAAATTTTTCAAACAAATTTTCGCCACGTTATGTTGTCTTTAGATTATAGCATACCTCATCTTCGTTTCTTTAATTATATCGATGACAATCCCTAATGTGGACAGTCTGGCTAATAATTTTCTCACACCGCATAATAGGTATAAAGCAAGAGTAAAAAGCAAGATAAGTACACAAATAAAGTAACCACAGTGACATGACATGGACAGATGCGGCTGAAGGACTGCTATCCATAGTCAAGAATAATAAATCCATACTAATATTATGAATGCGTAAATGGCTCTAATAAGCATAGCGCAAAAACCACATAGACTGTCTATGCGGTTTTTACCGCCTAGACCATTTAACATATTTTAATGAAATTTGGTACATAGATGAAATAGATTCCGAGAAAAGACATAGCCTACTTTTTATCACAAAAATGAGGTTTGAAAGGATTAAAATGGGGGATGAAACCTAATATGGAAATTCGTCATTGTTGAAGATAAAACCATGGAATGAAGTACCTAGATTCTTGAAACGAAGGTAATAAATGTTTTTTCTAGCATTTTTTTATTTATGAACTGTACTGGGATGAAATAAGGGTTGCAATGGGGGTGAAAGTTTATTTGGAAGTTCGTTATTGTAGAAGCTAAAACCATGAAATTTTGTATCTAGACCCTTGAACCAGGGACAATAAATCTTTAATCTAGAAATTGTGTAGTTACAAACTGAACGGTTGTAAAATAGGGGTTGGAATTTCTTACATTTACAAGTGTGACGATGAGCTTCATTTACAGCCCACGAAAAGATTTGGTGCACGTACTATATGTGGTGCGTAGAAGCGCGTAAATATAGTTTCATAATTAAATAAAAGTAACCCGATTCAGCACTAGCACCGTTTAGTAGCGACGTAAACAATGAAGAAAACGTCACAATTTTATCATCTATGCTGCACATAAAACTGCGAGGCAAGTGAAAATTTCCAGCGCGTTATCTTTAAGAAAGAAATAAATAAATATTAGTGGACAATTCACACACAACACCATCTGACCCCAAACTAAGCAAAGCTTGTCAGATGGCGCCAGATAGCTGATATAATACTTATATAGTTCTAAATACATACTTATACTTATTATATAATGTATAGAAACACCCAGACACAGTACAAATATTTGAATGAATCACACAAATATTTGGACTGGGTGGGAATTGAACTCACGACAACAATGGAACGATGGCATCATTAACTACATATTCCAATCACAAATTATGCTGCTCTGTCTCGACGCCAACAAGCGTAGCGATTTTGAACCCATTCGGATTAATCTCGAATCACGAAATCAAACTTCTCCATCTTTGTCTTATCTATTTAGAAAGACAGAGATAAGGATTGTAATACTGAATTTAAGTCGTTTGAATAACATTCAAAATGAGTACCCAGAACGCAAAAAATAGCACGGTTCGACCAAAATTGGTAAACTTATTTCCTAAATGACATTATATCGTAATAAGTACTCGTATATTAAGATTACAAAAGCTTGTGTGGAGTTTTTCCGATGGTACTCGTATCTTAATGTCTTCAAGTCTAGATAAACGCGGTTAATTCTAAGAGCATGCTCCATTGGAGAACGTATCGACAAATTTATAACATTTTAGGCAATACCTTTGACTATTTAAGAATCTAGGTAGGAAAGTGAAAATCTATCAATGTTTAAAAAATGGCAGTCAGGAACTGCCAATAGAAGTCAAAACTCAGAGTTAAACTTAAACTAAAACTCTAAAAAAAATTAAATCACTAATACTAAATAGACTATTTTTTAACGCGGCAAAACAAATGGAACGGGATCTACGCCGGTGAAATCGTGGGGCGTACTTGTAAAAGTATTTTACTCGATTTATTGTATTTATACTAGTGACCACAACCCAAATCTGAGGCTGAGTACTGGTGACCCCCTCCAAATTTCAAAGTGCGAGTCGGACTCGCGCACGAAGTGTTCATAAGTAAATAAATGGCGAAAATTTATTTTGTTGCATGGTAGCCTCCATAATTATTTATTTTGTTGCGGGAATCTTCGGCGTGGGATGCGAAAGTGAGAACAACGTGAGAACTGGTAGTACCGACTTTATTACGAATTCCGTATCGGTATACATAATAGACTATCGCAGTTTCTACAGACAGGCTTTTCATCCAATTAGCTTCACTAAGGAATCTACGGAGAGCCACCTGTCGGCAGAAAAGTGTTTCCTTGCCTTCAAGTATATTGTCTCAACGAGGTGGATGCAACTACCGATTTTACCTCAAATGATTTTAACGAATAAGTCAATAGCGCATGTTACTTTTACTAGTCGCGCCATCTAGTTTGCTTGGGATTGTACTAATGGTTGATGATCAAGTTTGTTGAATGGCACCCCCCCTTAAATATTTATGTTATTTTATTTTTAGTAATACTTTTAGTAATAACTTCATCTGTGAAAATTTCAACTGTCTAGCTATCACCGTTCTTGAGATACAGCCTGGTGACAGAATGATGGACGGATGGACGGACGGTCAGCAAAGTTTCAGTAATAGGGTCCCGTTTTTACCATTTGGGTATGGAACCCTAAAAAACATTAGTTTTACAAACAAGATTAGAAAAATTGACATGGCTAGCCATGTTTTTGTGATCCTCGCTTTATTTTATTAATTTAGACGTTGAAACATACCCGAATCTTAAAACTCATTCATACATGTACTTAAAATATGTATGTTATTCAATATTAAATGAAATGACGGACGAAGACGAAAGAAAATAGACGTGTACGAAAACACTCAAAACTGCCATCTAGTGCTAAGTTTTAAGCCCTAATTGTTTCCTTCTGAAAATAACTTATTTCACTAACCATACCAACCTCTACTCTACAAACGACTATACGTCATACCAAACGTTAATTTAAAGGTTTACAAAAAAAAATGGCAGTCATAGGGACTGTCGATAGAAGTAAAAACTTAAAACTCAGAATTTGATAGCACACTTTGGAAACTACGCGGCTGAAATCGAAGGATACTGCGAGTCTGGGATATATTTTCAAAGCATTGCCATTCATGTGTGTCTAGTTGCCTGTGTTCTAGAAAAATATGCTAGAAATCTAGACAGCCATGGTCCCGAGTTCACCCAAATATTTCTTTCATTCCCGAGCGTGACGCTTGAGTTCAATTCACAGCCCACGAAAAATCTGTGTGTGGTGCGCTAAAAGAAGTTTTCACGTCAAAAAACTTAGTGTGCTTATATTATCTATATGTATAAAAATCAATGCCAATTTTCGTTAAAGTAAACTCCTTCTCAACGGCTCGACCGATTTGAATGATTTTTTTGTATACGTTTGGGTAGGCCCCGGATGGTTTAGATTCACATATCACCCCGGCAGATGGCGCTGCAGTTGGTATCTAGGATATTATTAATAAATTCGAGCGAAGCCGGAGAGGGCCGCTAGTTTGGTATATTTAGATCTCTATTTAAATAACTGGATACTTGCACTTCAATTCAAATCTTACAAGCTTACAAGGATGATTTTAGGCATTATCTTTTCAACTTCAAGACATGATTACAGCTATTATTGTTTAGCGTCACAACTCCGCCAATGTCAAGCAACTTCTTATTCAACTTGCGGCGTGACAGCTAAATGATACGCATTTTCTTTTCGTGTGTGTACCCTTTAAAAACCATAGAGAAAAGGGTGTTGAAATGTCAAAAGTGACATTAAACACTGTCAAAATTCTAGGAATGGCTACTATTGTCTATTCTTTCTTCCTTTTCGTGCGGCCGTGTCACCGCGTGGTTCACTGCCGCGTTTCTTGAAGAAACAACCAAAATGGCTATCAGACCAGTATACAGACCTACTATCGTCAAAAAGAGGACGAAAAGATTCATCCGCCACCAGTCGGATCGCTATGACAAACTCAAGAGAAACTGGCGTAAACCCAGAGGTAAAAACGCGTGATTCGTGCATTGATTACACTTTATAAAACTAACCTTGCTCCTGAATCTTCACTATTTTGAATTATTTATACAATTTACAGACTGAATATTCACAGTCCTTCAATTTTATAATATATTTTTGTTCTAAAATGTGTTCCCATTATCCACCGTAATGTTTTTAGGTTATGATGTGTTACTGAAGTCTGAAATCAAGTTTCCCAAAACATAATTTTGACTTGTGCCTCAACGTGTCGTCAAATTCCAGATCACGATCATAATAAGACGTCTCTATTCCGAAATTGCTAAAAAACTTATCAAAACAGCACACCTGATGCTTGAGACTGTTGTACCGGAAAATGTATTTTGTCAGTCCCTAACCTGATCTGGAGACTGATTTAAGTAATGCTTTCTTATTAGGTGCCAGCTTTTCACTGAAAGCTAACAGTATCATGGTGTACAAAATAATAAATAAACAGTTTTCTTTGAAGGCATGCTACATTCGAGGCCTTCTCATTATTTAATAATTCAGTGAACACATTGCTGGTATATGGTGAAGGACAACAATGCAACTACACAACAACTGATAAGTTCCTAGTACACACGTTGAGGACTTGTGACTTTATGTAAACCTGCTTTTAGCTAATGTGGCAAATGATGGTCTTGACTTTCCTTGTCAGTATCAACCTGGAGTTCTTCAAGTATACATTTTACACTAAGCTTTATTAACTACAAAAAGGCAAGGGCACTCTGTGTCGTACATACTCAATATGATGATTACAATTTGTTACCTTGCTAGATCAAGTCTGCCAAACCCTATTCCTGATTGCTTAGACATGGCTATTGGGTCATATTGACAGATACATTTATAAATTTTGCTTTGTTATTTTATTGTATATAGTATGGTGTTTACTGAAATAAATAATTTTATAATTAGATACTACTTTTACACTTAGAGAATATTTTTATAAAAGGAAATACTACAGTGTCGCAGCAAAGAAAACAAATAGCATAAACATGGCTAAAATGCTAGCGAAGCAAGTTGTGTCAATTTCTGATGATAAAATAAAACAGTTTCATAAATATCAACAAGAAAATTAGTCGATGGATGGAGTCGTAGGAACTTTACCTAGTCATAGTGATGGACCTACTAAAATAAAATATGAAATCTACATCAAATGAGACTATTGCACCCAGTGCGGATTAAGCCAGCAGCGGGGCCTGTAGCAATTTCTGTCAAGGTAACTTGGTTTGCTTGCTCGAGCTATTTTATTTTCTTTGTCCGGGCACAGATGCCCGCCTACTACGCTAGTTCGGAGCGTGGGCCCCAGTTCGCGGGGCCCGTAGCATTGCTACGCTTGCTATATGGCTAATCCGGCACTGATTGCACCTGTTTACAAGAAACTGAGTGAACTAAAACTTACTATATTAAAACAGACATTTAAATAATGTTAGTAGGATGTTTTCACAAATCAGTTATTTGTTTAGCTACAAAGCATTTCGATAACTTAATTCGCAAAATAAATAACTCCATAGTAGCAAATTTCACAGGGGCCACTAAAAACTTAATTTAAAAAAAAAAAGCATCAAAAGAAAAAAACAAACATCCCTTTGGAAATTGTGTTTCTTATTAACTAATAAACACTTATAATAATGAAAATACCAGTTACGTAATAGATTTTAGTGGTAATTTAGTATGTGAAATTTGCTACTATGGAGTTGTTCGTTTTGCAAATTAAGGTATCGATTTGATAGACCTAAGATAATGTAACTGTCATTTAAAACTCAACAAAATTTTAGTTAAAACTAAGATTTATTTATTGAATAATAGGCGAGCAGCTTTAGCTGACATGCCTATATCTCAGTGTTGAAATAACAAATTATAGGTAATTGTCTGTTAAAATGATTTTGTCTTTTACTATCCATTTGTCAAGTTACCTAGTTTATGAACTCCAAACACTGTGTTCCAGGTATTGACAACAGGGTGCGCAGACGTTTCAAGGGTCAGTACTTGATGCCCAACATCGGTTACGGATCAAACAAGAAGACCCGTCACATGCTACCCAATGGTTTCCGCAAAGTAAGTACATATTTATGTGAGAGACGTGCCAAAAGACCAAAAGGCTCAAGGCCAACGAAGCACTTGGTTAAAAAATACTTGTTTTAAGGTTGCAAAGTCTTGAAAATCCCCTCAAAATTGATCTGTCTTATTGGTTTTTTATCTGATACACTTCAGAGAGTGTGTCAGTTGCACACTCTCTGAAGTTATGAATCTGGATGATCTAATACAACCTTACTTTTTTTCTATCGGACTGCTTGTATCTCGAAAAAGCTGCCTCATTTCATGGTTGTCGTTTCAAAGAGTCAAACAAAGGTTTGATTTTAATTTTGTGATAAGAACGTCTAGGCTGTGGAATACATTGCCTGAGTGGGTTTTTCCCAATGATTACAATCTTTGTGGATTCAAATCAAGAGTGAATCTGTTTCTTCTAGATAAGCTTGCTCAGTCATAGACCGTATTGTCGCTTAACATCATGTGAGATAATGGTCAATTGAGATTAAAATCCAAGCTTTTTTCGTGGAGGCATGCGGGGGCATGCATTGCCCCCATAGACACACCAGTAGGCACACCCAAGTTCTCCATAAAATTATAAACTCATAAATTTGGAGTATTAGCATGCCCCCAAAAAAGGCGTAGTTAAAATTGAATGGCCCAAATGTGGTTGTAATACAAAATGTAATAATTCCAGGTGGTGATCCACAATGTCCGTGAGCTCGAGATCCTGATGATGCAGAACAGGAAATACTGCGCAGAGATCGCACACGGAGTCTCCTCCAAGAAGCGGAAGGTAAGCTCCACTTTTTTTTTAATAAAGAGTGACGAGACGAGCAGGACATGTGCCTGATGGTAAGCAACATGCCTGCCACATAACAGCACAGTGACACGCAGCTAATGGAACATGAAGAGTCCAAATCATTACCTAGCACTGCACTGCCCTCATCAACCAGAGATCGAAAATGGAAACATTGCCCTTCAAACCGGAACACAGTAATGTTTGCACATTGCTGCTTGGCGGTAGAATAACTGGCAAAGGCAATAATAAAATAAACTTATCACTGTTATCACATATACTTTTAGCCCACCATGTTACCTCTGCTGGGACTTTGGGTGTTCATTCACTAGGAATAGTCGTGGTATAGCTTCGCTTTTGTTCCAAGTACTGTTCATATAGTTGCCAGCAAACAAGCTGACCACGAAGAAGAAGCGACGTCACTTTTCTGCCAGCCACTATACCTTATGCTATCACTATTCGCTCTGGAATCGATTGAGAGACCTGACAAAAAGCTTATAGACAATGACACCCTTGTTTAAAAATTACATCTAACTCTTGGAAATCTCTACGAAATTGCTAGCTTATCAGTTTTCTATTGGAGACACTTAGGAGTTTGCATAGTTGATCTGAATGTTTTTCTATACTGTGACTTTAAGTCAAACATGAATCAGTTTCTTCTAGATAAGCATGTTCCATTGTAAACCACAATGTCGTTTAACATCAGGCAAGATGGTGGATGGTGGAAAGTGTAAATAAATATGAATTTTGGCAGACATTGCACACCCAACACCATCAATAACTTACAAACTTACAAAACTTAACAAACTTATATAATTATTTTTAAATACATAATTATTACACATAGAAAACACCCAGGCACAGTACAATTGTAAAATATGAATATTTTTTAATATATAATAGATTCAGATCATTTATTCACCTTAACAACATCAAGTTATACAAGGTACGTCATGGATACAGGAATAATCAATACTAGAAACAGACATAGTACACAAGTAATTCTGCGAGCGATGTGGCCTGCCCATTGCCACTTCAGCTTGCTTACTCTTTGAGCTATGTTTTCACTTTCGTTCTTTTGCGAATATCCTCATTACGGATTCTGTCGCGCAAAGAAACTCCGAGCATAGCTCTTATAAATGTTATTTAATTAACATTAAATAAAATAAAATTGTTAAATGTTAAAAGTCAAAGTAAAAATATGTATTAAATGTCAATGAACGTAAACTTAAATAATGTCAACAAAAATACAATGTCAAAATGAGTACAGTACATATTATACCTACAAATACTAGTTAAAAATATTTATTTTAAAGTTATAAAATATAATTGTATTATAATTTCCCTATTTACAAAAATAGATGTCCACAAAGTCATGTCAATTAGAATAACCCGCGTCGAACCGTTCCTGGTGCAAATGTGCCCAAAATGCTAGTTAAAAATATACCTACAAATTTTGTATTGCATAAACCTAGTACGGAATTATGACCATCTTCTCTTATGAAAGTAGGCCCCAAGGCCCAGCAGTAGGAACATATTGTAGTAGGCTATTTATGGCATGCTTATATCCTACTAGATGCCCGCCTCGGCGTCGCCCGTGGTACATTATATAGTACTCATCAGGATCCCGTACATATCCAACGGTGAAATAATGACTGAAATCTGTTCAGTCATTCCTGTGAATATCGCTTTCAAACAAAACACCTCTTCAGCTACCTGCTACGCCACCTGTCGGAAATTGGATGATACCAACACAGATTTAGAAAAAAAAATTGATTAGCGAAGGTTTTATATTCAAGAGGTATGTAATCTGTGATATTCAATGACGTAATCTTAGACACATGCTGTCATGTGTCATGTCAAAACACGAAACGTACGAAAACTCTCAAAATGGAATATTTTTTTCCCGATTTTGTTACATTCTTGATTCATTTTCCGCTTCTATTAATAGTAGCGTTATTTTCTGTTGCCTATAGCCTTCCTCGATAAATGGACTATCCAATAGAAAAATAATCTTTCAATCCGGACCAGTACTTCCCGAGATCCTAGCGTTCAAACAAACAAACTCTTCAGCTTTAAAATATTAGTATAGATGTTGCAAGGGCACTCTGTGTCGTACATACTCAATATGATGATTACAATTTGTTACCTTGCTAGAACAAGTCTGCCAAACCCTATTCCTGATTGCTAAGACATGGCTATTGGGTCATATTGGCAGAAACATTATTTAATAGCAGAACCATTAGTTTTATATTGAGAAAAAAAAATAGTCAGTCATGGGAACTGCTGATAAGATTTGAAAACTTATAAACTCAGAATTTGATAGCACACTTTGGAAACTACGCGGGTGAAACCAGAGGGCGTGGCCCTGTGCATGGCAATCTAGAAATGCGTCCGCCAATGGGACATCTTGACGCATTCCTAGATGGCCATGGTCCCGAGTTTACCCCGAATATCTCTTACCATACCCGAGTGTGTCGCTAGAACTCATTTCATAGCTAACGAAAAATCTGTATGTATGTAAGTTTGTTTTTTGACGTTTCTTCTTTTGGCTGGCGCGCCAACCAAAAAATGAACTTGCTAAAAAAGGTGAGACTCCTAATTAATTGGCTTAATTATAATATACAATGTTTTGCAGTAAGGTGCAACAATATTTATGATAGTTCATCTATAGTGTGTTTGAATCGTATATGTGAAAATTAGACAAGAAAGCTCAAATTTTTTTTTCCATACTAAAAAAATGTTATTTTATTTGACATACAATAGCCAGTTCTCGGCACGGATTTTTGTACGATGTCGCAGCGTCGGCGGCAAGGTCGTTTGCCAGCTGTACATGCGTTAGGGTTGAAGCTGGTTGTTTGGTGGGAATTTTACGTCAAACTGACTCGAATTATCTCGTGATCTACCGTGCTGAGGGGAAAGAGACCTTGGGTGATGAAGTCTATATCGGTGTTAGAAAGGACTGTTAAAATATAGTTGTGGGTAAATCTACCACGTTGTATAAATAGTGATTAGTAAATGTTTGTTTCTCGTTTCCAGACGATCGTGGAGCGCGCCCAACAGCTCAGCATCAGGGTGACGAACGCGGCGGCGCGCCTGCGCAGTCAGGAGAGCGAGTAACCTCCACGTCTTATCGTATAAGTTATTAAAAAATACAAAAAAAATTACTACTGCGTTTTTATTATCTCATTTAGTGATATATCTGGGGGCACGGTAGTGCCCCCGCCAAGTCTCGAGCGCGAAGCAAACACTGCCGTACCATCCTTTACTGGAACCATTTCGCTGGATTTTCAGGCCCCTATTTGAGAACCTTTGGATAAGACCAGAACGCTGAAATTTTCGTCATCTAGTAAGCTATAACATAGGGTTTAATGGCCACATAAAGGGAAAACTATAAAAACTAGGAATATCGAAAATCTGGAGTACCTGGGGCTAGTTATTTGAAAACACAAGAGCCCAACCAAACTATTAAAGATCGACATACCGCCTTTACAAAAAATATTCAACTTTGTTTGCCTCTTCATTTGATGTCAAAAATCGAAGGTTTGAAATATCTGATGAAGAACCCTCAGCTATATTAGAAATATAGCAATGCTCCATTCTACTATTGGTACATAAAAAAATCGACTGTCATTGCAAAAATCCAGCATAGTGGGACACATCTTCTAATTTAATCTAGCCTATTGCTTCCCACTTCTGGGCGAATGCCTCCCCTTCTGCTTATACCCTTCAACGGCCAAGTCACACAATATTAACTATAATAATAAAGAAATCGCAGTAAGGAACCTTAGACTTGGCACGGCTTTGTCTAGATTTCATTACTTTTTAAGAGATAAATATACAGCTTCATCGAGACTTGGCTAGTTTTTTACAGAATGTTTTTGGTGGGATAAATATAACCTTAGATAGAATAAGTAAATAGATCAGGGTTTTTGGCACGGTTCCTTTGTACCAATCGTAAGCAGATGAGGTGTGTGTTAGCTATGGCGACATAGTAATGTCCCGCGACAAGAGTATGACACTTCCACAAGAGCGATCAGACTCGTGATTTCGGCGTGAAGCGTTTGTTCCAACTATACGCAAGGGCGGATCCAGCTTTGACTCCAGAGGGGGTAACGAGACGTCCACTGCTAAACAGAGGCCTCCCTCCTAGATTTCCACGGTCCCGCGCAACCTGCAACCAGCTGTTGCAACAAGTTATAGTATTTGTCAATAACTTCGAGAATAACCGGCGCAGGTGGTGAGACATGACCTTCGTCTTGTGTATATTCATCCTCAGACCTACCTGTTAGGATACTCTACTGAGGTCTCATAACACCGAGGTTCTATAGCGACTCGGCCGCAATCACTTATGTCGTCGGCAAATCAAAAGTGAGAGTGGTGAGAGATTCATTCGCCGTTGATATTGATACCATATCCGTTCCTACCCAGTAGCTTGAAAACATCTTCCAGCGCGGCAGTGAACAGTTTCGGAGATATAACATCTCCCTGTCTCACGCCTTTCTGTAGCCGAGTATGTTTTGTGCACTAGTCTTGTAGTCGGACAGACATTGTTGCTTTGCTTTAAAGACTTCAAGACTTAAATATAGCGATAGTCGGTGCAGCATCGCTGGAGAGACACAAGCACTGCCCAGGTCTCGATGGAATCGAAGGCTTTCTTATAGTCCACATTTGTTATACATAGTAGGCGATTGATTATACTTATCGGTTTTCTGTATAATCTAAAGAAGCGTAAGGATGTGGTCTATTGTGTTGTTGCATTTTTGGGAACTGGCTTGTTTGGGTGGCTGGGAGTCGTCAAACCCGCGTGCGAGACGATTTGTGATTACTCTCGAAAACAACTTATAAACGTGGCTGAGAATTGAGATGGGTCTGTAACTCTTCAACAAGGTGATGCCACCTTTTGTGAAGAAGAGCACCACCACACTTCAGCTCCACGCTTCTGGCGTATTACCGTCAAGTATGACAGAGTCGAATAGCTTCTGGAACTTTAAGTACCGGTTTTCCACCTAATCGCAGAAGCTCAGTCGTGCCTTGTTGTTTTTAAGTTATTTGAGGGCCATCCTAATCTCGTACTAGCTGGCTTCCGGGATATCTTCGGTAAAGTGTCCGGTCAGGTCGGGTCAGGTCAGATTGTCCTTGCGTAGAAGCCTATTTACCTCGTCTAACCGCCATGAGATTTCGAGTAGGTATGATCAGAGAGCTTTTGGTTTCTATTTTGGCGTCGGCTCTTATAGAAAATTCTGTCAACTGCATGAACAGTTTCCATTAGCCTGACGTTTATGTCAGCTGTTACGCACTCATCTAGAGATTCGAAGCGATTTTGAAGTTTTGAGTTGAAAGTTATCGGGATTCTCGATTTGAGCATAATTTGGTCGGAGCGTGGACTTCATCAGACGTGACCTTTAGAACTTAATGTTTAGATTCAGCGTGCCTCTTACCATACGGTGATCACTTCCGGTCTACGATAAGCACATATCGATAAGTACCTACGATAGTGTCGGTACACGATAAGTAGGTACCTACACATAGGTACACTCCGCGAGGTATAAGCTGAGCTTTACATTAGTGTGAGTGATCACCAATCAGGCAGGAGCTTGAAATTTTGTCCGCGAGGTATAGGCTGAGCTTTGCATTAGTGTGAGTGATCACCAATCAGGCAGGAGCGCGGCGAGACAGAATGGCGCCGCGCCTAAGGCCGGTTGTCACACCTACACTATCCATGTACACTCACACAAATGCAAAGCTCAACTTATGCCTTGCGGAGTGTAGTGTACGGCCCAGGAAGGGGGGGGGGGCATGCCTCCTCTGGATCCGCGCCTGACCGACAAAGCTTTTAAAATTAGCAAGTTGAGGTGGCAATGGGCAGGCCATATAGCTCGCAGAACCGATAACCGCTGGGGAGTAAAGGTTCTCGAATGGCGACCACGAACCGGCAGACGCAGTACCTATAGGACGGCCCCCCACACGAATAGAATAGGAATAGAATATTCTTTATTGTCATGGAAGTAACGTTCACATATACTATAATTACAAAAAATAAGTTTTATGAACGCCACTACACAGACTCGTCACATTATTAGAGTAGTTTCGGGTATTATGGCACACCATAAGCTATTTCAGAAATAAATTACGAGATTTATGAGATCAGACAGTCTTTATTGGTTCAATCAGTTCTTTGAACTTAATACTAATCAACAATTACAAATTCCAACATTAATGACATAAAAACACAGTTTAAACAAACATTTTTGACAACTTTAAAAATAACCAAAATTTAAACACGGTAGGTTAATATGGCCTAGGTCATATTGGCCAAAATTGTAGTGAGCCATATTGTCCACCATAATAACAAAATAAAAAACTAAAAGATATTAACTTAACATTACTTTGTAGAACAAAATTCGCAGTAGAAAATATCAGTTTCCACTCCTGAGCAGTCTTCGTGAGCCCATAATTTGCAACATAAGCATTGAATCCATGATTCCCCTCTGTTATCCATAGAATAAACGTTCTCACAATACAGACACTTTGCATCAGAAACATTGCTCCTATCAGGACTTTCATCAGAACTTTCGCCATACAAAGGTTCATTTTCTTCCTCCGAGCTAGACATTTGTACCTCCTCAATTTTTGACTTTGTCTTTTTACCCTTGCCCTTTCCTTTCTTGACTTTATTCTTAGTCTTTTCGATTTGGTCTTGTTTTCTTTTCAATGAGTCTAGCAATTCATTTTTGTACGGGGATGAAGTAAGCAATGTCGACTTCGCAGCCTTTCTGCCTCGGTTAGTAGCTTTCCTAGGAGTTATTTCTGGTATCGGAGATAATTGGAATGGCGTTATAAAGTTATTATCCTTTGAAGTTGATGGCTGTGGCGACGTTGCAATGGGAACTAAATTAACAGGTTGAGCAGTAGTTGGTTCTGGTGTGATATTTCCGTTTTCTATTGCAGTAGTAGATGAAGTAATTGGTTCTGGAGTAATGTTTTCTCGATTGGAGACTCTATATTCGTGGTCATTCATATCAATAAAATCGTGATCTTTAAAAACGTTCCTGTCTACCGGATATAGACCTGTTGCCCGAAAACCATTGACAGCTATCTCGCCGCTTTGAGTGCGTAGATATGCGCGTCCAAAAACTTCCATCATATCATATTGAGTTAGGGGCCGTGTGTTGTTCTTTACCCATGATTTTATTTCATCAGAAACATATTTTTTTAGTGGACCCATGAATGATTTATCTAACGGTTGTATTTTGTGGCTGGAATGTGGTGGAATTGACAGTAAATGGACATGATTTTTTCTTGCCAGGTCTATCAGTTCAAGATTTCTGGTGTGACTGGTATGGCCATCTAAAAAAAGCAGTACTGGAGATTCTTCTGACGGTTTCACGTGATGAATAAAATGCTGAAACCACTTTGTAAATAAGTTAGTTTGAATCCAGCCCGAAGGATGACATTCATGTATGGCACCAGGAGGTGCACCTTTCATTAAAAGCGGGTGACTTCTTTTCCTGGGAAAAATAATCATGGGAGGAACAAATGAACCTCCAGCGCTCATACACATCACGCAAGTTATTAAAGACCCTCTTTCAGCTGATGTTAAACAACCAATTTGTCGTTTTCCTTTTTGACTTAAAACTTGGAGCATTTGAGATGGAACAACACTGATGCCAGTCTCATCTACGTTGTAATTTTTTTCTGGAGGGAATTTATAGTTATCCATCAATTTTTCATAGAGATCAAAGAAATGATTCACACTTTCTCTATTAAAACCCTTGGCTCTAGCAAAAGAAGTTCCTGTTGGACGACGAAAAGAAAGTTCTGGATACCTCTCTAAAAAATGATTTAAGCCAATCTTTACCGGCACTTTCATTTTTTGCCGAAAAGTTATGAGTTATATTATTTTTTATTGCCAGCTGATAGGCTAACCCCATAACATCCTTTCGGGCTAAGCCGAACAACTTTGCTTCCATTATCAGAACGTATTGTACTAACTCTTTTTCTAATTCTTGTGGCAATGTTGGTTTTCTTCCAAGTTTCGCGCAAGTCGCTTCTTCAGCAGATACATCAATTTTAGCTGCTAAGCGTCTTAAGGTTGTTCGGGGCACTTTGTACAGTTTGGACGCTTTTAATGAGCCCATTTTCTTATTCCGCATGTCTTCGATAGCCATTTTCATTGACTCCTTGCTCCAAGTTTGGCGTTTTCTTTGTGAAATTTTCGTGGAGCCATTGCCTTAAAAGAAGTACAAATAACAGTGTGAACATGAAATAGGCATTTTATTTTGACACTACAAACAGACACTCCAATTTTATTTATTACTAGATATTATATTACAAACAGACACTCTAATTTTATTTATTGGTATGAATATGATTTTACTTGTTACAGTCGGCCAATATGGCCTAGTAGTTCATGATGGCCGCCTACCTAGTGAGCCATATTGGCCGTATGCACGTTTTTAATAAAAAACAAATATAACCTAAAAAGTAATTAATACTTTGCTTCTAAAATATAACCACACTATAAACTAATAGCTAACCAACAACAATTTGAATTATTTATACAAAAACTAAGATTAATTCATCAAAACAAAATGAGTAAAACTTACCAAAAATAACATCAATTTCGATAAATTTCGGTCGTCGCCCGCTCTGGACACATGCGCATTCGCAGCGACGCGCGGATCGACTAAGGGGGTGAAGGGAAGGGCCGCGACGATATGATAGATGCGCCTGCCGCTAGTGATGGCATGTATCGGAGAAATTAATATAGGCCATATTGGCCGACCAGGCCATAATACCCGAAACTACTCTACAATTTTATTTGATGTACAAGATATGTTTGTACCTACTTAGATCCGTTGAAATAGGTACCTACTGCTTTTATAAATTCTTAGTAAAAAATAAAAAATGATGGCTGGTAGATACCGCCTTAGCAATACCCACCTTCGACCTCCTTCTACTACACGATGGACCGATGATATTGTCTTGGTCGCGGGAAGTCGGTGGATGAAGGCGGCACAAGATCGGTCATTGGGGGGAGGCCTATGTCCAGCAGTGGACGTCTGCAGTCTGCATATGATGATTAAGGTTAATTTACCTACCATACACAAACAGATCCACTAAAGCACGGTAATAATAGATAATAATCAATCAATCATTTATTGTATAATAATACAAAGCTGACAAAATAAGCTAAGCAGTTACCCTGTTAGGGCATAGCAATATTAAAATTGTGCAGTTACAATCTTAGTATAAGTAGACACATATTATGTATGGTGTAGTACCTACCTACTATCACCACACCTATGTTACTTAATTTATGTAGTGGTAGGACTCCTATCAGAGTCCGCCTGGGGAAGTACCACACCTTTGCCAGTTATTCTACCGCCAAGCAGTAATGTGAAAACATTACTGTGTTCCGGTTTGAAGGGCAATGTTTCTAGAGAAATTACAGGGCTTAGAGATATAACATCTTAGATCTCTGGGTGATTAGCGCAGTGCAGTGCTAGGTAATGATTTGGACTCTGCATGTTCCAATAGCTGCGTGTCACTGTGCTGTTATGTGGTAGGCATGTTGCTTACCATCAGGCATATGTCATGTTCGTCTCGTCACTCTTTATTTATATAAACATATATTTGTATACAGATATTACTTACAATAAGTAAATTATTTTTAATACTAATGCCGTGAGAGTGGGATATATCTAAAGTAATCATCAAATATTACCGCGACCAGTGCATCCTCACTCGCTCAAGGTCGCGCGGTTTTAGCCTACAGCTAGACCGTTCCTCGCACGGAACAAGTGCCAGGCGGTTGTCGAACGCACGTCTGAGCGCTCGCGCAGCACGTTTCCCGCGCAAAATTACGTCGCCATATATTGTGCTGTTTATGGATGCACGAGTCAAAAAACAAAGAATTATCAGTTTTTCATAGTTGTACAAAATGTACCATTATTTTTTATATTTTTCTGCTAACCGTACAAAAAGTACGGGACATTATAAAATAGCTTATAATCGAAGCTGGTTGTATGTATTAGTGTAGGTAAGTACATTAAAATATGTTACATATTTATCAAACAACATTTAGACGATCAAGTATCATTTCAATGTGTCCGACCCTATGTTACGGCCTCTTCTAGCTGTCTTGCGCGTTACGAAGTAAATAACTAAAATATATAATCTGAGCTACAATGCTGACTACCTACATAACGAAAGGTTAATTTAATTTTTTATTAGATAATATGTCGACAACCCTTTCGATGCGCATCATTCCGCGCCAGACAGCGACAGAGTTACGCGTTGGAAGAGAGCGCAAATGTTTAGTTTAAAAATTGCGATAGGCATTGAGCGCTAATGCGAGCTGAATTGCACTTTGTTGCGTCCCAGCAAGAGTCGCTATTTATATAACAATTTTCGCTAAGTGAGGGTTCTGTGGTAATATCTATTCTGTGCCGTGACTAAAATGTGATGACTACTTGACCGAATGTGATGATAAAATCATAATTAGTATTGCTTCGAGGAACTCATTATCTAACGACTGTTGATATGGCCACTTGAGTAAACAAGAACAAAATTACAAATTTTGATTTACCCCCGACTACCTCGGATTTGTAATGTGTACAACATTGTACTAGTCAAGCCCTTTCATTTGATAACCACATTGAGGGAGATGTGAAAAAATAAATGTATTTCACCATTTTATGGTAGCGGCCATCTTGCATTTGAAATTTGTCATAGTGCATAGTATTCTACTGGCCAAATCCTTTCATTTGATACCCATATTGAGGTAGTAGTACCTAGTGAATTTTTTTATGTAATTAGCCATTTTGTGGTCGCGGCCATCTTGGATTTGAAATTCGTCATAGTGCATAGTATTCTACTAGTCAAGCCCTTTCATTTGATATCCATATTGAGGTAGGTTGTAAAGAAATATTTTGTCTGCCATTTTGTGGAGGCGGCCATCTTGAATCAATATTAACCAAACATAGCTAAGAACATCCGCACGAAAACTGACCTTCAAATAAAAAAACCGCATCGAAATTGGCCCATCCGTTTGAGCTCTACGGCCACAGACAGACAGACATCGACGTCAAACTGATAATGCCCTTTTTTTGGTCGGGGGTTAAACAAGTCCAACTGGAATAACCACTATTGATCTAAAAGCTTCTGATTGGTTCTATTTTCCACATACGTCATGATCTTTTGAACTTATAATCGTCGACAAGCCGAAAAAAACAAGTCCAAATGGAATAACCCATAGATTGCGATTGTTTTTGGCACCGACGTCTTTGGAATAACCACTGCTAATTAATCATAATATAAAAAAAATGATTTGATAGTATTTATCCGATTCCAGAGTACTGACGCAAGCGCGTTGCGTACAAGCTGACGTTAAATAAGGAAGCTTAGACAGAAGTAATTTACAGTGTAAAATAAACATTGCAGCTGGAATGTTGTACATTACCATAGTAACTTTGCTTATCGCAAGCAACGGAATTACAAGTAAGTATCCTCTGTTATTCGTTTTTTTAACCCCCCACCAAACAAGAACAAAATTAAAAATTTTGATTAACCCCCGACGACCTCAGATTTGTTATCTGTACAACATTCTACTAGTCAAGCCCTTTTATTTGATACCCAAATTAAGGGAGTTGTAAAAAAAGAAATGTATTTCGCCATTTTGTGGAAGCGGCTATCTTGGATTTGAAATTTGTCATAGTGCAATTATTCTACTAGTCAAGCCCTTTCGTTTGATAACCATATTGAGGTAGTAGTGAAAAAAAAAAAATATTCGCCATTTTGTGGTGGTGGCCATCTTGGATTTGATTTTTTTATAGTGTATAGTATTCTACTAGTCAAGCCCTTTCATTTGATACCCATATTGAGCTAGTTTGTGAAGAAATATTTTGTCCGCCATTTTGTGGCGGCGGCCATTTTGAATTGATATTAACCAAACATAGCTAAGAACATCCGCACGGATATTAACTTTCAAATAAAAAAAACCGCATCGAAATCGGTCCATCCGTTTGAGCTCTACGGTGCCACAGACAGACACACACACAGACAGACAGACATCGACGTCAAACTTATAACACCCTTTTTTGGTCGGGGTTAAAAGGAGTGTTATAAATTTAACGTCAATGTGTGTCTGTCTGAGGCACCGTAGAGCTCAAACGGATGGGCCGATTTCGATGAGTTTTTTTTATTTGAAAGTTAATATTCGTGCGGATGTTCTTAGCTATGTTTGGATAATATCGATTCAAGATGGCTGCCTCCACAAAATGGCGGACAAAATATTTCTTTACAACCTACCTCAATATGGGTATCAAACGAAAGAGCTTGACTAGTAGAATACATTGCACTATAACAAATTTCAAATCCAAGATGGCTGCTTCCACAAAAAATGAAATATTTCTTTTTCACAACTCCCTTAATATGGGTATCAAATGAACGGGCTTGACTAGGTAGTAGACTGTTGTACAGATAACAAATCTAAGGTAGTCGGGGGTCAATCAAAATTTTTCTTCTTGTTTCAATCTGTCTTTTTCCCCTCTAAATCTAACTTATAAATTCTTTGTTTAAGGAATTCAAGGACAGGAAAACGGACAACACAGAAAACAACTGAATGGTCATCATGCCTGGGATGCGAACACTATCATGAAGTCGTTACATCAAAAGCTGTTTGGAGACCAGATACCCAACACAAGAAGCGGAACTCCACTGGGACCCGTAGTTAATCAGAGTGGAAATACTTGTATAGATCTGCCGGGTAGCCCGAAGGTGTTTGGAATGTACTCAAAGCAAAACATCAACGGCCACAGATTCGACGGAAGAGAAGACCAAGCGCTACTGAATGGAGGTAGTTTACGATACGGACCCTCATTAGTACAGAATAATAACACGTATATATCGATCAAGAATGCTAGAAATGCTTTTTAACCCCCGACCAAAAAAAGGGGTGTTATAAGTTTGACGTCGATGTCTGTCTGTTTGTCTGTCTGTCAGTCTGTCTGTCTGTCTGTCTGTGTGTGTGTCTGTCTGTGGCACCGTAGAGCTCAAACGGATGGGCCGATTTCGATGCCGTTTGTTTTATTTGAAAGTTAATATCCGTGCGGGTGTTCTTAGCTATGTTTGGTTAATATCGATTCAAAATGGCCGCCTCCACAAAATGGCGAATTATATCATATTTTTCACTACTACCTCAATATGGGTATCAAGCGAAAGGGATTGATTAGTAGAATACTTTGAACTATGACAAATTTCAAATTCAAGATGGCCGCTTCCACAAAATGGCGAAATACATTTCTTTTTTCACAACTCCTTAATATGGGTATCAAATGAACGGGCTTGACTAGGTAGTAGACTGTTGTACAGATAACAAATCTAAGGTAGTCGGGGGTCAATTAAATTTTTTCTTCTTGTTTCAATCTGTCTTTTTCCCCTCCTCGAAATCTAACTTATAAATTCTTTGTTTAAGGAATTCAAGGACAGGAAAACGCACAACAAAGAGAACCACTGAATGGTCATTCGTGGGATGCGAACACTTTCATGAAGTCATTACATCAAAAGCTGTTTGGAAACCAGATACACAACACAAGAAGCGGAACTCCACTGGGACCCGTAGTTAATCAGAGTGGAAACACTTATATAGATCTGCCGGGTAGCCCGAAGGTGTTTGGAATGTACTCAAAGCAAAACATCAACGGCCACAGATTCGACGGAAGAGAAGACCAAGCGCTACTGAATGGAGGTAGTTTACGATACGGACCCTCATTAGTACAGAATAATAACACGTATATATCGATCAAGAATGCTAGAAATGCTTTTTAACCCCCGACCAAAAAAAGGGGTGTTATAAGTTTGACGTCGATGTCTGTGTGTGTTTCTGTTTGTGGCACCGTAGAGCTCAAACGGATAGGCCGATTTCGATGCGGTTTGTTTTATTTGAAAGTTAATATCCGTGCGGGTGTTCTTAGCTATGTTTGGTTAATATCGATTCAAAATGGCCGCCTCCACAAAATGGCGAATTATATCATATTTTTCACTACTACCTCAATATATCAAGCGAAAGGGATTGATTAGTAGAATACTTTGAACTATGACAAATTTCAAATTCAAGATGGCCGCTTCCACAAAATGGCGAAATACATTTCTTTTTTCACAACTCCCTTAATATGGGTATCAAATGAACGGGCTTGACTAGGTAGTAGACTGTTGTACAGATAACAAATCTAAGGTAGTCGGGGGTCAATTAAATTTTTTCTTCTTGTTTCAATCTGTCTTTTTCCCTCCTCGAAATCTAACTTATAAATTCTTTGTTTAAGGAATTCAAGGACAGGAAAACGGACAACACAGAAAACAACTGAATGGTCATGCGTGGGATGCGATCACTTTCATGAAGTCATTACATCAAAAGCTGTTTGGAAACCAGATACACAACACAAGAAGCGGAACTCCACTGGGACCCGTAGTTAATCAGAGTGGAAACACTTATATAGATCTGCCGGGTAGCCCGAAGGTGTTTGGAATGTGCTTTGAGCAAAACATCAACGGCCACAGATTCGACGGAAGAGAAGACCAAGTGCTACTGAATGGAGGTAGTTTACGATACGGACCCTCATTAGTACAGAATAATAACACGTATTTATCGATCAAGAATGCTAGAAATGCTTTTTAACCCCCGACCAAAAAAAGGGGTGTTATAAGTTTGACGTCGATGTCTGTCTGTTTGTCTGTCTGTCAGTCTGTCTGTCTTACTGTGTGTGTGTCTGTCTGTGGCACCGTAGAGCTCAAACGGATGGGCCGATTTCGATGCGGTTTGTTTTATTTGAAAGTTAATATCCGTGCGGATGTTCTTAGCTATGTTTGGTTAATATCGATTCAAGATGGCCGCCACCACAAAATGGCGGGCAAAATATTTCATCACAACCTACCTCAATATGGGTATCAAATGAAAGGGCTTGACTAGTAGAATACTATACACTATAAACAAATTCAAATCCAAGATGGCCGCCACCACAAAATGGCGAATTATATTATTTTTTTCACTACTACGAGTACCTCAATATGGGTATCAAACGAAAGGGCTTTATTAGTAGAATACATGGCACTATGACAAATTTCAAATCCAAGATAGCCGCTTCCACAAAATAGCGAAATATGTCGATCTAAACCCCCTTAATATGGGTATCAAATGAAAGGGCTTGACTAGTAGAATGTTGTACAGATAACAAATCTGAGGTAGTCGGGGGTTAATCAAAATTTCTAATTTTGTTGTTGTTAAATTAAATTGTTTGTTGTAATTGTCATCCAGAATCAAAATTTTTTTTTTTCTTATTTTATTCTTGTAATTAAATAAAATTGAGTTCGATATGTTATTTTTCTACTAGTGTCCGACCGAAAGTTCGGTTTCGGTTTCGGTTTCGGCCGAGTTTCGGCCAAAAATCAAGTTTCGGCCACAGTTTCGGTTTCGGCCAAATGGGCCGAAACTTTTGCCGAACCCGAAACTTAACAAGTTCAAGCACGTTCACGATCGCCTAACTTTGTTTTCCGCGGCAACGCTTTGACGGGCGTTGTCGGCCCTTTTCGGGAATTATCGTGCGCCGTTCGGATAGTTCTGTAGCAACCAGCGATGCCAACCGTACGAGGTTCTTCGTACAAATACGAGATTTCTAGTCTTTCGTACGAGGTACGAGGACACTATTAATTAACCTCGTACAAATAAGTACGAGATTATAATATTGCTATTATAAAATAGTGAAAACTAGAGCCATCTATCAGAACTTGTAAGGACTTACAAGACTTCTTACTGATTTCTTATCTATCCTATTATGATATATATTGTGTTTCCATTTCATGCCCTAATTAAGGCAAAATAATAAGTAAAATACACCAAATTTCAGTATTTTAATAAATTATAGGTATACTTGACCACGTGAGTTTCGGATTCGGTTTCAGTTTCGGCCGAAACTGAAGCCACGGCCGAACATTCGGTGTCGGTTTTGGTTTCGGCCGGAAAATCAGTTTCGGTCGGACACTAATTTCTACAGTTCATAATATTTTCTGCTTATTGAGTATCATAAGTTGATAATTATTGTAAACAATCCATTCTGTTTTCGGCGGAGGGTATTGGTACGCCGTCTCACAGGTTTTCCTAGTTTGGGTACCAATGCACTTCTACATGGATCAACACAAAATTACAATTACATCTGTATGAAATGTTTTTGTGATGTTCTCAGCAAATAAATATATTTCATTTCATTTCATGTTTAATTTCATTTCATTTCATGTTTAATTTCATTTCATTCTACTGCCAAGCAGTAGGTAATGCAAACATTACTGTGTTCCGGTTTGAAGCGCAATGTTTCCAGAGAAATTACTGGGCTTAGGTATATAACATCTTAGAGAGTGAAGAGCGCAGTGCAGTGCTAGGTAATGATTTGGACTCTTCATGTTCCAGTAGCTGCGTGTTACTGTGCTGTTATGTGGCAGGCATATGTTGCTTACCATCAGGCATATATCTTGCTCGTCTCGTCACTTTTTATTAAAAAAAAAAAAATATCGAGAGGCGTGGCAAAAGGCTCATAGGCAAAGACACTATATAGTAGGTACGATAAAATAATTTTAACAAAAAAAAAGAACCGACTATACAAACAAAAAACTAAAAAAAAAAAAAAAAATGTATTTAGCACAAAGATTTTGATTTACTTAAAATAAATGATTGAATAAATATTTTACATTATTTCTGAAGTCGATGCCAAGTAAAACAATTAGAGCTGATTTTTTTTTATCTTTTTCGACATTTGTATAATGAGAACATTAGTTATAATTATGTAAATAGTTTGATTTAATATTTACATATAGGTAACGAATGTAATGTTTAATTTAATAAAAAATGTTTATGCAAGTGATTTTCAGTGTTTTTTTACAATTTATTTTGATTGACTAATAGCTTGTAAGCCAATGCTTAATATAGTCTAAATAGTTACTTTGATAGTAATTCGGTAACTACATATTCATATATTTTACATGTTATATTAGTACGAGATCCGACCGCGTGATTTATACGTTCATATGTTTGATTAATAAAATATAATTTTTATCGATATTTATAACTAAACCAATGCAGATCCGCAAAGGTGGCCATCCAAATTTGGCCGCAATTAATTTTAATTAAAATGTAATTAATTATTTATTTTTGAACAATTACGTTCACTTGTAATTGTTAAAAAATATATTTCATTAGAAAGAAATATACCTGAGATACCGAGAAAGTTCAAGGTGCCATCCCTCACTTGGCCGCAACCTAATGTCAGCCAGGTGTAAACAGGTATAATTTCGTTAAATATATACGTTCATAATGTATTATCATGTTATACATACCAAATTGAAGATTAATTCTTTCCCTACATGATGAGATATAGGTGCCTATGCAAAAATGCCCGCAAATAGTGACTGCCAACGATTAAAGATAAATAAAAGCGAGAGAAACTTAAGATAAACACCCCATGTCGAATAAAGATAGAGCATCCCAGCTGCTTGTCGTTTTTATGCTACTGCGCATGCGTCCATAGGCAAGGTGCTCAACTAAATACCGTACTGAATATTGCAATCATATGTTTTTGACAGTCTTATGCGCCACGTTGTTTTTTTTTCAAGTCCAAAATTATAAAACTTTGTTAATATTAATATTGATATATTTCATTCTTAACGTTATTAAAACGTAAGAATAAAATGAAGAAGTGTTTTTTGATGTGTAATGAAAAGCAAGAAGTGCTTAACTTTAGTGATGTATCATTTAAAAAGTGTTTTTTTATGTTGTGTTTTTTTTTTATGTGTTGATATTGTTTCGACGTCACAAAAATTGTATGTATCATAACCTAAAACTTAATGTGGAATCAACAAATGAATTTGGTTATCACATGAATTGTTTAAAAAAAGTTATTACTGTAAAAAGTAAATACAAGGAAGAATTTGAAGAATTTTGTAAAACCCAAAATGTAAGTACAATTTTTAATTTTTTTAATTTTAATTTTTTTTTTTTAAATATTGTTTTAGTTGAATATAATTAAAAAAATATTGAAAACACTAGTTTGGTAGATTAATTATTATGACATATTATTTTTACTGCTCAATTTTTGGAGTATTTTAAACTCCAAGCAAATACGCGAGCTACTAGTTGAGCACCTTATCTATGGACGCATGCGCAGTAGCATAAAAACGACAAGCAGCTGGGATGCTCTATCTTTATTCGACATGGGGTGTTTATCTTAAGTTTCTCTCGCTTTTATTTATCTTTAATCGTTGGCAGTCACTATTTGCGGGCATTTTTGCATAGGCAGCTATATCTCATCATGTAGGGAAAGAATTAATCTTCAATTTGGTATGTATAACATGATAATACATTATGAACGTATATATTTAACGAAATTATACCTGTTTACACCTGGCTGACATTAGGTTGCGGCCAAGTGAGGGATGGCACCTTGAACTTTCTCGGTATCTCAGGTATATTTCTTTCTAATGAAATATATTTTTTAACAATTACAAGTGAACGTAATTGTTCAAAAATAAATAATTAATTACATTTTAATTAAAATTAATTGCGGCCAAATTTGGATGGCCACCTTTGCGGATCTGCATTGGTTTAGTTATAAATATCGATAAAAATTATATTTTATTAATCAAACATATGAACGTATAAATCACGCGGTCGGATCTTAGACTATATTTATGGGCTTGAACATCTTGATTATCTGTAGACCTACAGTGGTCTATGGATAATTCAGGTGTGCTTAGTGTAAGTAGTTAGTTAGGTAGGTTTGTAGTGTAGTGTAGTTATCTAGTTATCATTGTATTTTAGTATTGTAAATAAAGGCTCTGCCCAGTTAAAAAAAAATATATATTTTACGGCCCCACGGTTTTACCCGCGTAGATCACGTTCCAGTTGTTTTTCCGCGTTAAAAATAATCTATGTATGTACTATTAGATATTTCTAATTTTCTTAGATTTTAGTTAAACGTATACGATTTGGGGGGGGTCATGTCCTGTGACCCTCCCCTCCGTGGATGGTGCCAACTTACATTCATACGCTAAAATTGGGCCGGACGCTTGTCGATTCTATGACATTTGACATCGGCGCCCGAGAGGTTATTTGTGAGTGATATCAAGATTGGGGCTCATAACGGGTGATAACTATGTTGACGGCTTATTATGTAAATAATAGAATCAGTGTGACCAGACTTAGTAGATTTCTACTTTTTCGGTAGATTTTAGGTCCCATCAGGTTCATGTTTGTAGATTTAATTATTCGGTTGATTTCTATCTACCAACTTAACATAACGAGACAAATCTGCCGGATTTTTAAGTTTTGTGGCAAGCAACTTTTTCTTCTTTTCATCTCTTGATGTCGTTCTTTAAATTGAAAGAGGAGTTCCACATTCTACCACGAGCAGGTAATGCAGCCGCTCTTTGTATTTTTTTCAAAATCATTCATTTATTGTCTACAAAACTATGTTTTACGCAAATGTCAAACATGTTTAAAGTGTTTAACCAGTGCGTGTTGCCAGTGATGTCTTATGGAACTGAGACGTGGTCCTTCACTGTGGGCCTCATAACGAAGCTGAAAGTCACACAGCGAGCTATGGAGAGCTATGCTCAGAGTCTCTTTGCGCGACAGAATCCGTAATGAGGATATTCGCAAAGAACGAAAGTAACCGACATAGCACAAAGAGTAAGCAAGCTGAAGTGGCAATGGGCAGGCCACATCGCTCGCAGAACTGACAACCGATGGGGAAGAAAGGTTCTCGAGTGGCGACCACGAACCGGGATACGCAGTGTTGGACGGCCTCCCACTAGATGGACAGATGACCTCACAAAGGTCGCTGGAAACCGCTGGTTGCAGGTTGCGCAGGACCGTTCGTTGTGGAAATCTAGGGGAGGCCTATGTTCAGCAGTGGACGTCTTGCGGCTGATGATGATGATGATGTCAAACATGTTTAATGAGGCATTTTCAGGCATTCCATAATTAAATGATCGAAATCGGTTTCGGATGCAATATATGGGACTATTTGGGAATTATAATATTATCTTTCCGAACAAACAGGATCGCAACAGGAACAGGATCTTGAGAAATTTGAGAACATATTTATGTTTATGGTAACTTCCTTCTTTTATGCAGAAAAAACTTGTTTTGTTTAATGCGTTTAGCAAGTTTTTTTATAGTACACTGTGACAAGATGAGCAGCACTTGTGCAACACTTTGTTGCACAAGTGCTGCTTTGTTGTTTGTTGCAAAACTTTGTTGTGGTAAGCAACATTCGTGCCCATAACAGCACAGTGACACGCAGCCATTAGAACATTAATCCATATCATTACATTATACATAGCACCGCACTGCGCTCGTCGAGATATTTTATCTTGTAGCCCAGTAATTTCTCAGGAAACATTGCCTTTCAAACCGGAACACAGTATTTTTTGCACATCACTGCTTGATTTCAAAATAACTGGCAAAGGTGTGATATTTCTCAAGGCGGATTCAGCAAAGAGCCTTACCTCTACAGATAATGTTAACGTGATTGTTTGTTCATCACGTTGATCATTTTCACTCTCTAGCAATCAAACTAATACTTAATTTTCAATATAATGTGTTATAATTGTGATAAATAATGGTTATCATTTCATCTATAACTGAAGCTTGGGTATGTCTAGATATTTTAGTAGATTTCTGTACAATGGTTAGTAGAATTTAGTAGATTTTGCCCATACTTTGAGTAGATTCGACATACTAAATCTGGTCACGCTGGAACATAGTTTAGTTTCATTCGAACAGTGGAGTCAGAATGTTGGGCCGATATACATTAGTGACGTTAACCGTCATAAGCATCAGTATTTTGGGTAAGCACTACCTGTTTATTGTATTTTTAACGAAGTTCCTTATCGCGCGTTGTGAAGAGCTAGACGGAAAAAAATCTCACGAAAAGTTGTAACGACACATTTTTGCCAACAACAAATTTCGCCACTTCACGTAGTTTTTTTTAAAAGACTACAAAGTCTTGATCATCGCCGAAAAATTGCCAGCCTATCGGTTTTTTATCGGATATACTTTGGAGAGTGTGCGACTGATTTGCATGATCTTATACCACCTTGCCCTTTTTTCTATCGGAATGCTCGTAGCTCGAAAAAGCGACATAGTTTCATGGTTGATGTTCCAAAGACACGAACGAAGAGATTTGACGCTACTTTTGTGATAAGAACGTCTGGGCTGTGGAATACGTTACCTGAGTGGGTTTTCCCCGATGGTTACAATCTTTGTGTCTTCAAATCGAGAGTGAATCGGTTTCTTCTAGGTAAACACGCTCCATCGTAGAACGCATCGTTCAAACGCTCAACATCAGGCGAGATGGTGATCAAGTGTAAACCTATAAAAGTTAAAAAAAAAATGTATGCGCTTAAGACCGCAGAAGTGAAAACTAAAATAAGAAATACTTATATTTAAAGACCACTACTTAAATAGTTTTAAAATAAAACAAATAAAATTAAATAAATGTCTTTATTTGCGAAAATGGGTAATTGCAATAAGATCTTAAATGTTTACATTGAGAACTCCATAATCAACCTTACGGCATGCAAATAATTAGGTCGTCTATGACAATTTGACGATTAAAAACTTTTAATTCATCACTCTAAGCTGCCTATTCAAGAATTTTACTCACAGATTACATATTTTACTCTATTATTATTTATTATCTACTTTACATAAGTAGTATACAAAAACTGATTAGGCATTTATCACAATCCAATGATAATGGAAGCAAAATAATAAAGTAAATGGTATTTTTTTTTTACCAAAAGTAATGGCAATGAAAGCTTTACACAATATTAATAATAAAAAAATATTTTGAAATTGAAAATTAGTATATACCTAGTAAGAACAGCAACACGAGAATAACATGTGGCGAAATGATTAATTAGAATCTAAGGCCAGAATTAAATTTTAAAAAAATTTACGAGATTCGGAAATTGAGTTTGACAAGCAATTTTTTTAGTATTTGCTATTTATTTATTTTATAGGTTTTTCCTTTTGTTTTAGAAATCTGTGGGTTTTTCGCTAAAAAATTGTGTTTGAAGTGTATGTGTAAGTGCTGTGATAAAACAGTAATACGAGTATATTACAACAAAAACATTTTTGCAATGGATGTGAAATGCAAATTTAATATTTCGTGACAAGTTAAATTTATGACATTAATGTGGTAAGTACCTAGAAGTTAATGTCGGTATAAAAATATATAAATATAATAAACACAGGTAAACAGGGACTATATTATCTTTCTCGCTCTGACGCGCTTGTTCACTGTATTTTGTTTCTCGCTCTAGCTTCCCGAATTTACCCGAAAAGCTATTATCATAGCCGAGCGTGACGGTTCATTTCAATTCACAGCCCACGAAAATTCTGTCCTAGGCGCGCCCAAAGAAGTTTTCTCTTCAAAAAACGTAGTAAGTAGTTACCAAATGTCTCAGGCGGGTCAAGGCTGCCTTCGAATTCTAGAAACCCCGGTTCGAATCCTGACGCGTCTCCTAGCTTTAGCTTAGGTAATAAAACTATAAAAGTTGCATATTTTTATTTTTAATTGTTATTTTTGTCGGAAAGAATCATGATTTTCCGACGATTTCAGGATTAATTTGGTCATTTGATTATGTACGGCATTAGTTCAATACCTCTTCTAATCCATTATTCCGTAATGCCGTACAAAAATCATGTGACAAGCAGAAATGATCGAGATTTGTAACCCCTATCTTCACCTGCACTCAGTTGGACAGCTTTCAAGTGACGGCATAGTGTTCAATCTTATACCCTGCTATCATCCTACATATATGTCTCCTGGTGGTTCATTTCATTTGACCCATAAATAAATATATATATATATATATATTTGGGGGTATATATATATATATATGCATTTTTAGCGAAATACCAATAGCAAACACTAAAAAATTTGCAAGTCAAACGTCAAACCCTATTTCCGAACCGCGTATTTTTTTTTTTATTTATTGTTGGCCATATATACTAATCATTCCGCCACATGTTATTCTCGTGTTGCTGTGCTTACTAGGTATAGTATACTAATTTTCAATGTCTAAATAATTTGTATTTTTAATTATTAAAATTATTTAGTGGTCTTGACCTATATGTAAGTAATTTCTTATTTTAGTTTTCACTTCTGCCGTACGGTCACATTCTTTTTTGTTTATTTTTTCTCTGAGAAAAATAATTACTGGGAGCCCTTTATCAACGCATTTAATTCGTATCTAAGTAGGTAGGTACATTTTCTAACAAAACCACGAAAAAAATAACTTGAGAGGTGTCAAGGGACACCCGGATGGAACGAAGTTCCTTTCGATTAATTAGTGAAGGAATTGTTATATATTTTTTTGACGTGACAACGTCTTATAAATTGGTTTGCCGGGTGACACTTCAAGAAACTGCGTTACGCTCCGCTCACGTTATGCGCTCACAACGAGAGCGAGTGAGAAGCACGCGTCCCTTACACTCGGGCATGGTTAGCCCGCCTAAGAGCGAGAGAGACAGACATAAAAAGTGAAAGGCACGCGTCCCTTCCGTAAAATTATTTTACCACTCAAAGTCGTTGTCACGTAAAACTTTCGCCCGTATACCGACTTTACAGGCAACCAATTTTTTTTTTAAGTTATAATTTTTTTTTAATTATTAACAAATATAATGTAGTATAAACTTGAACAGTAGGCTCAATTTTAGTAATAATTGGCTTGTGGTATCTGAAGTAGGAAACATATGTTTGGGATTCTAGTTTTAACCCCCGACCCAAAAAATGGGTTTTATAAGTTTGACGTCGATGTCTGTCTGTCTGTCTGGGGCACCGTAGAGCTCGAGCCGTAGAGCGTGTTACAGACAACTTAGGTTTCAAGTGGTACTTATTGTGTTTACTTTCAAGACATTTAAATACAAGAACAAAATTAAAAATTTTGATTAACCCCCGACTGTCTCGGATTTGTTAAGTATCTGTACAACATTCTACTAGTCAAGCCCAACGATAAAGCATAAAGAAATAAATAAACCGCAAATACTAAAAAAAAATTGGTTGCCTGTAAAGTCGGTATACGGGCGAAGTTTTACGTGACAACGACTTTGAGTGGTAAAATAATTTTACGGAAGGGACACGTGCCTTTCACTTTTATGTCTGTCTCTCTCGCTCTTAGGCGGGCTAACCATGCCCGAGTGGAAGGGACGCGTGCCTCGCACTCGCTCTCGTTGTGAGCGCATAACGTGAGCGGAGCGTAACGCAGTTTCTTGAAGTGTCACCCGGCAAACCAATTTATAAGACGTCGTCACGTCAAAAATACTAGTTTCGAACCCTATTTAAACAAGTACCGAAAAAGTAAACCCTATTTCAGTACCACGTAATTTTTTTTTTTATTTGTTCTTGGCCATAGATACTAATCATTTCGCCACATTTTCTTCTCGTGTTGCTGTGCTTACTAGGTATATAGGTTTTGTAGTGGTAGGACTCATGGCAGAGTCCGCCTGGGGAATTACCACACCTTTGCCAGTTATTCTACCGCCAAGCAGTAATGAGCAAACATTAGTGTGTTCCGGTTTGAAGGGCAATGTTTCCAGAGAAATTACAGGGCTTAGAGATATAACATCTTAGATCTCTGGGTGACGAGCGCAGTGCAATGCTGGGTAATGATTTGGACTCTTCATGCTTCATTCCAATAGCTGCGTGTCACTGTGCTGTTATGTGGCAGGCATGTTGCTTACCATCAGGCAAATGTGCTGCTCACTATTCATTAAAAAAAATACTAATTTTCAATTTCGAAATAATTTTTATTTTTAATTATAAAAATTATTTAGTGGTCTTTAAATATAAGTACTTATTTCTTATTTTATTTTTCACTTCTGCCGTGCAGTCACAAAGATGGTTGAACTCAAGATTAGCCCTGAACATCTTGACATTGATAATAAACTGCGTGTGTGACATCTGTCTCTATCTAAGACATCTCTGCCTCTGTCTAAGACATCTATCTCGCTCACGCTAGTTATAATTGATATTATTCTCTCTCTGTCACACGGTGATGTGTGACCGGTGACGGCGATGGTAGCCATTTTAAAATTTTAATTTATCTAGGTAATTAGAAAATATTAAAAATAATTTTATATGCAGTACTTACGCATGAAATGTAATTCCATTACATTTATTTGAGTTTCTAGAATTATTAGAACACTTTTTGAACGCACAGCAAGACATATTTTTTTATATTTATTTTCAAAATGGTCAAAATCAGTGATAGGTAAAAACGACCGGCGTCTCCCGCTTCCTACGACCGACTAGAACGGAAAGAGTGAGCTCACTCTTCCCAACGTTAACATGATTCCGTGCGCCCTGAAGTTTGGGAGGGCTAATCTTGAGTTGTACGATCTATGTGCGGTCGTACATAATTTGTTTGTTTCAGAAATCCTAAGCAAACCTACTACTCGGATAACAACAAGTGGATTGTTTGATAATAATGAAACAGTAAATAACAGCCAATCGTCCCAGAATACAGATTCGGTTTTCTTTGGTTCCAGGAGAAGCGGTGATATCAAAATCAGGGATAGAAGTAATAAATGGTGAATTTCGTAGACACAATGGTGAAGGTGCCTCATCAAAATTGTACAACGTTAATATTATTGTAAATGGCAAACATTACCATTATGATGACTCAAATTCATATCCGTCAACGATTGCAACACCAAACAGTACAGAAAAACAAGATGGCCCTGCGAAGGACAAGTCACTCAATCACCAGCCAAGTTTATCATCTGATAAATTCTATTTGTTTTTATGTTCTTGTATAGTTTTCATAAAATATAATCGGTATTAAAAGCATACTGTTTAATCATTCAGATAAGTTTACCCGTCGAGCGAGATGGACGCCGTCGGCGTCGTGACGTCACACAAAAAAAACTTAACAACGAAAGTTTTTGTTTCTGTAAACGATAATGAACTCATTAATATATCTCCTATCTACTAAGAATCGTAAATAAAGCCTTCATTGAGTAATAAATAATAAAATTGTTTATTATTTTCTCTCACACAGAAGTTTTACATTGTAAATACCTTAATCAAGTATACATAACAGTAGTAGAGTATCTATGTGAGAAACTGGTGTCTGGACTGTACTAGGAAAACCTGTATGACAGATTACCAGCCTCTCCTACAACCGTGGTGATAATGGGTAGGTAAGTACTCAGTGATTTTAAATGTAATGTTAATCGTTAGGTGTAAGTGAGAGCATAAAATGTAAGAAAGTATAATGTGTGTGGGTGTGGGTGGGTATGTTTGAGTGTGTGCAGATGTGTGTTTGGGCGTAATTGTATATGGGGCGAATTAAATTGTTATACGGATTTGATAATTATTTCAGTACAGCGAGTAATTGTTCAGTGTCGTCAAAATTAAGAGACTTCAAAAAATTTGAGGATTTTTTTTTACATTTGAGTTTTTGAGTATTTTATTTGTTTACGTTGTGTCAACTTTCAAGAGCGGTTTGTGGGTTAGATGACAGGAAATAAACGTTAGCCAATGTTTTGAAATAACTTGAGATTAGTTATTGTAAACAATGCTTTTTTGTTTACAATAACACTTGAAATCTGACGCCGACGACGAGCTGACGAGCCATAAAAACAACTAGGGATGTTCCTTGACTGGCAACAATTATCGATAAAATCACGACACGAAAGTTTTCGACAGAACCTGATTTATCGATAGGTTGTTGTCTTATGTAATTTATGTATTCGGCATTTGTAATAGTCTCATTTATCTTTAAATATAAAAATGTTATGTTGGTTTGTGTACGCTTCAAAAACTCAAAAAATACTGAACCGATCGAGTGAAATTTTGGATTGTTTTTATCTGATTTTTGCATCACAATGTGCCACAGCGAAGCGGGGCAGGGTACAGTTAGTAAAATATAAATTTATTCAATGTTATCACAAAAGTGAAGTAAGTAATAGTAAATAATTCTAAATTAATGTAAGAAAAGTACAATGTAAAGCGGCCCCTAGATGAGCAATCATTTTGCGCAATATTGCGAATTGTTCAATATAATTGGCCGTTTAGGGTTAAAATTGAAGATTGCACAATGATTGAATGAAAGTTTGAGCTGGTGTAATTTTTATTGCTCCATATTTTTTCATTGTGTCGTGTAGGGTGAGCATCAGTGTTTCCACAATGAGGGGAACTTCTCCTTTTGAGGGGAAATTAGGGTCCAGAGAGGAATAAAAAGGGGAAATCATGCCTAATCAAACAAATACAGAAACTTCGTCATATTGAGGAAAATTTTCCTATAATTAGTCAGATATCAGTTTCAAATTTTTTTCATTGTGGCGATGTTTCTTATAATATGGTTTTCGATGAGGCATGATGGCATGAAAGCTTAAATCTTATTGACATTGGTTGCAATTTTTAAATTTGAATCTCTCCTGAGGGGGGCTGTGCCAAAACTATACCAGAATAATTTTTGAGGGGAAAAAGGGGAAATCCTAATTGAGGCGAGTGGAAAGGAGATGATTAAAGTGGAAACACTGGTGAGCGTTGTACAATATTTGTCATTATCAGTCTGTTACTAGCGGTGGGCGATTATGAATGATCGGCATAATCGACTTATTTTGCATTACTAATCTTGATAATCGATTATGGAATTAGTAACTAATATGTTTTCATAATCGAACGATGTTACTAATTAGTAATTACTAATCTTGTTTTATGAAGTGGACGACAGTTGTTCACTGACTTTAGTAGATTACTAGATTAGTAGTATAGACATTGGTTTAGTTTTAGTTTGTTTTGTTTTTATTACGGGTTTACGGTGGTGTGACGTACGTGTATGTGACGCTTTTAACTTTTATAGTGGATTTAATTAACGGTAAGTTTACATACTGATTTTTGATAGATTTTTTTGACTTTTAAGTTTTAGGCAACTCTTTGCTCGCTCTCCCGCTTTCATAGCGGATTCAAATAACCTTAAAATAAAGAAATGTTCATTAATTTCATTTGTGTAGTATGAATGAATTTACAATTTTGTGGTTTGTTTATTCTATCACAGATATTCGGGGGATATGCCTTAATTGCGAATTTAGTTCGAAACCTAGTGTCCCCGGTCTTTTCCCACCTAAATAATTACTACATAAACAAAAGTAATAATTACGACACACAACCGCATATTTTACCACGCACACTAAGAATTACGATTGCGCTCTTTATGACAACATACATAAAATGGGCGGGATATGTCCGTATAAACAATACCTCTTGTCTATGTAGAAGGAGTCAGAACATTATTGAATATTCGTAGTGTTATTTATTGTTATTGCAAAAAAGTTAGATAGGTACGAGATACAACATTATACAAGACGCGCTTGCACACGAGCGGCGTGGCGTGGCAAGCGACACCGTGTTGTCCCCTCCTCGCCCCACGCGGCTGTGCGTGTGCTGTGAGTGTGAGTGAATCAAGTCGCGCGCGACTCGCGACTCGTGACCGGGCGTGCATGACTACTAATTAGTAATTACTAACGGTCATAATCGAGATATCTCGAGACATTCTCATAATCGAATGATTTCATTAGTATATCTCATAATCGCCCACCGCTATCTGTTACTCGTTTTGACGAGGAGTACACGTATGGTGAGAATGCAGAAGTTAAGGATACAGAGGTTATCTACGAATATGAGTATCCAAATGTACAGAGAATTGCCGTCTCTGTGGAATATCAAGAGCAAAGAATGCGAAATGAAAGAAACGCGATAAATAAATGTTTAGTATTAGACATTGTTGTTTAAATGCAAAGAGATGTTTCCTTTTTAAGCTATTGCATAGCTTTTATCGCGGGCCTGGGAACCGAATTTTAGTGATCGTGCATCTCTTTCTTATGTTCACAAGAAAGAGGGATGGAAGACCGTAACGCCGTCCTCCCCACTCGGTCATTCGACTTTGAATCTTATTTGTATAAGCTTTACAGAGTAAATGCTCTTAGCAGTGTTATAACTTAACGAATTTTTATGGTAAACAAATGTCACTCTTCAAAATAAAAGCAATTCCGAAAAATTGTTAACATCCCTATTGCTTATGTTGGTAAAAATGCATGCAACATGCAATAGCTTTACCGCGGCAGTCTCCGAGTGCCACACTTCTTTTTTTTTTTATAGTACCTATAAAGTGACGAGACGAGCAAGGCACGTGTCTGATGGTAAGCAACATGCCTGCCCATAATACCCCAATGACACGTAGCTATTGAAACATTAATAATCCAAATCATTACCTAACAAAGCATTGCGCTCGTCACGCAGAGATATATAATGTTTTATCTCTATGCTCGACAATTTCACTGAAAACCATGCCCTTCAAACCCGAACTCATTATAAACAAACGCAAGCAAAGATTTTCATGAACAACAACACTATATATTATATCTATACTAATATTATAAAGCTGAAGAGTTTGTTTGTTTGTTTGAACGCTAGGATCTCGGGAAGTACTGGTCCGAATTGAAAGATTATTTTTCTATTGGATATTCCATTTATCGAGGAAGGCTTTAGGCTATAGAAAATAACTCTACTATTAATTGAAGCGGAGCATGAAACAAGAATGTAACAAAATCGGGAAAAAATATTCCCCTTTTGAGAGTTTTCGTACGTTTCGTGCTTTGACATGACACATGACAGCATGTGTCAAAAATTGCGTCATTGAATTTCAGTAATCTGTGCATTGAATATAAACCTTTGCTAAATTTTTTTTTTCTAAATCTGAGTTGGTACGACCAATTTCCGACAGGTGGCGTAGCAGGTAGCTGAAGAGGTTTTTTGTTTGAAATCGATATTCTCAGGAATGACTGAACCGATTTCAGTCAAACTTTCACCGTTGGATATGTACGGGATTCCGATGAGTGCTATATAATATACCACGGGCGACGCCGGGGCGGGCATCTAGTGTACTTATATAGCTGCAGCTAAATCTTGTTGAGAGACATTTTGTTCGCGCGGTCTTTACGGAATCAACATCGTTCTCCGACTAAACACGAAAACATTGAGTAGTTCGTATTTTTGTGCAATATCATTGATCGTTTGGATGCTAAGTTCCTTTCAATCTTTTTAACCCCCGACCAAAAAAAGGGGTGTTATAAGTTTGAGGTCGATGTCTGTCTGTCTTTCTGTGTGTGTGTGTGTGTGTGTGTGTGTGTCTGTCTGTGGCACCGTAGACCTCAAACGGATGGGCCAATTTCGATGCGTTTTTTTTTATTTGTAAGTTAATATCAGTGCGGATGTTCTTAGCTTTGTTTGGTTAATACCGATTCAAGATGGCCGCCGCCACAAAATGGCGGACAAAATATTTCTTCACAACCTACCTCAATATGGGTATCAAATGAAAGGGCTTGACTAGTAAAATACTATACACTATAAAAAAAATTCAAATCCAAGATGGCTCCCACCACAAAATGGCGAAATACATTTCTTTTTTCACAACTTCCTTAATATGGGTATCAAATGAAAGGGCTTGACTAGTAGAATGTTGTACAGATAACAAATCTGAGGTAGTCGGGGGTTAATCAAAATTTTTAATTTTGTTCTTGTTGTACAATAAAATGCATTGCACAAAGTTATTGTAGGTTTAGGGGCCGCCTTAGAAAGATTCATTTTCGTACGTAGGTAACCTGACAGAATCCATTCGACGCTGTGACTAAACAATATCATTAATCCTAATACTTTCAACTGTTTCGAGAATCAACATTTAAACATTCGAATATAGAACAGTTCCAAATTCAAAATTGCCGGAAAATATGGCAACGACAGAATATAAAAGGCATGCCTCGTATTGGACAAAAACGTGTATTCAAGATGGTGCTTGAAGCTCATAGATTAAGTACCCTGTTGATCGGACATGAAACGAATCTGCTCAAATTCATAAGTCACCAGCGGGGGCGCAGGACGAGGTAAAACATCACGCTGTGATAAGCAGAATATCCATGTCACGTGGTACTTTCCACCAATGATTGGACAAAACGAGATAGAGTTATGCGACTTCTAAGGACAGAGCAGGATGCAGAGAAACACATCAACGGGTTCAACGGTAGGTTAGATGTGCAATTATGCTTATAAAACGCGACGGAGGGGGAATCGTACGATCAGTCAAATGGGTAATTGTCTTTGCTGAAGCTCCACCTGGATCTGTCAGTATTTTGTGATTTTATGCTCAGTAAGTGATCTTAAACCTTGTATATTTTGGAGATTTAGTGCAAAGTTAAAAATCTATTTTTACTGGCCTATAGGCAAAGTGAAAATTTGAAAGCATCAAAACTATATTTACAGCATAGATCGTAGAACTCAAGGTTAGCCCTCACAAACTTCAGGGCGCACGGAATCATGTTAGCGTTAGAAAAAGTGAGCTCACTCTTTCCGCGCTAGTCGGTTGTAGGAAGCGGGGGACGATCGTTTAGACCTATCACTAATTTTGATAATTTTAAACACAAATATAAAATTGTGACGAATTTACTTTGTGGCGAATCGACAATATCCATAAGATTATGCCTTCCTGTGCATTCAAAAAGTGTTCTAATAATTCTAGAAACTCAAATAAAGTATTAAAATTAACGTGGTTGTTACACATATTTAATTGGATAACGGGACACTCACGTATATACGGTCGGTCAATCCGACTCGAGTTTCGGCCGCGTCCGGCGGCCTTTTTCAAGGCGAGTACACGCGCGCGGTGGCTGCCCGTTTAGCACTGAAAAGGCCGCCGGACGCGCCGAAACTCGAGTCGGATTGACCGACCGTATATACGTCAGTGTCCCGTTATCCAATTAAATATAACTCAAATAAATCTAATAGAATTACCTACATTTCGTGCGTAAGTACAGCATTTAAAACTATTCTAAGTATTTTCTAATTACATATCTACTCTTTAATATTTTAAAATGGCTACCATCACCGTCGCCGGTTACACGTCACTGTGTGACAGAGAGAGAATAATACCAATTATAACTAGCGCGAGCGAAATAGATGTCTTAGATAGAGACAGATGTCACAGACTCAGTTTGTTATCAATGTCAAGATGTTCAGGGCTAATCTTGAGTTCAACAATCTTTGATTTACAGAACATAAATTAGGGTAACTAATTAAAATAAAACACATATAAAACAATAAATTCGACTATATTCAACAACTACCACCTCGTTCACAAACACTAACATACAAAAATACACACATGGAATTCGCATATTTGTCGGACACAATCCTTCAAGACAGCGGCCCTAGGCTATTTTGTAACACATAAAAATTAGATATGAGCTAGCAATTCGTTTCACATTTTTTTTGAAATTTCGTTTTTCGAACGTGAATGAAAGTGAACATTATAACTTTGAAATTCTATGTGAATATTATTATAACTATGAAAGTTGGGGACAATTTAATTAAAGTTTGTGCAGACATATGGACGACTGAATGTAACAGGCGTGACGACAGGTCCTGCAATTACTCGTATATTAAATTATTTGATTTAATGACAGTATTTAAATAAAATATGTACCAATTTTAATTTTGATATTTTATAGTTCAGCTTACTTTATGATCATTCAAAGCTGGATGGGCAAGTCCATTTTAAAAGTACGAAATTATTAGAAAATGTATTTACCATTGGATAACCCAATCAATTGCCAGTTACTTTTGTTATGTAAACCAGTTTCCTAAACGCAATATTTAATATAGCTACCATACAAACTTTACGCGCAACGCATAGAAAATACGACACAGTGACGTCACGCTTCAGTAGGGTTTTTGTATGAAGCGGTTTTGGGAGAGTCCAAAATCGTGATATCACGGGAAGTTTTTAAGATAACAAAGTAATTCTTTCACCTATGTTTCAATTATTGAGTAGCCTTTAGATGGCACATTAAATCAAAAATGAGTCGTCATGCCTATTTTATGTTTTCAATAAAATTTGACCTGTGAAGCCGAGGGTCGTGGGTTCGATCCCCACCCAATGCAAGTATTTGTGTGATGAATGCAAATATTTGTACCTGGGTATTGTGTGTGAAATGTCCACCAACATTTATTTATTTATCTGTGTAAGTGTGTTAGAATAATATATCAATAATTAACCTCAGACTTGACAGACAGACATTGACCATTTTTTTCATCTCACCAGAAAATGTCACACTGTAATCTTGCAAAAAATAAGACATTGCCAATATCTTTAATTTCAAGATACATATACACTCCGCGAGGCATAAGCTGAGCTTTGCATTTGTGTGAGTGTACATGGATAGTGTAGGTGTGACAACCGGCCTTAGGCGCGGCGCCATTCTGTCTCGCCGCGCTCCTGCCTGATTGGTGATCACTCACACTAATGCAAAGCTCAGCTTATACCTCGCGGAGTGTACCTATGCGAGCAATGTGAGTTCTCTCAAGCAAGCCTCTTTAGTGGCGTAAGGGTGCGACTCCACTAAGACGAGCTGCTGCGATTCACCAATCACATGGTTTGAAATCTACATATTTATCTATACTAATATTATAAAGCTGAAGAGTTTGTTTGAACGCTAGGATCTCGGGAAGTACTGATCCGAATCGAAAGATTCTTTTTCTATTGGATAGTCCATTTATCGAGGAAGGCTATAGAAAATAACGCTACTCTCAATAGAAGCGGAGCATGAATCTAGAATGTAACAAAAACGGGTAAAATATTCCTTTTTGAGAGTTTTCGTGCCGTGCTTTGACATGACAGCATGTGTTTAAGACTGCGTCATTGAATATAAACCTTTGCTAATAACATTTGTTTCTAAATCTGAGTTGGTACGACCAATTTCCGACAGGTGGCGTAGCAGGTAGCTGAAGAGGTGTTTTGTTTGAAAGCGATATTCTCAGGAATGACTGAACCGATTTCAGTCACTCTTTCACGTTGGATATGCACGGGATCCCGACGAGTGCTATATAATGTACCACGGGCGAAGCCGGGGTGGACATCTAGTATATATATATATATATACTTGGATTTCAAGCTATGTGATTGGTGAATCGCGGCAAAGTTCGTCTTCGCTCCGCCTCAGTGGAACCGCAGTCTAATAGCTAGTAGTTGATATTCTTTAGTACTACTTATTACTAGCTCATATCTATTCACGTATTCATCAGATAAAATAATTTAAAGACTTTTTTTAACATATAAATTTAAACAATTTAGTAGTACACCAACTTACACGTAGAACGGCCAAAACCGGGACTACTTACGCCCACAGAGCACAGACACAAAAGTTGTCACAATAGGTGGCAACACTTTTCGATCGTGGCGCCATCACTGCATTCTACAGATAAGTTTGTCGTACTGTAACTGACATATTCATTTATGACAGATCCGTCGCCATTATACGACTTTGACATATTTTTATTTCCGCATTTTTGTAGGTTCTACGACAGTCATATATTATACATTGAAGCGAATTCTATTTTTAAATTGAAGCCGGTTTTGGAAAAAATAACATTGACAGGATTTTATACATTCTATAAACTTATCAAGCCCTATTTCAAATTAACCTCTGATTATTATATTATACAAGTCTTTGGAATATATATAACTCGGAAATCATTCAAACAACCATTGGGTGACGTAATAATATTAAAAAAAATGCATTTCTTATTGGAGACTGAAATTTTACACAGGTTTTTATAGAATTAGAGTTCTCACACTCTTTTTTAAAATTTGAAAACCTTTTATAAATTTTCTTTCAACTTACTTAAGTTGAAAGAAAATATATAAAAAGTTTCGTATTATGAAAAGATACTTTTATTATTTTTTATAATCTCGTTTTAGACTGAGAACTTTGAACACCCCAGTCCTTTTCTACTTCTAAGATAATTTCAAAAATTGTTTGTATTACATCTTTGATCATTATATTTGAAGTTTGAGAATAAAATTATAACAAGTTATCTTCAGACAACAGAAACGAAATCGTTTTAGTTATCTGACATTAGCTAGAGTTGTTTCTGTTAGCTAAAATTGTTTCTATTGTCTGAAATGTTTATTTTATTAGTCTTACGTTCAACTTGTTTTAAAAATGTTTGCATCTATCATGTGTTATGCCAAGCCACAACTACATAAATATACATTTTGAAAAGAAAAAGAAATGGGTGTCTTTTTTGACCGTTCTTAAAAATGCTGTTTCTGTCGTCTGAAAATGTTTCTATAATTTAAAATTACACTTAAACAGGCAAAAATGTCTGTTTAAGTGATATTAAATAACTGTTTCTATTATCTGACGTTGTTGCTGCTGTCTAAAGTGTTTTATGTTATCTAAAAATGATACTGTGGTCTATCTTTTGCCTCATCAAGTAATATTAAATAATTGTTTCTGTTGTCTGACGTTGCTTCTGTAATGTCAAGTTGTTTCTGTTAGCTAAAAATGATACTGTAGTCTATCTTTTGCCTCATCAAGTAACATTAAATAATTGTTTCTGTTGTCTGACATTGCTTCTATAATGTCAAGTTGTTTCTGTTAGCTAAAAATGATACTATCACCTATCTTCAGCCTGATCAAGTAACATTAAATAACCGCTTCTATTATCCGACGTCGTTTCTATAATCTAAAGTTGTTTCTGTTATCCAATGTCGTTTCTGTTATGTCTCCTGTTAAGTTAACGTCATCCTACGACCGTTGGCGAGGGTCCCCCGTCACTTGGCGACGCCGACGAGCGCGGGTCGCACGCATCGCTCGTGCAGCTTGTAACCGACCTTGCTGACAGCCACCACTGTGCCGGATTCAGCGCCTTCCACCTCCTGAAAATACCATCACTTGAGTATAATAATTGTCAGTGCCGGATTAAGCCAGCGCGGGGCCTGTAGCAATTTCTGTCAAGGTACCTTGGTTTGCTTGCTCGAGCTATTTTTATTTTCTTTGTCCGGGCACAGATGCCCGGCCTACTACGCTAGTTCGGAGCGCGGGGCCCCCAGTTCGCGCGGGGCCCGTAGCATTTGCTACACTTGCTATATGGCTAATCCGGCACTGATAATTGTTTAAAAAAAAACGAAATAACCGATTTCAATACAAAAATTAAATAAAAATGTTTGATTAGTCAATTTTAATTTGTAGAAAATCCAATGGGTATTGTTAATTACATAGTCGAGACATAGAGTAAATAGGGAAGTATGAAAACAGTAAGTGAAGTAGAATCATCCCATCGATATAAATCATTACATGTGCCCTCCCAAACTTCAGGCACACGGGATTATGTAATCGTTGGGAAGAGTGAGCTCACTCTTTCCGTTCTAGTCGGTTGTAGGAAGCGGTGAACGCCGGACATTCTAGCTATCACTGATTTTGATCATTATATAGGATACATAAATATATTATTTCCTGTTCCTTCAGAAAGTGTTCTAATAATTCAAAAAAACACGAATAAATCCAAGAGAATTAAATAATAATAATGGTATTGTGTGTGAATTGTCCACCGATAATAAATATTGGTGGACAATTCATACACACCATCTGAGCATCTGACCTCAAACTAAGAAAAGCTTGTACTATGGCGGCCAGATAGCTGATGTAATACTTATATAGTTTTAAATACATACTTGTTTTACACAAAGGCCCAGACACAGTACAAACATTTGAATTATTTACACAAATATTTGTACTGGGTGGGAATCGAACCCACAACCCTCGGTTTCGCCAGACAGAGTTACTACCCACTAAGCCACAAGGCCCCTTAACAATAAGGGTACATTTTATGCGTAAGTAAAATTATTTTTGAATATCTTCGTAATTAGAAGATATTCATTTAAATTAAAAGCATTAAAATTATAAAATGTCAAGCATCAGTGTGAGAGAGAGAGAGTGAATAATATCTAACAATCATAACCAGCGAGAGCGAGATAGATATCTTGTTTTTTTGTTGTCCACAACCAAAATAAGTAGAACCACAATATACTTCGCCGCTAGAGATTTTACAATAGGGGTCAAGTATAACGGTCAAACGGCCAATTGAAATGTCATTTTTAACCCCCGACCAAAAGAAGGGGTGTTATAAGTTTGACGTCGATGTCTGTCTGTCTGACTGTCTGTCTGTGTGTGTGTGTGTGTGTGTGTATGTCTGTGGCACCGTAGAGCTCAAACGGATAAGCCGATTTCGATGCGGTTTTTTTTATTTGAAGGCGCGGATGTTCTTAGCTATGTTTGGTTAATATCCATTCAAAATGGCCGCTTCCACAAATGGCGGACAAAATATTTCTTCACAACCTACCCCAATATGGGTATCAAATGAAAGGACTTGACTAGTAGAATACTATACGCTATAATAAATTTCAAATCCAAGATGGCCGCCACCACAAAATGGCGAATTACATTATTTTTTTCACTACTGCCTCAATATGGGTATCAAACGAAAGGACTTGACTAGTAGATATGTAGATGTTGTACAGATAACAAATCTGAGGTAGTCGGGGGTCAATCAAAATTTTTAATTTTGTCCTTGTATATAGATAGATAAACTCTTTATTGCCCTTAACAAGTAAACAAAGTTACAAAAATATAAAAAAATAACTTAAAAAATAAATTAAGTAACAATTGGCGACCTTATTGCTAAAAGCGATCTCTTCCAGGCAACCGCTGGATGGAACAGGAGAAATGAAGAATAAGAAGTAAAACAACAATAAGTGAAAGATATATTTAGTTTTATTAAAATGTTTTTCTCCTGTATTGTAACTTTCAATAAAGTGTCATCTTCATAACGGTGGTGTGTAATGTAAACCACTCCCGCTACACTACCCGACGCGGTTTGTTACTAATTTCATGCTCAGGGCACATCTAATGATTTATATCCATGGGAGGGAACCCCCACTCGTCGTAAGGAACTGACCTGTTGGAAGAGCGCCTCGTGTAGGTTGGGGTCGAATTTCTCTCGGAGCGGCGAAACGGCCTGGAGACCGTGTCTTTGGAACACCTGAAGACATACAAAATATCATATAAACTGTGGAATGTGTCGCCATATATGTATCTATACTAATATTATAAAGCTGAAGAGTTTGTTTGTTTGAACGCTAGGATCTCGGGAAGTTCTGGTCCGAATTGAAAGATTCTTTTTCTATTGGATAGTCCATTTATCGAGGAAGGCTTTAGGCTATAGAAAATAACTCTACTATTAATTGAAGCGGAACATGAAACAAGAATGTAACAAAATCGGGAAAAAATATTCCCCTTTTGAGAGTTTTCGTACGTTTCATGCTTTGACATGACACATGACAGCATGTGTCAAAGATTGCGTCATTGAATTTCAGTAATCTGTGCATTGAATATAAACCTTTGCTATTTTTTTTCTAAATCTGAGTTGGTACGACCAATTTCCGACAGGTGGCGTAGCAGGTAGCTGAAGAGGTTTTTTGTTTGAAATCGATATTCTCAGGAATGAGTGAACCGATTTCAGTCATTCTTTCACCGTTGGATATATACGGGATCCCGATGAGTGCTATATAATATACCACGGGCGAAGCCGGGGCGGGCATCTAGTATCATATAAATGTGGTATTACCCAGAGAGTTTGCATATACTACGTATGGGAACAAACGCTTTACACCGAAAGCACGGGTCTGATCGCTCTTTCCTCGTCGCTCTTGTGGCAGTGTCATACTTTTGTCGCGGCACATCACTATGTCGCCATAGCGAGTATGCACGTCATCTGCTTACGATTCGTACAAAGGAACCGTGCGGAAAAAACTGATCTAATTTATTCTATTTAAAAGTATGTATTTACAACTATATAAATATTATGTCAGTTATCGGGCTGCCATATTACAAGCTTTTTTTTTTTTTGTTTATTTCATAACCACAATAACTGTTACATGTATTAATGAATTCGCCCTTTAAACCTGTACAAGGTTTGTCTAGGACAAATAGTTCTCGACACATTCCAAGGTGAACATTAAAAAAGGACATTACGTCGACAAAATACCTAAACTTATCACAATTGTACATTTCAACAGATATCAGCACACGCTCACCTAAGACAGTCGTATGGGTTTTAGTTCAATGTTAAACCGGTTCTTTGCTTAGTTTGGGGTCAGATGGTGTGTGAATTGTTCACCAATATTTATTTATGTATTTAATAGACAATTTTCAAGCGTAAACTAAAATACTGGCTAGCTACTAACATATTTTATGACCTCAAAGAATACTTTGACTGGAAGCAAGTCAAATAGTCTTAAGTTAGGTCTTAGCTCTCATGGTCGAAATCATACTTCGCATAAAATTGTGGTTGTTTTAAATTAATGATAGTGTTTCTTTTTATTGTATGAAATATAGCTTATTTATATCAATCTGCACATTAATAAAAAAGTAAAATTATAATTAACATAATTTATTAATGTGTCATAGATCTATATGTATATTGTGTTTCAGAGTTAATTAACTGTACCTATGTTAATTTTGAGGATGATAAAAAAAGATTGTATGAAATTACGTAAAACACCAGCGCCTGGAATCGACAAAGAGGTCCAGCGAAGAATCCAACTCGGATGGGCAGCGTTCGGGAAACTTCGGCACATCTTTGAGTCCAGAATACCCCAATGCCTAAAAACGAAAGTCTTTAACCAGTGCGTGTTGCCAGTGATGGCTTATGGAACTGAGACGTGGTCCTTAACTGTGGGCCTCATAACGGAGCTCAAAGTCACACAGCGAGCTATGGAGAGAGCTATGCTCGGAGTCTCTTTGCGCGACAGAATCTGTAATGAGGATATTCGCAAAAGAACGAAAGTGGCCGACATAGCTCAAAGAGTACGCAAGCTGAAGTGGCAATGGGCAGGCCACATCGCTCGCAGAACTGACAACCGATGGGGAAGAAAGGTTCTCGAGTGGCGACCACGAACCGGAAGACGCAGTGTTGGACGGCCTCCCACTAGATGGACAGATGATGACCTCACAAAGGTCGCTGGAAACCGCTGGTTGCAGGTTGCGCAGGACCGTTCGTTGTGGAAATCTAGGGGGGAGGCCTATGTTCAGCAGTGGACGTCTTGCGGCTGATGATGATGATGATGACGTAAAACATTATTGTATGTTCGCGAGGACAAAACTGTTGAAACCATTATTGTATCCACCTACCATCTATGTACACAGTTTATACAATAAAGACATTCTTATTCTTATCTCACACTTTTTTTGAAGTCCAATCTTCCGTCTTTTATTTACTGAAACCTACGTCCGAATCGCAAGTCTCGGGATCTCTGGTTTTCTCTCTCTGCCACACGATGGACCCGGCACCCGCACGGTGAATCCATGGAATGCTGAGAAGATCGTCTCATAAGCGGTGATGATAATTGGCTTACCTGATTGAGCATGGCGCGAGTGAGACGGACACCATCGTGAAGAGACCGGAGCGCCGTGTTCGTGCCCTCCGCGACTTCCGTCTCTGGCACGGACTCCGCCGCGGTACCGAGGGTATCAGCCACCTGTGGGCACGATAATATCACTTATTGTACTTGTATAGTCTTCAAGAAATATTGATCTACCCCCGACCATCATGTATTTGAAACTAGCGGTTCAATGATGAAACACAAGACGTTGGCGAAATTGTGCTCACCAAACATTTATCTCACACAAATATATATCACAACCAAATAGAAGCCAGAAATTAATCTAAGATGAAGAATCAGATGACATAAATAAAAACCAGAAATTAATAGAAGATGAGGAAGAAGAAGACTTTAATCAGCTGACTATTATTTAATTTGTTTTATTTATAAATTAAGACTATAACAAATTGTCTTGCCAGACATATTGCATGCCTCTCGCAGAGGCCAGTTTGTATGGGGCAACTTTTAAAATGTTTTGTATCATCTTATCTTACCTACAAACAGCAATAAAGATTTTTGTATTTGTATTTGTTCGCCCTGGCTTCGCCCGTAGTACATACATAGCCTATAGCACTCAGTGATCATTCACATATCCAACGGTGAAAGAATATTTGAAATCAGTCCAGTAGTTCCTGAAATTAGCGCGTTCAAACAAACAAGCTCTTCAGCTTTATAACATTAGTATAGATGTGTCATAGCGTACAGGGTTACTTTTAATAAGCTTGCATCCATTTACCTACCTTCTATCATCCTACACAAGTCTCCTGGTGGTTCATTTGACCCATACATTTTGTTAACAGGTCTGTATTCTCTAACATGCTTAATATGACCTTAAAATAGGTTGCAGTCTGACTACCAGTAGAGATTTACTACGATAACATGGCCCGCCCCAAATTACTATTTTAATGTGTGTAGTCACATCCTTACGAAAGAGTTTGTATGTAGTTGTAATTATTCATCTTCAGTAGCAGTACGCACACATGCGTGGTGGTGCGTTGTGTATACTTTCAAACGTTTTGAATTCTGGAGTCATGTTATCGTAGTAAATCTCTAACCTGTAATTATTTTATAACTTTGTTATGTCATTTGATTGTATACTGTTTTGTGTACCTTAACAATAAATAAATAAATATATACAGTGTAATTGTAGGTACCTATATGTTTTTTTAGTTAAAAAACTTGAATGGGTTTACACTTGACCGCCATCTCGCCTGATGTTAAGCAACGATGCGTTCTACGACGAAGCATGCTTACCTAGAAGAAACCGATTCACTCTCGACTTGAAGACACCAAGAATATAACCATTGGGGAAAATCCACACGGGTAGCTCATTCGACAGCCTAGATGTTCTTATCACAAAAGTAGAGTCAAACCTCTTTGTTTGTGTCTTTGGAACGTCAACCATGAAACGATGTCGCTTTCTGGAGTCACGAGTTTGTACCACGGGCAAAGCCAGGGCGGACCGCTAACAGTTTATTAAGTGGGTTGTTTAAAATACAAGAACAAAATTAAAAATTTTGATTAACCCCCGACTACCTTAGATTTGTTATCTGTACAACATTGTAGTAGAATTCAAGCCCTTTCATTTGATACCCATATTAAGGGAGTTGTGAAAAAATAAATGTAATTCGCCATTTTGTGGTAGCGGCCATCTTGGATTTGAAATTTGTCATAGTGCAAAGAATTCTACTAGTTTACCCTTTCGTTTGATACCCATATTGCGGTAGTAGTGAAAAACATTATATAATTCGCCATTTTGTGGTGGCGGCCATCTTTAATTTGAAATTTGTTATAACGTTTGTTATAGTACTCTGCTAGTCAAGCCCTTTCATTTGATACCCATATTGTGGTAGGTTGTGAAGAAATATTTTGTCCGCCATTTTGTGGAGGCGACCATTTTGAATCGATATTAACTAAACATAGCTAAGAACACCCGCACAGATATTAACTTTCAAATAAAAAAACCGCATCGAAATCGGCCCATCCGTTTGAGCTCTACGGTGCCACAGACAGACACACACACAGACAGACAGACAGACATCGACGTCAAACTTATAACACCCCTTTTTTTGGTCGGGGGTAAAAAACAAAGTGGTACGTACGTCAAGCAGGTCCTTGCAGAAGCTCTGTATGGCGAAGGACTTCGCGTCCTCGACTTGCTTCACCATGCGTCTGCGCACGTTCTCTCCGTCAGCCAGAGCGCGCTTGTACTTATCCTGCAAATATTACCATTTGAAACAGTTTGTCAAAACTGACTACAATTTTACGCTAACTTCTGACACTCCTAACTCCTAACTAAACAATATCATAACAGTTTAATTGCGGAAAAAGCACTGAACCTCTGAAGGAATTAACAAAAAACGGCTATGTAGTTAATTTATACGCTGTAGAAGTGGGAGCGAGAGGTATACCAGCAAAATCTCTCTATAACCTGTTGAAAGACCTAGGCTTATCCAGAAGTGCAGTAAGTTCTATACTAGAACGAGTATCTAAAGCTGCACTAGTAGGCTCATATCAGATTTGGCTGGGCAGGGAGAGAAAAACGAGTAGTAATGGTGAGTGTTGATGTACGTCGGAAAGGGGCCTCTTAAACCTACGCCCGAGTCACAAGTCTCGGGATTTCTCTCTCTGCCACACGACGGACCCGCCACCTGCACGGTGAATCCATGGAATGCTAAGAAGATCGTCTCATACCAAACAAATAAAATAACCATCAAAATGGATTCACAATTGAAATGTAACATTTAAACAAAATCATTACTACTACGAAGCGCGCGTCACCCAGAAATATAAAATGCGCTCCGTCATAGACCGCATCATAGCTGACCATCAGGTGAGTTGGTGGTCAATTATACTACTCTGTGTAAAAAGTATCGGGAATATGTCAATAAAAAGACACTAGTAAGAGAGGTTGTTCTAATTTTTTTACTGCATGTTGGTAGCACTGTACTGATTTAGCGCGCAAAGTTTGAGCGGGATCTGTCATTTAATTTGTTTTAAACTACACTTTTTGTTGGTCATAGTTTTAAGTTCTCGGCGATTTTTAGAATGGAAAATATTGTTGAACAAAGAGTGTGCCTTAAATTTTGTGTTTCGTATGATATTTCATGTGGTGAATCACTAAAAATGTTGCGAAATACCGACGGCGAATCGTGTATATCGAAAACAAGGGCTTATGAATGGTATAAGGCTTTTAAAGAAGGCCGAGAAGAAATAGACTTGCCTCGTTCTGGTAGACCTTCAACCGCTACGACCAAAGGAAACATCGACAGAATCAAGAAGCTAGTGCTCGAAAATCAACGCATGAGTCTGATAGAGTTGGCTAGTGAGGTGAACATATCTTTTAAGTCCGCCCACAACACTCTCATTGACATTTTAGGCATGAAACGCGTCGCCGCTCGACTAGTTCCAAAAGAGCTCAATTTTGTTCAAAAAGCGCAGCAAAAGCATGTCGCTGAAGACATGGTTTCCCGAGCTTCTACGGATCCGACCTTTATGAAACGTATAATAACTGGCGACGAGACATGGGTTTATGAGTACGACATGCAAACAAGCCAACAGTCTTCATAATGGCGTCTCGAACACGAGCCGAAACCCAAAAAACCGCGACAAAGTCGCTCCAAAATCAAGGTGATGCTGACAGGTTTTTTTGACTACCGTGGTGTGGTTCACTCCGAATTCCATCAAGAGAAGAAAAATAAAATAAGAATATTATTTAGGCGTCATGAAGCGTTTGCGTGAGAGTATCCGCCGAAAACTCCAGATTTGTGGCAACACAACTCATGGATGCTGCACCATGATAATACACCATCACACACAGTCATTATAGTGAAAGAGTTTTTAGCGAAAAATTCAACAAAAGTTCTCGACCAAGCACCGTATTCACCTGATATGGCTCCGTCTGACTTTTTTTTATTTCTCAAGTTAAAATTACCACTTTGAGGAAAACGTTTGAGTCGATAGAAGCCATAAAAGAAAATTCGCTGAATGAGCTAAAGGCCATACCGCAAATAGCCTATGAAAAATGTATGGAAGACTGGGTGAAGCGTTGGAGATGTTGTATTGCAAGCGATGGGGCCGACTTTGAAGGCGATAAAATAAATTTAGATGCATATTTTGTATTTTTTGTTTTATTGACAAATTCCTGATATTTAGTACACAAAATGTAAAACTATGTAATTTCACTTTAAGTGTTGCCCTTCAAACTGGAACACAGTGATGCTCCACATCACTAACCAACTAGGTCAACTTTTTTTTTAATTTCTTATTTACTTACCTCATAATCCTTGATCTGCAGTTTAACTGCATTGAGATCTGTGGTGAGGGCCTCGATCTGCTTGTGGCACTCCTCCACGGTCGCAGGTTTATCCCCAGCCACCTCGGGCTCCGGTTTCTTCTCCTCTTCTGTGCTGTATCGGTGAGCCGTACTCCTGGAATTGTGGAGTTTTTTTTTAAGTATTATGAATTTACACTTGACCACCATATCACTTGAGAGACAATCTTATTAGCACTCTATGGATTCACCGTGCGGGTGCCGGGTCCATTGTGTGGCAGAGAGAGATCCCGAGACTTGTGACACGGTTGTAGGTCTAAGGGGCCCTTTCTGACATACATCAACACTCACCTATGATTAGGCAATGATGCATTTTATGAATTGAATTAATGAAATGAAATATATTTTATTGCATTTACATTTTTATTGGGTTTACAGAAGATTGTTATTGGTTTTTAAGTATGCCAAATACTGCCTTCCGCAATGTAAAGTTATAACAATGTCATGCACATGCTTTTGATGAAGCCTACAACTACAAGGGTTAAAAAATAGTTTGGACATTCAAGAACAACATAACCTATTAATATTATTGATTTTATATTGGTAAAATATAATTTTTATAAGTTGAAAATGTCAAAATTTGAGCCAAGTAAGCGTCATTTATGGAAATATTAGTTTACTTCTTTAATTTAAAGAAAACTGCTGCTGAGGCGCATCAATTGCTCGTAGAAGCATATGGTGCATTGAGTGAGAGAATGTGTCGAGAGTAGTTTGAAAACTTTACAAACGGTGATTTCGACATAGAAGACAAAGATCGCAGTGGAAGGCCAAAAATTTACGAGGATGCAGAATTGGAGGAATTATTGGAGGAAGATTCATCTCAAACACAAAAAGAACTTGCTCTAACATTAGAAGTCACTCAGCAAGCAGTCTCACATCGTTTAAAATCATTAGGAATGATTCATAAACAATAAATATTTAATTTGTGTTAAAAAACGGCAAAAACTTATTTATACTCCTAATAATAATTGTTACGACTGATTGCACAAAAAACCCTCAAGAAAAAAAGTCACACCACTGTCCAAACTCTTTCAGAACTTTTGCATATCAAATTAGAATTAAATCGTGACCATAGACATTATGTTTTGTATATTTTCTGCAATTACCTCCTATTAGTAATCTTCACAGTCAATAGAAATAACTCAAAAAGAATACATAATAATATTTCTACCACTATATTCAATTAGAGCAAAAAAATAGTAGGTAGATAAGATTTTATTTTGTATAATATCATTATCTAAGAAAATGATGCAATATTTACACTATGTAATTCGAGAGAAATTAGTTATTTTTCAGCCAAAGTTTTAAGTCGTTCCTCTCAGAATTCACAGGTTTTGAACATTTAATATAAACATTATTTCCGATCTGAATTTTTTTTTAAATATTTTCAAATTCACCTTATGACAGACATTAGCTGATTTTATTTTCTAGTTTTTGGAATATAATTTAGCATGTGTTCTGAAAACTTTAATAGTATATTTATATAATGATGAATAACACTTAAATTATGTCAAAAAGTATATAACAATTTTATGGAATAGGTTATAATTGAAAGTTGAAGTTGCGCAACTCATACCTGTATAAATTCGATCGGATACCACGCAGAGACGATTCTGTAACGTATCGCGCTAATTTCCCCACTGTATACACTTTCAAAGACGCCATAATTCTAATAAATGCACAATTTTGAACGATTTCGTAATTTTATCGCTTTTTAAGGTTATGTCCAAAATTCCGATTTTTTTAAATCTGACTCTTTGACATTTGTGACATAACAACATGACATTGACTTTTACCACAGAGTATAAAGAAAGAACGTCTAGTAAACTTTCTCCAACTTTCTCGAAGCTAACAACAACTAATGCTGTTACTCGATTTTTCAATCGACTATTTTAATCCATCATAGGGAGCTTGGTAAGGATACAACTTGAATACTTTTTATATACCTAATCTTCCTAATATTTATAAATAACGCGTCACGTAGTTTGGCCGCGATGGACAGAAATAAAAGATATGAAATTAATGTTGTTGTTTCGTTTATCGGAGATGTTTTGGGAAGAGTGTGCACTCTTTCCGTTTTAGTCGATTATAGGAAGCGGTAAACTCCACACGTTTATACCTATCGCTATTCTTTGTCAATGACTAAAATCAGCAGAACCGCAACATACCACGTTGCTAGCGATTCTAGGGGTCAAGGATTACAATACAATACAATACAATACAACAATACAACAAGGATTGGTAGTTGTAAACCACTTACGCTACACAGTACACACAGAGACGCAATTTGTTAACAATTTCAAGCTGCTAGGGGCACATCTTATGATTTATGTCGATTTGATACGCACAGATCACTAATGTGAAACGTTCGTGCATCGGCGATTTATCATAATACCAAAATTCGTCATTCATTCGTTCACTTGATAATGACAACTAACGTCAGTCTACGTCATCTGTCTCTTAATGTCAAAATCAGCTGATGCAATGTTGTTTTCGTAAGGATTTTGCGAATTTGCTAATTTTTCCTAACTTTTCTCTGCAAAATTTTAACCTACAGTTACATCATGTTTGTAAACCTCCATTGTGGTTCTTCGTGGTTATGGTTAACATGACGTAAGACCTTTACTTGTACTTTGACTCATAAATATATCGGTAGCTACAAATAGTGATGTCCATGAGTTTAGTTAAAAGAATTCGAAATAAAGACAGCTGACACCCTAGCTATTTTATACTATAATGGTTCATTATAGACAGAATTATGAATTTATTATTTAATTTTTGACTATGGAGCAACCTTGATGTTGAAGCTTTATTGTAATTCCTACTAATATTACTTATAAGTATTGTAAGTAGTTTAAATGTTTGTGCTCAATCATGTTGAAACGGATAAACGCATCGGGTTGAAATCATTGTGTCTATCAAAACATTTAAACTACTTTTTAACCGACTTAAAAATAGGAGGAGCTTCTCAATTCGGTTGTTTTTTAAAAGTGAAAACATAATTATTTTTTTAACTATAATAGGTTCGTAGAGTTCGTACTTGACCACCATCTCGCCTGATGTTAAGCGATGATGCGATCTATGATGGAGCGTGCTATCTAAAAGAAACCGATTCACTCTCGATTTGAAGATACCCAAGATTGTACTATCGGGGAAAACCCACTCAGGCAACATATACCACAACCTAGACGTTCTTATCACAAACGTGGAGTCCGATCTCTTCGTACGTGTTTTTGGAACATCAACCATGAAACGATGTCGCTTTTGTGTTTTGGCGCGCCGAGACATATATTTCGTGGGTTGTGAATTAAATTATAGCGTCACGCTCGGGTATGATAAAAATCTTCGGGTAAATTCGGGACAATGGCCGTTGTTCATCTAGATGCGTCAGCATTTCTAGATGACCAATGGCCATAATACACGCCCTCCGGTTTCACCCGCGTAGTTTCCAAAGTGAGCTATCAAATTCTGAGTTATAAGTCTTCACTTCTATCGGCAGTTCCTATGACTGACAATTTTTTTGTTTGTATTTTACGTGATGGCCGATAGCGCCGCCAATTGTGACACGTTTTTGATGTTGATTATTTTGTTTAATAGATCATACTTCAGAGGTGGTCCCATATAAATTTTACCGAAATCGGTGTAGCGATTTTTGAAGTATGAACAAAAATCAAAAATTTGCTTTAGTGTATTTTTTTTTTAAATCAGAAGTGACGACACGAGCAGGACATGTGCCTGATGGTAAGCAACATGCCTGCCACATAACAGCACAGTGACACGCAGCTATTGGAACATGAAGAGTCCAAATCATTATCTAGCACTGCACTGCGGGCATCACCCAGAGATCTAAAATGTTATATCTCTACGTATGGAAACGTTGCCCTTTAAACCGGAACACAGTAATGTTTTAATATTACTGTTTGGCGGTAGAATAACTGGCAAAGGTGTGGTACTTCCCCAGGCGGACTCTGCCAAGAGTCCTACCACTACTGTAGAATAACTGGCAAAGGTGTGGTACCTACTTCCCCAGGCGGACTCTGCCAAGAATCCTACCACTACATAAATTTAAATTTTAACAGTGCAGTATTTAGACGACGCGACGTAGCGAAATTATGTTAGTGTTACATTAACAGAGCTACTTAAGTAGGCGGTTTTGGCCAAATAATTGTATTTAACAGGTTCCTTATACATAGAAAGTGATGGAGCTTGCCTGTGTCTTATTAGTACGAATAATTGTCATCCTTAAAGGCTTGTTCGCACTAGGCTAGTAATTTAGCCTAGTGGCGAGTAATTTAGCAACTAAACGTGTATGAACAGTGAAAATTTAGTCGAGTAGTTTAGGAAGTGATTTAGTCGAGTCAATCCATTTTGTTCTATTTTCAACGGGCGAGTAGCACCCCCCACCACGCGTTCGTTGCGAGCGGTGCGCTCATTGGCTCGCCGATTAAACAGGTTCGAACTTGTCGAATTAGTCTGGAGAGAAAAATAACTTCAAACAAATGCGTTGTAGGATCTTCATGTTGCGAAACGCTACTCACTTGTGAACTGTACTAAAGCACGGTGCGAACGATTTTTGAATAGTAGCGAGTATTTTAGTTACTAAATTACTCTCTACTAGACTAATTTGCTAACCTAATGCGAACAAGCCTTATAAGGCTTGTTCGCATTTTAGTAACTAAAATACTCGCTACTATTCAAAAATCGTTCGCACCGTGCTTTAGTACAGTTCACAAGTGAGTAGCGTTTCGCAACATGAAGATCCTATAACGCAATAAAATAAATGAATGAATAAGCTAATCTTGTCGAATCGTAATGGCTATTTTAGAAGAGGTGAATGAGGAAATTTGTGTGATCAACAAAATAAGTTATTCCACAGACAATTTCGTATTTGGAAAATTGTTTGAAGTTATTTTTCTCTCCAGACTAATTCGACAAGTTCGAACCTGTTTAATCGGCGAGCCAATGATCGCACCGCTTCCAACGAACGCGTGGTGGGGGGTGCTACTCGCCCGTTGAAAATAGAACAAAATGGATTTACTCGACTAAATCACTTCCTAAACTACTCGACTAAATTTTCACTGTTCATACACGTTTAGTTGCTAAATTACTCGCCACTAGGCTAAATTACTAGCCTAGTGCGAACAAGCCTTAACACATACTTGTCCACTGCTAAGCATAAACCTCTTCCATGATATCAGATCCTCGGTTTTACGTTTCCAACCGCCGCCACTCACCTTTCATATATCATCAATCCATATACGTAAATATAGGCTCAGGATATCCTGCACTACCTACGTTTACCGAATCGCGCTCTCCACTTTAAAACCCATCTAATCCAATGGTTATTGGGTCCGTGAAAGATATGGCTGTCCTACTGCCACTTCAGCTTGCTTATGCGCTGAGCTATGTCGGTGATCCTAGTTCTATGACGTGTTATCTAATCAAGTTATGCATAACTAAAAACTAATATATTACAATAGTAAAATATATTACATACAGTAGAACCTCGATAACTCAAACCTCGGTAACTTAAAAACCTCTATAACTTCAAAAAATAATATGTTCCCTTCCCATCAGAGCCCAAAACAAAAACCCTTGATAACTTAAAACTTAAAACCTCTATAACTTAAAATATTTTTTGTTTCCCTTGGACTTTAACTTATCGAGGTTCTACTGTATATTATACATATCAATTTATACCAATTTATTGTATATTCATTATGTAGTCTAAATCAGTTATGTAAAATAAAATTATTTAGTAAAAAATATGTATTTATATTGTTAATCGCACCACTGCCGAAATTTTACAAATTTATTTTCCTCATGAACCAAAAGGTTATCTGGAATAGATCGCTTTTAGCGACAAGATCGCCTTTTGTGCCCATTATGTTTTGTTATTTTATATGTTACGTGTTGTCAACTTTGTTTGTGGTGCCAATAAAGTGTTTTGTATTGCATTGCATTGCCTTGCATTGCCTTGCATTGCCTTGCATTGCCTTGCATTGCCTTGCATTGCCTTGCATTGCCTTGCATTGCCTTGCATTGCCTTGCATTGCCTTGCATTGCCTTGCATTGCCTTGCATTGCCTTGCATTGCCTTGCATTGCCTTGCATTGCCTTACATTGCCTTACATTGCCTTACATTGCCTTGCATTGCCTTGCATTGCCTTGCATTGCCTTGCATTGCCTTGCATTGTCTTGCATTGCCTTGCATTGCCTTGCATTGCCTTGCATTGCCTTGCATTGCCTTGCATTGCATTGGACTGCCTTGCCTTGCATTGCATTGCATTGTATCGTATTCTAATATCAGCTATTTGGCCGCCATATTACAACTCTTGCTTAGTTTGGGGTCAGATGGTGTTGCGTGTGAATTGTCCATCAATATTTATTTATTTAATTCAATCCTTGCTCGAGGATAGCTTTGAACTTATTAACTTCGCTTTGGACCGCTTTCATAACCAGTGTTCATGTTTTTTTCGACAAATGCCGGTCTAATTCGATTTCGACGAATGTCTAGACATGTCCACGGCCACTTCATTTTGCTAATGCGTGAGGTGTGACAGTTATAGCTGGTTTAGCCGGGAGAACGGCGGCTGCTTTCCGCCCCGGGTTCAAATCCCTTGCGCACCATTGTCTTTTCGAAGTTATGTGCATAATGCTTCTAACATAAAACGGCGAAGGAACACATCGCGAGGAAACCGACATGTACCCAGAATCTTTTGCGGTCATGTGTTATTCACCAACCCGCTTTGGACCAGCGTGGTGGCTATTATTATCATTGAATAAATTCAGACCAATGTAAACTGTGTTGCCAGACATATTGCATGCCTCTACAGAGGAGGCCAGCTTGTATGGGTCAACTATTAAAATGTTTTGTATCACCTTATATTACCTGCAAACAGCAATAAAGATTTTTGGATTTGTATTTGAATTTTATGGCCGTAATATATTCTCTTTTTTTTGTTCGAGAAGGCCCTGAGAACCAGGAGTGGGAACATTTATTTGGCTCTTGGGGATTTAGTGGACTGTTTATGCTTAATGCTGAGCTATATCGATGACTTCAGTTCTCTTCTCTCGAAACGAACTAATCTGACACCCCATCACTATTTCAGGTGACGCACTGCGCATGCTGAAAACATAGAGTCGCGGCATAATTTCAGCCAGTATAGGGATGCCCAAAAAAGTGTATTGTATCGATATATCGCATCGTAACTGTATCGAACTTGGTTGTATCGATACGCGATTTTATCGATTTCCTTTGGATCGATATATCGTATCGTAACCGTATCGCATGCCTTTCATTTAATATGCTATATAATAAGTATATATATCGTGCAAAGGGTTATCTTTTTAGTAGTTTTACTATATTATTTTATTTTTTTAAAAGAAACAAATAATTATATGTATTTAGAATAGTTTTATTCAACAAATAAATCACAATTGCCATTGATCAGCACTTAAACAACGCAAAAATAATAATTTTGATAAGCGCTGTGGATTTAACCTATTACGGCTTTCGGAAAGTGTGTGCCCAGCTACGAACGGAATGACAAAGGAGAACATAAACTAAACATTTATTAATCATATTTGATGGTACTACAAAGTTCAAAGATTATTTAAATCTACCTCCAAGTCTAAATAAAAGCCGGCTGTTCTTGTTCCATGAACAATTTTGTCGACGTTATCATTCTCTTATTACTAATAACAATATATTCAATGGCACTGTCTATTATCGTTTAGTGATGATGTAATAGGTACTTTAAAATTTTACAAATTAATCACCGACATAGTTTGATACGATATGGTAATGCGATATTTTTATAAGAATGCGATATATCGAAGCGTATCGTATGGTCAAAATATCGCATCAAATATCGATTTATCGTATAGTGCTGTATCGATATTCCGATATATCGTATCGTAACGGGCATCCCTAAGCCAGTATTCACGCGACTGCGTTTTCGCGCGCACGCAAAATGGCGTCCTTAGCTATATTTGACTTCGACCGCACTATAGTGAATGAAGATTCAGATGCGACTATCATCAACCGCCTGCGTGAGAAACAGCCTCCGCCTGAATGGGAAGCGAGCAACCATGACTGGACTCCATATATGAACGACGTAAGTAATTTATTTTATTTATCGGAAGTAAAATTATATTTACCACCTGTGCTCGCGGTTTCACGCGCCTATCGAGGGTTTTTATTTTATTTTCGCCGAGTAAGTGTATCTTAAGTTATGCATTACGACATCAGCTGTCTAGTAGTGAAAGCCCCGTCGTAGTCGGTCCAGCCGTCGCAGGAACAAACAGATATAAATACAAAAATTTTAATAAAAAATATATTTTGATATACCTATGTTACCGTTTATTCATTCGTAAATATGCATGTAGTAAAAAGCGGTTAAGTACCTAATTCAATGTTACAAAACAGACCACCTTGCTCTTTTTTCTATCGGAATGCTCGTAGCTCGAAAAAGCGACATCGTTTCATGGTTGATGTTCCAAAGACACGAACGAAGAGATTTGACTCTACTTTTGTGATAAGAACGTCTAGGCTGTGGAATACGATGCCTGAGAGGGTTTTTCCCGATAGTTACAATCTTTGTGTCTTCAAATCGAGAGTGAATTGGTTTCTTCTAGGTAAACACGCTCCATCGTAGAAAGCAACATCGTTTAACATCAGGCGAGATGGCGGTCAAGTGTAAACCTACAAAAGTAAAAAAAAAAGACATTCCAAATTTATTTATTTGTACAGTTTTCACTCGTATGGTGTATGCCAATTAATGATGTAACGAATATTCTCATTCGCGAATTTACTGCGAATGTTATGCGAATATTAAAAAAATGACGTACGTCACAGTTACTACTTTATAAAACAATACATTAATTTTTTAAGTTTTTTAATGTATTAAAACAAAACTAAAAATAATAATCAACGAGTATTTGTACAGTAATAAAATTATAAATTATAAATATAATCATTTTATATAAGAGTTAGCAGTAAGCACTTAAACACACAAAAATTAAATTGAGTCGTTTAATAAAGCTATAAAATTATATCGTAGACCGTGTCAACGCTCCACATCAAGAAGAGATGACAGCCCGGCGAAAACCTGGACATCTACTCTCTTTCTACGAAAAACGTAATTTCTTTCGAAATTTAAATTTTATTTTTAATTTTTTTCGAAATTATGTTTTTCGTAGAAAGAGATTAGATGTCCTGTCTCTATCCAAACTAATATTAATGAGTGCGGAAGGAACTCAGTCAGGTTGTTAATATTTTTTCGAAATTATGTTTTTCGTAGAAAGAGATTAGATGTCCTGTCTCTATCCAAACTAATATTAATGAGTGCGAAAGTAACTTAGTCAGGTTGTTAAAATTTTGAAGCCAATTTGTCAAAAATGTATTTTTTCCGAAAAAACAAAACACGAGTTCAATTTAAAATTTAATTTAAAGGCTGACCAAATTTTACAAGAATCTATCTCTACATAAGTCCTCTAAATATGTACATGATAGCACATTTTGGTTTTTTGTTCATACTTATTTATTCAATAACCGCCCCACCGATTTCGATAAAATTCAGGACTCGGAACTACGATCTACCAAACAAAAAAAATACCATCAAAATCGATACACTATTGGCGGCGTTATATAATAAATACATAATATTGGTGGACAATTCACACACAACACCATCTGACCCCAAACTAAGCAAAGCTTGTGTGATGGCAGCCAGATAGCTGATATAATACTTATATACATAGTTTTAAATACCTACTTATAATACATAGAAACACCCAGACACAGTGCAAACATTTGAATTCATCACACAAATATTTGCACTGGGTGGGGATCGAACCCACGACCCTCGGCTTCGCACTAGGCCACTAGGCCAGTCATATACATATACATAGATACATACATAAAAAAACATATCTGAAATCCTCCTTTCTTTTCGAAGTCGTTTAAAAAAAAAGACGCTGAAATAGAAGATGTAAGTTTGTCTAGAAGTTTCGTCAAAAGCTCAAAATTTGTTTTTTAACCCCCGAGAAAAAAAGGGGTGTTATAAGTTTGACGTCGATGTCTGTCTGTCTGTCTGTCTGTCGGTCTGTCTGTCTGTCTGTCTGTCTGTCTGTCTGTGTGTGTGTCTGTCTGTGGCACCGTAGAGCTCAAACGGATGGGCCGATTTCGATGCGGTTTTTTTTTGAAAGTTAATATCCGTGCGGGTGTTCTTAGCTATGTTTGGTTAATATCGATTCAAAATGGCCGCCTCCACAAAATGGCAGACAATATATTTCTTCACAACCTACCTCAATATGGGTATCAAATGAAAGGGCTTGACTAGTAGAGTACTAAACGCTATAACAAATTTAAAATCCAAGATGGCCGCCACCACAAAATGGCGAATTATATAATATTTTTCACTACTACCTCAATATGGGTATCAAATCGAAAATCGTTCGAGCCGTTTCCGAGACTCAGATTCTATATATATATATACTAGCTGAACCCGCTACTTCGTTCGCGTAAGCAGATGTTACTGACTTATACATTAATTGGAAGTATCGTACGTCAAATATTTGGATAAGTAGTCATTGAAAAACCTTTGAGTTTGAGTGAATTTGTTTTTCTACACAAAAATTTATTTAATTAAATAATCCAAATTCGGCATCATAATCCTTTTAGCAGCAAAATTGCTGCAGCTGGCATTCGAAATTGTACTTATTAGTACAATTTAGAATACCAGTAACGCCACCTAGTGATGAAAGAAAAAATACATACCACAATAGCAAAACATCGATTTAAATGGCCTTTAGTGCTTTTAGATTTAAACTGGCATTAGCTCCGTCTAATAAGAATATTATGTTGCTTGTTATTTTGATTGTGAACGCAAATCACCTATATTATCTACGCCAAAACGGGTGCATATATTTTTCATTTTTGGCTTTTACCTTACCATCACATCAAGTTCCTTACGAAAATATATGCTTATATTAATATGGAGTTAAATGAAAATGTAGACTTATTAGCCCATGTGAAATTTTTGACTCTAAACTCGTATATGTGTTTCGTATGTCAACCCATATCGTTGTGCCGTTTTGACGTGATAATATTTGTTTCCTTAGGGCCCATGCTTCTTTTCAGGTTGATAGGTAATAAATACATAAATGTGGTATTTCAGACTATGAGTTATCTCTGTTTCAATTTTCTACCAAATTTGCTTAGTCTTTCCTACGTCACAGTAACCTATAAGTAACCGATTTGCTATTTCTGAGTTTAAACTACGTGTGTTTCGAATTCCATCCAAATATGTTCAGCCGTTCCAACGTTGTCTTGTAAATATTATGAATGTCACTGTTTGGATGTTTGTTACTTAATCATGGCGGAACGTATCAAGCGATCGAGTTGACATTTGAAATAGAATTAGATTACAGCCTGGAAGAACACACAGGCTAAACATTGCCTATGTATAAGTACTCTATGTAATACTTAAGCTAAACCAAGAATGTGTCTTTAATTTTAACTCAATACATTCAGCCGTTCCAACGTAAGTGAATAGTTAAAGCGTCTACCTGTGACGGGTACGTTATTATTAGTATCGAGCAAGAAACGGTAAAAAATCAAGTTTGTTGTATGGGTGCACCTCTTAAATGTTTATTTTATTTTTAGTATTTTTGTTAAAGCGGCAATAGAAATACATCATCTGCGAAAATTTCAACTGTCTAGCTATCACCGTTCTTGAGATATAGCCTGGTGACAGACAGACGGATGGATAGCGAAGTCTCAGTAATAGGGTCCCGTTTTTACCCTTTGTGTACGGAACCCTAACAACGGTCTGCTTCGGTTACCGAAGCTTGTTGAACACTACCTTTAAATTTTAAACAGTATTTGGATTGAAATAATACGTTTTCTAATAAGTTACGGCTGGTCTAGTAAGTTACAGCTGACCTAGTCGGGAGAACGGCGACTGTCGATCCGGAGACTTAAGGTTCAGAACCACGCGCACCACTATCTTTTCAGAGTCATGTTCGTAATGCCGGTAATTAAAACGGTGAAGGAAAACACCGTGAAGAAACCAAAATCTACCTATAATCTATGTTCTAAGTTCTACCAACCGACACTGGGCCCGCATAGTGGATTATAGCCTTGTCTCTCTCCTTGCGAGAGAAGGCCCCGACGCCCAGCAGTGGGAACATTTAATGAGTTGTTTATGCTGCTACTTATTATGCTGATATGTTTTCTCCAAAATAACAAAAATCTACTTCAATGACAGGTAATTTTAGTTTTTTGTTGATATTTGAAAAACTACCTCCCTGTTTTCGATATCTAAGATCACCTCTGAAGTATTTTCTACCAAACAAAAAAGGAATTATCAAAATCAACTAACAATTAGCGGAGTTATCCCGTAAAATAAAACCAAATAAAAAAACATGCAACCCGATTGAGAACATCCTCCTTGTTTGAACCGAATGATGTTTGTTTTTCCACACAAAAATATATTTTGACAATTATTTTTCATCCAAGACGACGCGACGCGATCACGTGGGCACTTTCTAGAATCTAGATATTCTGTGGATCGTCTGTGATACACAGAATACTTAGAAGTTAGTATGTACCGAACGCGCCGCGCGTGTCGTTATTATTTAATGTTTGTGTAATTTCCGAACCAACAGACCGATATTATTCAAATTTTGACGGGACAATATAAAAAATGTGTTCTTTCTAACAAAAAAAGAATTAATGAAATTAAACAACGCAAACATGAGTTACAACCAAATACACGTTCTGACTTTCACCCCCTCCCACAAGAAAACCGAACAGAATTTGGGGATCAAAAGTATCCTACAGCAATGTCCTTAGTATAAACTAAAATCATGCCAAGTTTCAGCTGAATTGAATCAGTAGTTTCGGCGTGATGCGTGATCCCTATACAGAAAGACAGACAGACAGACAGACATGAAAGAAAAAAAATGCAGTTTCGCCATCAGTATCGACTATGGAGTGACCCAAAAAAAAAATTTTCAAAATATCTTCAATGTACAGAATTCGACCCGTTACAGTTTTATTATAAGTATAGACAAGAATTGCTCGTTTAAAGGTATAAGATTAACTACCAGTATTTCGACTTCATACAAACGGACGAAACGCGGGCTGTACCTACGAACCTCGATCTCGCGGCGCGCTCGGTACGTGTTCCCAATGTAATCTCTATCTTAACGTGCATGACATAAGGTAGCCGATTCGTGTGAGTCGCATAAGCCTTATCGTTTGTTTACGTGCTCGCAGCTGTAGTTATGAATTTCAAAGAAACGGCTCAGTTAAATTACTGATAGATAATATTACCGTGCCCAGACTACTGTTACTTCGCAATACTGGTAGTAAAGAATTAATGCAGTAATCGTAATACCAACTTAAACATTGCCTTTCTTTGGTTTGGATAGAGATAAGTAATCTGACCATAAGTCGGCAAATATGTAGAGTTGTATTAAATTAGGTAAACATAGGTACGTTTTCATGGTATATTTGTATAATCAAAGACAATATACCCATTTATTTACACAGGATATTTAATCTGTGGGTATAATGAATCGTTTTCAAATGACACAAAATTCCTCTAATAACGCGTAATATACTTACATATTTAATGGGACTCTTGGCAGAGTCCGTCTGGGGACCACACCTTTGCCAGTTATTCTACAGTAGTAGTAGGGCTCTTGGCAGAGTCCGCCTGGGAAGTACCACACCTTTGCCAGTTATTCTACAGTAGTGGTAGGACTCTTGACAGAGTCCGTCTGGGGAAGTATCACACATTTGCCAGTTATTCTACAGTAGTGGTAGGACTCTTGACAGAGTCCGTCTGGGGAAGTATCACACATTTGCCAGTTATTCTATTAGTAGTGGTAGGACTCTTGGCAGAGTCCGTCTGGGGAAAAGTATCACACATTTGCCAGTTATTCTACAGTAATGGTAGGACTCTTGACAGAGTCCGTCTGGGGAAGTATCACACATTTGCCAGTTATTCTACAGTAGTGGTAGGACTCTTGACAGAGTCCGTCTGGGGAAGTATCACACATTTGCCAGTTATTCTACCGCCAAGCTGTGTTCAGGTTAGAAGAGCAATGTATCCAATGTTGCTTTTGTCGCAAACTTACCTCTGTACGACCTGATGATGATGATGATGGTCGCCATGACAGGAAAAATTCATCAAACTTCCGTAAATATGGCCGTCTAATCATTATAAAGTCAAAACCTGACTTAAATGCGACTGCAAGTTTGATTAAAGTCAGGACAGGACTTCAAACGGACATCATGTAATATAAAGGTTATATTTGAGTCGTCAATAAACAACCCAGTCATTTAAGAGTATTTAATTGACCGCTGTAAAACAAGGTACTGATTGTTATATAAACGGCACTATGAAAACGTCTATATAACATCCACGTTGTATAAATGTCGTATAAAGGTTTTCCAAAAACATAATTTGGTGTGTTCAAAACGTTTATTGGACTATAACGTTGGTATGACTATTGCGTTGTCGTACAAACGTTTTAGCTAACACTGTTATATAACGTCGTATCGTTTAGTCTCCCCAACGTTGCTAATACCAGTTTACTATGACATATTCGTCGCACGACTAATTAGTTGCATTAAATACATCTATAGGACCTGGTAGTCATCTCATTACCATTGTAAGACTGCTATCCAACTTTAGGTCGTACAAGTCAAGACTTATACGACGTATTTGTTTGTTGGGCAGTGCAGTGCTAGGTAATGATTTAGACTCTTCATGTTCCAATAGCTGCATGTCACTGTGTTGTTATGTGGCAGGCAGGTTGCTTACCATCAGACATATGTCCTGCTCGTCCACTCTTTAATATAAAAAAGTAGTCATATGGACTTCCGATAGAAGTGAACATTTGTAACTTAGAATTCGATAGTTTACTTTGAAAACTATGCGGGTGAATCCGCGTGGCGCAACTCGTTTGATTATATCTTTGGCCAAGCTATTCAAACGATGCCGCGCCGGTTTGTTTTGGCAAATTCTCTCGATATTTCGTTGTAATTACCTGTCACACGAATATGTGGGACCGCGGAGTTGGCCGCCGATCAATACAGCGGTGTTAGTAGGATCGCCATGAGTTAGATGTTTTGTAAGACATTTTAGTGAAAATCTCAAAGAGTTTACATATACTACGTATAGAGTTGGCAAAAATGCTTTACAACGAAAGCACGGGTAGCATCTTTCTTGCCTTGTCGCTCTTGTGGAAGTGTCATACTTTTGTCGCGGCACATCATTCTGTTGCCATAGAGAGTATGCACGTCATCTGCTTACGATTGACACAAAGAAACCGTGCGGAAAATCTAACTCTATACGTAATATATATAAACTCTTTGGAAAATCTTTTTTTTTAATAAAAGTGACGAGACGAGCAGGTCATGTGCCTGATGGTAAGCAACATGCCTGCCACATAACAGCACAGTGACACGCAGCTATTGGAACATGAAGAGTCCAAATCATTACCTAGCACTGCACTGCGCTCGTCACCCAGAGATCTAAGATCTCTAAGCCCTGTAATTTAACTGGAAACATTGTCCTTCGAACAGGAACACAGTAATGTTTGGAATAATCTCTATGATGAAATCCAAATTTCAGCCTGATCTGTTGATACAGCTGTTTTACTCTATAGAGTCACTGCTAGTGTTACTTATATCATAAATCTTACTAATATTATAAATGTCAATGTGTGGATGTTTGTTCCTCAATCACGTTCTAACGTATCAACGGATCAGGCTAAAATTTGGATTCCATCATAGAGATTATTCCAAACAACATAAATATGTAGAATATTATATCTAAATTGACATTTAGATATAATATTCGTAGAATATTGTCCTATGCCGAGAGAAACGATGTACCAAATCAATGACGTAGTTATAATGAAGTCATTATACGTTAAATTAGCCGTGTCTAGACGTCATCTTGTAAATGAATTTCTCGTGAACACAGTTTGTCGACACGTAGTCGCCAAGTCATCGTGGGAGTGCAAATTTAAGTCATCCTAACTTGATTCAAACTCAAAATGTTTCATTCTTAATTGTATCTAAATTCTTCTAAAACTGTAAGAGGTCATCCATAGTACGTCACACAAATTTCGTGATTTTTGACTATTTTTAATAACTGACTTTAAAAACTGAGGAGGTTCACCATTCGATTTTATCATGTACCTTTAAACGAACAATTCTTGTAGGTATATATAGAATCTGAATCTCGGAAACGATTTTCGTGGAATTATGTATACAGAGGGTTTCGGGGACGATACATTTTATTTTATTTATTAAAAACGCTGTTTTATGCGCGTTTTAGACATTGAAAAACTGTTACATAAACATTAGAATGCGACGGTAAATTTCGCAACGTCGCGCTGCGACGTATATTAAGAGCCCTCTCACAAAACGACTGAACTCAACTTTAGGTAAAATCCTGCAACATTGTCAGCGTGCGTCCGTTCGATTCAGCTCGAGCGTTTAGGCGGACAGAACGATCTTGAGCCGTAACGGCAGTGTACTAAACATTTTATGAGATTTTCTGACGTGACAACGTCTACTAAATCGATGAACGTTGGCTGCGTGCACGAAACTTGATGACTTATTGTCCCGTTACGTTCGTTGTCCCGTTACGTTACGATAAATTATTCTTGCATTTCAAAAATCTGATAACTAGTAAAATTTATTTTTTTATTTTAAGGGTAATATTTGTGCATTGGTTCTTAGCTATGTTTGGTTAATATCGATTCAAGATGGCCACAAAATGGTGGACTAAATATTTCTTCATAATCTACCTCAATATAGGTATCAAATTTAATGAAAATCTTGACCAGTAGAATACTATGCACTATGACAAATTTCAAATCCAAGATGGCCGCCACCACAAAATGGCGAAATACATTTAATTTTTCACTACTCCCTCAATATGGGTATCAAATGAAAGGACTTGACGAGTAAAATACTATGCACAATGACAAATTTCAAATCCAAGATGGCCGCCACCACAAAATGGCGAAATACATTTTTTTTCCCTACTTCCTCAATATGGGTATCAAATAAAAAGACTTGACGAGTAAAATACTATGCACAATAACAAATTTCAAATCCAACATGGCCGCCACCACAAAATGGTGAGATACATTTCATTTTTCACTACCTCCTCAATACGGGTATCAAATAAAAGGGCTTGACTAGTAGAACACTACGCACTATGACAAATGTCAAATCCAAGATGGCCACCACCACAAAATGGCGATTGTCATTATTTTTTACTACTACCTCAATATGGGTAACAAATGAAAGAGCTTGACTAATAAAATACTATGCACTATGACAAATTTCAAATCCAAGATGGCCGCCACCACAAAATTGCGAATGTCATTATTTTTTACTACTGTTTCAATATGGGTAACAAATGAAAGGACTTGACTAGTAGCATACTATGCACTATGACAAATTTTAAATCCAAGATAGTCGCCACCACAAAATGGCGACTGACATTATTTTTCACTACTTTTTAATATGGATATCAAATGAACGGGCTTGACTAGTAAAAACTACGCACTATGACAAATTTCAAATCCAAGATGGCCGCCACCACAAAATGGCGAATGTCATTATTTTTTACTACGACCTCAATATGGATAACAAATGAAAGGACTTGACTAGTAGCATACTATGCACTATGACAAATTTTAAATCCAAGTTAGCCGCCACCACAAAATGGCGACTGACATTATTTTTCACTACTTTTTAATATGGATATCAAATGAAAGGACTTGACGAGTAAAATACTATGCACAATGACAAATTTCAAATCCAAGATGGCCGCCACCACAAAATGGCGAAATACATTTCTTTTTTCCCTACTTCCTCAATATGGGTAACAAATGAAAGAGCTTGACTAATAAAATACTATGCACTATGACAAATTTCAAATCCAAGATGGCCGCCACCACAAAATTGCGAATGTCATTATTTTTTTACTACTGCCTCAATATGGGTAACAAATGAAAGGACTTGACTAATAAAATACTATGCACTATGACAAATTTTAAATCCAAGATAGCCGCCACCACAAAATGGCGACTGACATTATTTTTCACTACTTTTTAATATGGATATCAAATGAACGGGCTTGACTAGTAAAAACTACGCACTATGACAAATTTCAAATCCAAGATGGCCGCCACCACAAAATGGCGAATGTCATTATTTTACTACGACCTCAATATGGATAACAAATGAAAGGACTTGACTAGTAGCATACTATGCACTATGACAAATTTCAAATCAAGATGGCCGCCACCACAAAATGACGAATGTTATTATTTTTTATTTTCACTAGTTACTTCTCAACATAGGTATCAAATGCAAGAGCTTGACTAGTAAAATACTACGCACTATGACAAATTTCAAATCCAAGATGGCCGCCACCACAAAAAAAACTTAAACCTGCACGGGCACTAACTCTATAAAACTAAAATACCTAGGTACTTATATTTTAGATGTTATCGCACGAAATAATTATATTTACAGATGTTTGTACCGCGCTGAACCTGCATCAATCGCAAACAAATGATTTTGCGTTTCACGCGTGCCCATCCCTAGTAATCCCCAACGTACATATCTATGTAGCTATACATCATCTGCCTACGACGCGCACTAGGCGTCTAGTGTGGTGTTAGCACTCTATACTTTAGTTATTTGTCATCTATGATTTTAGTTAAGACAGCTCCCTTCCGTGCTTGCGCGGAAGATCGCGTTACTCGATGAGTCAAACCCTTCCAGTTGGATATGAAATTTGTCATAGTGCATATTATTCTACTAGTCAAGCCCTTTCATTAGTTACCCATACTGAGGTAGTAAGTAGTAAAAAATAATGACATTCGCAATTTTGTGGTGGCGGCCATCTTGGATTTGAAATTTGTCATAGTGCATAGTCAAGCCCTTTAAATTGATACCTATATTGAGGTAGTAGTAAAAATTAATGATGATTAATTAATATTGGAAGTTCGTTGCTCAAACACGTCGGAACGGTCATTGGTCATGGCCATTGCTCATGGTCATTGGTCGTAGTCATTGGTTATATCCGTTCCTCATGGTCATTGTAATTGGTCATGGTCATGGTAATTGGTCATGGTATAGAGGTAGTGATGAAAAATAATGACATTCGCAATTTTGTGGTGGCGGCCATCTTGGATTTGAAATTTGTCATAGTGCATAGTATTCTACTAGTCAAGCCCTTGCATTTGATACCTATGTTGAGAAGTAGTGAAAATCAATGACATTCGCTTTTTTGTGGTGACGGCCATCTTGGATTTCAAATTTATCATAGTGTGTAGTATTCTACTAGTCAAGCCCTTTAAATTGATACCTATATTGAGGTAGTTGTAAAATTAATGATGATTAATTAATATTGGAAGTTCGTTGCTCAAACACGTCGGAACGGTCATTGGTCATGGCCATTGCTCATGGTCATTGGTCGTGGTCATTGGTCATGGCCGTTCCTCATGGTCATTGGGCATGGTCATGGTCATGGTCATGGTCATGTGCATGGTCATGGTCATGGTATTGAGGTAGTAGTGAAAATAATGACATTCGCAATTTTGTGGTGGCGGCCATCTTGGATTTGAAATTTGTGACAGTGCATAGTATTCTACTAGTCAAGTCCTTTCATTTGTTACCCATACTGTACATACTTAATTAATATTGGAAGTTCGTTGCACAAACACGTCGGAACGGTCATTGGTCATGGCCATTGCTCATGGTCATTGGTCGTGGTCATTGGTCATGGCCGTTCCTCATGGTCATTGGGCATGGTCATGGTCATGGTCATGTGCATGGTCATGGTCATGGTATTGAGGTAGTAGTAAAAATAATGACATTCGGCATTTTGTGGTGGCAGCCATCGCGTTCATCGACTTATTAGACGTTGTCACGTCAAAAAAAATTGACAGATTCTGCTTCTTCATGAAGTAAACAAGGTCAAATGTGATGGTCCGATCCGAAAAATCAGAATGAAACGTTATAAAACGCCAAACGAATTAAAATTTTGTGGTCGCACTATAATTATTCTAGTTTATGTCATAAACGCGCGAAATATTACGTAACCGACTCCCACGCTAACTGACGCAGGTCCTCCCCGACGGCCGCTCGCGGCATACTAAATTGCGCAGCGTAATTTATTGTAATTTCGACTGCTGGTAATTTATATTTTTGAAAATTGACAACTATGATTTGAAAAGTAACTATAGAATTGGATTCTACAAAGAACAAAGTATTATCGTGTCTAATTTTTATTTTGGAGTTATTGTCTATTTTACACAGAGACAACGCTAAAACTGCAATATAAAACTTAAAATTGGCTTATGATTTTGTTTTTTTTACTAATAAATGGGACCAAAATTCAGATATATGTGACTTGAATGAATTAATAAAATATGTGTATGATGTTCCCCATATTTTTTAAGTATAAATTTTGAGTATCACTTGTAGATTTAGAAGTCTGAAACTGACACGGCGGCGACTTTTCGGCGAAATGGTCATGGAGATCGTTCCCTACGACTAAAGGCTTTATTATTAGTAAAATTGAAACAAGGAAACGTCAACAAGAAAGATCGGCCTATTTTTTGAACGTAATTATCTTTTTCTAGATAATACTAAAGATGGAAATATCGGAACACAAACTTTTTGAATTTCGTGCGACGACGTGAGCCGGCTCTTAATTAGTTCAGTCGGGTAGTTGGGCCGCCATAATATGGTATATCCGGGTTCGAATCCACCCGGCCGCTTTTTTTTTTCGTTATTTTTTTAAACTGTACCTATGTTCTAACTCACGGTCAAGGTCACCCAGGTACTGTTTTTTAACCGACTTCCAAAAAGGAGGACGTTATGTATGTATGTAACCCGATAGCTACGCCAATAGTGAAATTATTTTAATGGTTTTTTTTTGGCTGATCATGGTTTAGATTTATAGTATACTAGCGGCCCGTTCCGGCTTCGCTCGGATATTGTCACATAAAGCCCATTAATCGAAATATTAACTAATCTAACTAATCTTTTAAGTTGGATCAATCTACACACGGTGTCCAAATTTGATTAAAATCGGCAAAGTAGTTTAGGAGTCCATCGCGGAAAAACATCGTGACAGGAGATTTATATAATTATATTAAGATTCGTCGAAAGTCCATATGCGCAAGACTCCAAGATTGAACCAAAACGTGTCCGCGATTCTCTTCGCGTATGGGCACCCTAGTCGCCTTGCCCGCGACCGGCGGCAGTGGTCGTTGGCAATGACTTCCCTCTAGGTCGCTTGACATCTCGGACAATTTAAATGCTTATAAACACACATTTTATTTATATTAGAATGGGTTCTGTAATTCTGTATTACTAAAGTAGAGACAAACCTCTTCTTTCGAGTTTTTTTACTAAGTTCAGTGCAATTATTTTTCTTCTAAAAATGATTCATTGCTAAAAATGCAATATCACAGTTTCTACAGCTCTCCTGAAAATAGATACACTGAAATGATTTGTTTTTCTGTCCGTATTGCTTACAAAACAGCTCAGTTCAAAAGAACTCTACGAGTAACAAAAACTACCTACCTACAAACTGTAGATACCTCGGCTTCCGCGAACGTACTGTAATGGATTTTCCAGAAATACTGATTCAATCATATGGTAACATTAATCATAGACAGCCCACTAAATCTTCCCACTGCTGGGACTCGGGGTGTTCTCTTGCAAGAGAGTCAAGGCCATAATCCACCAAGCTGGCCCGTTGCGGGTTGATGGATTACGCATGGCTTCGAAAGATTCTGGGTACGTGTCTTGAGATACAGCCTGCTGATAGATGGACGGACGGACAGCGAAGTGTCAGTAATAGGGTCCCGTTTTTACCCTTTGGGTACGGAACCCTAAAAAAAATATGGTGTCATGGGACACCAGGTAGGAATGAAATTCCTTCGAATAATAAGTATAGAAGCAAGACAATTTGCAAAATAGTATTGCTTGATATTATTATAAGTATTTAAGTACGATCATAGAAAAAAAAAAACAAAGTCGGAAATACTGGTCACAGGTAATTTTTACTCGTCACTTCTGTTATATTTTACTTGCAGTTTTAGCCTCACATTTTTAAGGTTCTGTAGCCAAATGGCAAAATACGGGACCCTTATAGATTCGTCATGTCACAGCCACTTTTCTCCGAAACTATAAGAACTATACTATTGAAACTTGGTAAGTAGATGTATTCCGTAAACCGCATTAAGATTTTGATACAAAGAAAAGAAAAAAAAATTTTGGGGTTGTCCCATACTTAGAATTGAAACTCAAAATTTCATCAAAACCATTTTAAAATCAAAGAGATCAATGTAAATAGAAAACCTACTTTTGCTGAATGGGCAACACCTGGATTATTTATAAGCAGAAATATTCTGTACAGTCTATACGATTTGAGAAACATATGTACGGATGAGGCTACTTTGAGATATATAAAACAATACTCAAATATATTTAAAAAAGTATGTATCCAAGCAAAAACAATTTTTATAAGGGATCAATTAAAAAGATCGGAAAATGTTATCAAATCAGCATGGAACATAATAAATAGGGAGACAGGTAGATCTACCAAACATGAAAAATGTAGAAAACTAAAGGTAAATGATTGTATTATTACAAACAAAAATTGTATAGCAAATGCTTTCGAAACTTACTTTGCAAGCATGCCGATGGATACCACACGGCACTTGACATCTTCACCAGAATTAGCAGAAAAGACATTAAAGGAAAATGTCGAAAAACCCACAACAACATTTGCTTTTCATGAGATTACGAGTAATGTCATAATGAAGACTTTTAAAAACATAAAATTAAGAAAACTGAAGACTTATGGGGACTTTCGACAAAAGTGCTTGAACACATAATTGCGAAGATTGCCCCTACCTTGCTCTGCTGTTCAACTCATGTATAAACACCGGTACATTTCCTAATATTATGAAACAGAGTAAGGTAGTGCCTCTATTCAAAGCTGGCAACAAAGACAATCCAGGCAACTATAGGCCTGTTTCGATCCTGCCCTGCTTTAGCAAAGTTTTTGAAAAATCATGCTGGACCAACTAGTATCTTATTTTAATTTAAAAATTTGCTCCATGACCACCAATTTGGATTTACCAAGGGTAAATGCACTACTGACGCGGGCCTTAAGCTGATAAAATACATTCTGGAGGCTTGGGAGGATCGTCACGATGTCATTGGTGTGTTTTATGACTTGTCGAAGGCTTTCGACTGTGTCAACCATCAAACGTTGTTAAATAAATTAGCACATTATGGGTTGGTAGACTCTGCATTGAGTATGGTCTCTTCCTATTTGGATGAACGAGTCCAAATAGTAGAAACCGACGGAGCCAGATCAAAGGAGCTCCCATGGGTATAGGAGTACCGCAAGGATCCATATTGGGTCCTTTTTTTATTTTTAGTATATGTGAACGATCTTCCACAATTAATAAAAGAGCAAACAGGCGCTGAAATAGTTTTATTTGCTGACGATACTTCAGTGTTATTTAAAGTTAAGAGAGGGGAGGGACAAATAAATTATTATTCTATAAATAAAATCTTAAATATATTGAGCAACTGGTTCGACGCCAACAACTTAGTTTTAAATCCAGAAAATCAAAGTACATACGTTTTTCTCTACTAAATGTACAAAACTGTGAAAGAAAAATTTATATAAAAGATCAAGTGATTGAACCAGTTCAATCCACATTATTCTTAGGAATAAACATAGACTCCAAACTTCAATGGAGTCCTCAGATAAATAAATTGGCGGACAAACTCAGTTCAGCTGCACATGCTGTTCGCCAAATAAGAAGAATCTCAGATGTGGCAACTGCTAGGCTTGTTTACCATGGATACTTCCACAGTGTAATGTCTTATGGTATATTATTATGGGGTTCGGCGGCGGATAAAAATACCATATTTGTGCTACAAAAGAGAGCAATACGCGCTATATATAAGTTAGGTCCGAGACAATCTTTAAGAGAGCTGTTTAAAACAATTGGAATTCTCACAGTGCCATCGCTTTACATTTATGAGTGCATCATGTACGCTAGAAAAAATAGACACCACAATGCAAATAAGTCCGATATAACACACTATAGAAATAGACTTGTATATCCGCGTTGTAGACTACATAAAACAGACATTTCTTTCATAAGGAATAGTGTTCGCTTTTATAATATAATTCCAGAACAGGTAACAAACCTGACTGAATCCAAATTCAAAAGAGAAGTCAAAAGTATTTGATGTGTAGGGCTTACTATGATGATAAACAATTCATAAAAGACATGAAAAATTGGAAAAAATCATATTTACATTGACATAAATTTTGTAAGTAATGTGTATATCTTAATTTTTAATTCAACATTTGATTTTATGCTATTTTATTTATACATGCTGACAACGCCTCTTTACAGCTGCATTGAACTGACAAGGCCACTATATAGCCGCTATTTGTTTTTTAAATTTATTTTTGTATTTAGATTTTGTACTTGCACACATAATTTATTGACAATATTTTAAACTTTTATTTGAATTTTGTAAATGACGCTACCAAGTGTATATCTGTTATACCTAAGGTCTGAAATAAATGAATCTGAATCTGAATCTGAATCATACGTGTGGGGTATCTATCGATAGGTTTACAAAATGAAATTGAAGTTTCTAACATATTTTGACGTGACAACGTCTTATAAATTGGTTTGCAGGGTGACACTTCAAGAAACTGCGTTACGCTCCGCTCACGTTATGCGCTCACAACGAGAGCGAGTGAGAGGCACGCGTCCCTTCCACTCGGGCATGGTTAGCCCGCCTAAGAGCGAGAGAGACAGACATAAAAAGTGAAAGGCACGCGTCCCTTCCGTAAAATTATTTTACCACTCAAAGTCGTTGTCACGTAAAACTTTCGCCCGTATACCGACTTTACAGGCAACCAATTGTTTTTTTCTAAACTGAATAGCTTGCGTGAGTTACTTTTTTTTTTAACTTTTATAGGTTTACACTTGACCGCCATCTCGCCTGTTGTTAAACGATGACGCGGTCTACGATGAAGCGTGTTTACCTAGAAGAAACCGATTCACTCTCGATTTGAAGACACAAAGATTGTAACTATCGGGAAACACCCTCTCAGGCAACGTATTCCACAGCCTAGACGTTCTTATCACAAAAGTAGAGTCAAATCTCTTCGTTCGTGTCTTTGGAACATCAACCATGAAACGATGTCGCTTTTTCGAGCTACGAGCATTCCGATAGAAAAAAGGGCAAGGTGGTATTAGATCGTACAAATCAGTCGCACACTCTCCGAAGTGTATCGATGCGCGAGAGACTATTCCAAAGTGGTAAAATGTCCCCCCCCTGTAACTTCTAAAATAAGAGAGTAATAAAACTAAAATGATGTATGTGTACGTAACAACGAACTACAAGAACTTTTATATTATGTTACTTGCTGCTACGGAAGCCTTCATGGGCGAGTCCGGCTCGCACTTGACCATTTTTATTTACAGTTCGGTCGCGCAACAAATTCTTTATCTCTTCCAAGCTTCCCGTAAGGAGTTTCGTTCCAAAAGGAACTCACTAACGGAATCTACCTGACGCAATATACACTCCATAGTAATTTTCCAATGACTGATAAAATCATGGAGTGGACCAATACTCAAGTTTGTGGCGAAAAACTTGTACTACACATTCACAAACAAAGATCATCTATTATTATTACACAGTAATGCTAAAGTAGCGCCACGGTGAACGCATGATTGGTGACGTAGAATCTGTTATGGCTCGCACTATTCACAGGTTTCACGTGATGATATAATGTGACACGGCTGTTAATACGATATGAATAATTTTATCGTCTCATACTTCACGTTTTGAAGACGTGGTTAGACGGTTGAAAGAACATTGACAGTCATAGGGACTGGCAATAAAAGTGAACATTTATAACTTAGCATTAATGTTGCACATACGTTACCTATAAATATATGTGTTTCCTCCCACTAAGCCGCTAATGGTTGCTTGTAAGAAATCGCTAGTAGCGATGAGGCCGCCAATTGTGGTACTAGTTCTAGTTTTTGTTTCGTGACTTTCAAATTTTTCTGTTGTGCATATTAAAATAAAAAGTGTTTCTGTCTGTATAGCTTCATACATAGGTACAAGATTTTTGAACTTATAAGATTTTACCCATATAAAGCGTCTAACGCGCCTGTCTTTCCACGTCTGCTCCGCCGTCTCTCCGACGCTACGCCGCTATATTACCATTACCATATAGCGGCGTAGCGTCGAGAGACGATTTGAGCAGTGGAAAGACAGGTGCGTTAGACGCTTTATATGGGTAAAATCTATAAGTTAAAAACCTTGTACCAATGTATTATACCAAAGAACAGCAAGCGTACCGACAAAAATATGTTACGCGCGTCTCATTAAAATTACACTTGAAAAATGCTTACTGTCCGACCAAGATCACTGAAATCCTTGCCGCACTGTATAGAGTTCGTAGCGCTTCGGAAGTGATTAAAGATCTATTTTTAGGTCTTTTAAAATAGATCAGTGAAGTAGTTCATTCATGTTTGACGTGATATGTTATGTCATATCTCTAAAATGTTTATCTTGTAAAGTTTTTTTTTAACTTTTATAGATTTCCGCCATCTCGCGTGATGTTAAGCGACGATGCGGTCTATGATGGATCGCGTTTATCTAATGGAAACCAATTCACTCTCGATTTGAAGACTTCGACATTGTCACATTCGGGAAACCTCCTAGAGGTTTACGTTTCTTTGTTGTATATTGTTGTGTTGGTTTAGTCGGGATGTTGTTCTCCTGTATATTCCTAAAAAATTGGCAGTCATAGGAAATGCCGATAGAAGTGAAAACTTATAACTCAGAATTTGATAGCTTACTTTGTTAACTACGCGGGTTAGCGAAGGGCGTGGCCAAGAGCCAATGGGCATAATTGGGCAATGCTGACGCATTTCGCATGGTCCCGAGTTTACCCGAAGATTTCTTAACATTCCCGAACGTGACGCTACAATTAAATTCACAGTCCACGAAACATCTGACTGTGGCGCGACAAAATAAGTTTTCACTTCAAAAATCTTTCACTGTTCGATATATATGTGATCTCTGAGTGCTAATGTACCACGGGCAAAGCCGGGGTGGACCGCTAGTTAATTAATATACTTAGTTTGATGTAGATTGCAACTACAAGAACAAAATTAAAAAAATTATTAACTCCCGACTACCTCAGATTTGTTATCTGTATAACATTCTACTAGTGAAGTTCTTTCATTAGATAGGTAGGTACCTACCCATATTGAGGTAGGTTGTGAAGAAATATTTTGGCCGCCATTTTGTGGAGGCGGCCATCTTGAATCGATATTAACCAAACATAGCTAAAAACATCCGCACGGATATTAACCTTCAAATAAAAAAAAACGCATCGAAATCGGCCCATCCGTTTGAGCTCGACGATAGACATAGGTACACACACAGACAGACACACACAGACACACACACACACAGACAGACATCGACGTCAAACTTATAACACTCTTTTTTTGCTCAGGGGTTAAAAATACCCCTCAGGCTGAGAACGACAACTTCCTAAAACGACAACTTCCTAAAACGACAAATTCCTAAAACGACAACTTTCAAAAATGTGTGTGTGATGCTTTCTTTATTTATTTATTATTTTTTAAACAAAGTGTCTTCATTTTGCATTATGTCTATTATATACTAGCAGCGGTCCGCGGTCTTACCTGCGTAGTTACCGTTCCCGTCGTTTCTATTTTTCCGGGCTAAAAAGTAGCCTACGTGTTCTTCCAAATTATTATGTAACTGTGTTCCTTTCAACTCGATCCTTTCATATCTTATGATGTGATTGAGCAACAAACATCCAAATACTTATCCATACATTGACATTTATAATATAAGTACCTACGTGGAGGATGTTTCGTTCGAGGATTCTGTTTAGTTGTAGGTACTATTAATCTGGGAATAAGTATGTGGGTTAGCTACTCGCCAGAATTGATTGCACGAAACTCAGGGTAAAACAGATAGACCTCTACATCTACATATAAACCAATCGATGTGCCTTGAGCACCTTGAAATTGGTAATAAACTGCTTCTCTGTATATCGTAAGTGGTTCACACACAGCCAATCTACTTGACCCCCTAGAATCGCTAGCGGCGAGATTTTCTGTGGTTCTACTTATTTTGGTTGTTGACAACGAATAATTAAACGTGCTGTGTAACAAAAAAAAAGATAACTGATAATAATACTTATATAGTTGTAAATACATACTTATTATACATGGGGAAACACCCAGAAACAGTACAAGTATATTTTTTTTTTTTTTTTATCTCATTTTTATTGGGGACATTGAGTCACATTTGACTATGTCAGTCCCGTATTTAACGCACAAATTATACAACAGCAACGAGTAATTAGATACTAGTAATTCTATCTTTGAACAACTTACGGGCCGACTCATAAAGCATTCTAGCAGCGTCCGACATAGGCACAGCTAAGATGCTTTGGATCAGCCCTACATCTAGACTGTTCAATTTGTATGTGTCCACTAAGTTATCTCTCATAGATGCGCTATTGACACACTCCATTAGGAAGTGATGAACGTCTTCTACAGCGGCACCACACATATTACAACTTGGGCTATCAATTTGTCTCATTAAGAAATTAAAATTATTTAGAGGCATGTGTCCAGAGCGCAATCTATGAGCAATTACAATAATTTCGCGAGTCAAATTTACATTTGTCCACCACGGCACTTGAGGAGGTTCAGTTTGTATCGTACGATACCATATACCCTTTGCTCTTGAAACCTTATCAAAACATTGTTTCCATTGTAATTTCATACGAATTTTATAGTTGTTTAGAATTTCTGTGAATTCAGGCCTCAAGTAAACTTCAGTACCGCTTGATATTGCTTCCTGAGCGAGCCTATCTGCCTCCTCATTACCACACAGACCAATATGCGAAGGAACCCATTGCAACACCAAGATCACTCCCTTACGCAACAGAGTTAGGACTTTATTTAATATTGTGTATGTTATCGATGAACCTCTGTGTCCAGAGGCACATCGAGCCACATGTTGCAAAGCACTTTTGCTGTCTGACAAAATAACGGACTTTTGAAATCCTGCACTGATCATGTAAGACAGCGCCTCTGAGATTGCAAAGAGTTCGACAAACATAATCGAATAATTTGAATCATTTAATTTAAATCGCTCTTTCACATTGCTCCTAGGATCACAAAAGGCTGCACCACGACCTGCTTGTGTTTGAGACCCATCAGTGTAAATTTTATGCCAACCGTTGTATTTACACATAACATATGCAATGTACTACATTTTAAAATTATACTATCATAGTTCTTTTTGGTTCTACTATGTTTTCTATTTCGGTTTGTATGAAACTCATGTCTATATTAGAAATCCAAGTATTCAGAGAGAACATAGGTAAAGGATAATTGTTGTTAATCTTTTCTGACTTTGTCTCATTGTAAACTGATAAGAGTAAAGGCCACTTCTTTAATTTTGTTAAGTTTAAATTTATAAAATAGTCCAACCTGCTTATTGTAATATTTTTAGCCCAGGATTGCGCTCTAAGGCAGTATTTAGTTGCCAGATATTTTCGACGCAACCATAAGGGAGGTACACACAGTTCATATTCCATCACATGAATAGGTGTAGTTTTAATAAAGCCACCTACCACACGCAAGGCTGCATTTTGAAGTCGGTCTAATTTAAGTAAATTAGTCTTGGATGCATTGTCATATATAAAACACGAGTAATCAATTCTACCCTAATTAAAGATAAATACAGTCTCCGAAGATGTTTTGGGTGCACTCCCAGGATGACCCTCCTAAAACCTTTAAAATGTTCAGTAGCTTAACAGATTTGTTATGAATTTCCGTAATATGTCTGGTCCAACTCAAAGACTTGTCCAACCATACTCCCAAATATCTAATGCAATCTACTACTGGAACGAGATTATCATCTACTCTTATGGATATCTGTTCTCTCTGTCTACTTTTACTAAACAGACATAGTTGAGTTTTCATGAGGGAAACTGTCAAGCCTATTTCGCTCAAACATGAAGATATCCAAGCTATACAGTCTTGCATTTCCACTACACATTTGTTTAAATTTTTGTCCTGTATATAAAAACAAAGTCATCTGCATATTGTAAAACATACAATGAATCCGCGAATTGGCTGATCATAGTTGTGACTATATTAAATAATATAGGTGACATAGGGTCACCTTGAGCTAATCCTTTGCTTGTCCACCTGCATATAATATTGCTATTATCGCTATCGTCTTCTATAGTGAGGCATCGTAGACTCAGAAATTTAATTAAATAATTACATATTTTAGCACCAAACCCAAGTTCATCCATTCTTAAAACAAGTTGATCAATAAGTACATTATTATAGGCGCTATCAATATCTAAAAACAAGCAAGAGTGGGTAGTCTTTCAACAAAACCTGATTGTATGTGTAGTACCAATCTTGTTATACAATCCACACTAGACTGACCTCTACGAAAACCCGATGTAGTACAGGCCAGTATATTATTACTTTCAGTAAACCATTCTAACCTCTTAGTCAACATTATGTGGAGTATCTTACACATACAAGATATCAATGAGATTGGTCTAAGTTTTGATGTAGAATTATTATTACAATTTGTCTTGGGAATAGGTAGAACTTTGATCTGACGCCATTGAGCCGGTATTGAAGCTTTTATAAATATTAAATTATACAGTTTAAGAAGTAGAGTTTTACCCACCAAAGGTAAGTGGTAAATCATACTGTATGTAATAGCATCTGTACCCGGTGCAGTATCTTTTTCTTAATACAGTTGTTAAGTTCCTGCAGAGAAAAAGCACTTTCTAATTGCATATTTTCTGAACTAAAATTGGTGATGAAGGTTCAACAAAATCTGGCGCCAATGAACGTAATAATTCTTCTTTTTGTCGTTAGATACATGAAACCCGGTTTTTTCACTCCTTTAATCCATCTCATCTTTTGCCACATGACTGATGCGTTGGTGACACCATCTATCTCTCCGCAGAAACTCTTCCAACTATCAAATTTGGCCTGCCTTATACATTTTTGCGCTTTAGATACTGTTTCATTTAGTTTGTCAAAATTGCTTGGAGTTGGATTTGATCTAAAAGTTTTAAGTGCTAGGCGACGTTTAGCGATTGCCTGAGAGATTTCTTGATTCCAGTAAGGTTTTGATTTGAATGACCTTGTTGGATTTGTATTAATGTTTACATATGGTATACTTTTATCAGCGGCATGATTTAGCTTTTCAATAAAAAAAATTATACGTTAACTGAATATTGTCGTCATTCAAAAAGTTACATTGTTATCAGAAAAACTTTTTTGACAGGCATCACGATATAAATCCCAGTTAGCTAATTTATAATTGCGCCGCTTTTTGCAGGGTGTCGCGTGATTTTGCTCTGAATAAAATTTAATGAATATGTGATCACTGCCAAGGCATTCCCTGGTAACACTCCAATTAAAATAGATAGCAATATCTGTAGAAACAAAAGTAACATCTGGTGATGATTTATGCAACCTACCATTTACTAATTTCAAATAAGTACATTCACCATTGTTTATACTAATAAAGTTATGGTTTGCACTCTAGCATCATATAATTGTCTCACCTCTAGTTGCGCCACTACAAATTACATTATTTGACCAATTAGAATGATGGGCATTAAAATCCCCTGCTACAATCGATTTTTCCCTAAAGTTAGACAACAGTTGGTCCCAGTCACATTGCGAGGTTTGGACAGAAGATGGACAATAAATAGATGCTATGTACTTAACGTGTTTACAATTAAACACTTCTATAGAAACTATTTCAATGCCAGAGTTATTTAACAAAACAGGATATAGCTGTGACTTAATAGAAGTATGTACTAGTATAGCAACTCCTCCATTTGCCTCATCCCTATCCATTCTGTATACATTATATCCATTGATTTTAAATTCACGATCTGCTGTCAGCCAAGTTTCACTAAGTAAACATACATGAATTTTTTCTTGATTTAACAATAGCTCTAAGTCAATTTTTTTGTTGTTTAAACTTCGGGAGTTCCACTGTCCAAAACACAATTGAGCAGTAGAACTATCAAAGTCCAGAATGACACGGTTGGATATATGAGGTACATTATCCATTATGGAAAATATTTAAAATTTAGTAAATATATCTCCATTGTTAACGGTTCTTAAAAAAAGTTCCTTAATCTCTGCTAGTATGCATTTAAAAATCATAGTAATTTTCTCTTCGAAACTAACATCAGCAAAAAAAACATTCCGAATTTTTTCAATTAAATTGAAAAAATTAAAGTTTTCTGTTATTTTTGCCGTACTTTTTCTCCTTTAAGTTCTTTTGTATGTCTAGACGAATGCGGACGATTTGTATCCCCTTTATCTGGTTTTTAACTTTGGTAATGTCTGAATATAGGGGCTTGGTACTCTCTTTTTCTGCTTTTTAACTTTTTTTAAATCTTTATTTCCGTTTTGTTCCCATGAGTCAGAACTTTCATCAATCTCAAAATCTATGGAAGAAACGTGTTTATTACGATTATCACCTGTTATTAAATCACCAGATACGTTTGTTTTGTTGGTCATTTTATTCATAGTCACTCTGTTATTGTCACTCACATCATTGTGTTGTCCCAAATATTCGACTAATGCTGCTCTATATGTACAATTTCTTTTGCTCATGATTTTCCTGATATATTTTTCTTTCAAAATTTTGGGCAGTTTCTGTCAAAAGCTGCATGTTCGCCCTTGCAATTTGTGCATTTATAGTTATTTGTTTCACAATTTGCATGCTCTCCGCTACATTTGGACATACTTTCTTTTGGACGGACAGAACCTTGCCAGGTGGCCGTAATGCCAGCAGGATGAACATTGGGTGACCGGAAATGTATATGTCTCAACCTTAAATCGACATCCAGCTCCGTAAACGTGTGTGGGTAAGGTCGCTCCTTTAAAACAGAACTGGACTGTCTCACTCACTCCATTCTTTTTTTTTCATTTAGGCGTTTAAGTCGCTTTATTGAAAGGATCTCTGTTTCACAATCAAAAACTTGACTAACTCTTCTTCTTTTAGGTCCTTTTCTATATATTTGACAACTCCATAGCTTATATTAACTTCGTCAGTAAGATGGCATCTATAGCCTAACTCTTTAAAAGTTGAATTGCTTACCAAATTGTGGGCATCTTCTTTATTTTCAAATGTAATTAACAGCTTATACGGTGTTTTGTACTTAATTTTTGTTATGTTCAATATGTTTTCGCATTTTAGCAATTTTGCCAATTGTATTTGTTTTGGTAGTATTTCTGAAGCACTTACACATACTTCATAAGAATCTAGTTCACTCGATTGTACATTCTTCAAATTATTTTGCATGTTTTTACTCTTTTTGGCGTATTTTCTACTTTGAACTGGAATAAAATGTTGGCTATCACTGACATCTTCTTCACTATCTTCCCTTGATCTTTTTTTTTCGGGTCTAGACGTAAGCGTACTGTTACTACTATTGCTCTCAGGTACATGATCGAGGTCTGACGACCTCGTCCATGTTTATTCTCAGTAATTTTAGAAAATGAAAAAAATCACCAGAATTGTTTACAAACACTTATGTCAAAACCGTGCGCCCGCTGTCAAGGACTGCGCGCGACTGTACAAGTATTTGAATTCATTACACAAATATTTGCATTAGGTGGGAATCGAACCCATGACCTTCGGCTGCGCAGGCAGAGTTACTACCCCCTAAGCCACGAGGCCAGTCAAGTGTATTAACTTCAGGCAGCATCTGTCTGTAGTGCTGGAAAATAAGGGCTTCAAAAATCTCTTCTTCTCTTCCAGGTGTTCGAGCACGCGTACTCGGCCGGCCTGAACCAGGCGGACGTCCTCTCCTGCATCGCGTCCATGCGACCCACTCCTGGCATCGAAGAGCTGATCTCCGCATTGGCAGCCGAGGGATGGGACATCCTCGTGCTCACTGACGCTAACTCGGTCTTTGTCAGACATTGGCTTAGCGTGCACGGTCTTGAGGTAACAGAAACAACACTATTCTATTTATAAATAATAGTTCAAAAAACTAAAAAAAAACGCTTTTACCACGCACTAAAAATTTCAAAAAAAAATCGTATTTCTGACAGCAATTTTTTTTCCCGCCCTTTCATTTGATACCCATATCATGGAGTTGCATTTCAAATAGCCTGTTCGCCATCTTGGTTGTCCGCCATTTTGGATTTAAGCCACGTGACTATTTCTTTCGTATTCCTGACAGCCAACCCTTTCATTTAGTACCCATATCATGGGGGTGGATTTCAAACAGCCAGTCCGCCATCTTGGAGAATCCGCCATATTGGATTTGTAATGACGTTTCTTAGCTAGTCATGTATTGTCATCAGAACTCAGAGCGTGTGCAAAATGTCATCCTATTCGAAGACCGGGACGTGGATCAAATTAAGATTCCATGATTTTCTTACATAGTTACAAGTGAAGCTAATAAAAGCATTTAAACATGAATGTTTGTCTGCATGTCTTTTGTAGAATCGTAGACAATATTTGAGTATGTCATAATCTTTAGCAAATTTGTGTATGAGGCATAAGTTTCTGAGTTGGTACGACCAATTTTTGACAGGTGGCGTTACAACGCGTGCAGGGTACTAAATCTATATCTTCTATATATATATATAAAAGCGAAAGGTCACTCATCACGAAATCTCTGAAACTACAAATGCTAGGAGTCTGAAATTTTGCACGGAGGTGCTTTTTAGCACGTGGGTGCTCGCTAGACGGGGTTTTGCGAAATTCAACCCCTAAGAGGGTAAAATAGGAGGTGAAAGTTTTGTATAAACGCATGGGGAAAACCTTTAGGGCTAGAATCTTAAAATTTCGCACACGTTAACCTCCTATGATGTAGAGATCTAATAAGGAAAAACTTATCAAAATTCCATCCCCAAGGGGGTGAAATAGGGGATACTTTTTATTCGTTGTATATATAGGGAATTAAAATTTCATATTAACGCTTAGGCCTTGCGTCAACGACTTACAAAACGCGAGCGAAGCCGCGGGTAAAAGCTAGTTACTTATATAATTATTTATTTATGAAAAAATAGAGAGAATAATTTCAAAAAATTAGTTTCATTACCTCTTCTAATCAATTATTCCGTAATGCCGTACAAAAATCATGTAACTAGGAGAAAGGATCGAGGGTTGCGACATTTTAAAAATACGAAATTATTAGAAAATATATGAAAACTAACGTGGTTATTACATATTTAAAATAAAGTACCTGGTTGACCGAGCTTAGCTCGGTTTAAATGCGTTTACAAAGGGCTCTAAGTAAAAGATTTTCTCAGAAAAAAAAAAAAAAAGACCCGAGTGTAACCATCAGGATTCGAACCGGGACCTGTTGACTCCGAGGGCGAGCATATTCCGTCTGAGCCATTTAGACTTAAAGAACAGTGGCGAAATTAGTTATCGTATTCTAATGACATTGTAGGAGTTTTTCATTGTCTAAAAACGCGCATAAAATGATGTTTTAAAATAAATTAAACCTATCTAGATGATTTATCGTCCCCGAAACCCCCCTGTATATATAATTTCATGAAAATCGTTCGAGAGTTCGTCAGATTCTATATATATATATACCTATACCTATATACCTACAAGAATTGGTCGTTTAAAGGTATAAGATAAGATACACGGTTAACATCGCCGGACGCGATCGAAACTTGAGTCGGACTGGACTGACTATATAAAACGTGAGTTACCCGTGTGTTTATTAAAATATTAAAAATGTATTTACCATTGAATAACCCATTCGATTTACTTTTGTTACGAAACCAGTTTCCTAAACGCAATATTTAGTATAGCTACCATACAAACTTTACGCGCGGCGCATAGAAAATACGACAGTGTGACGTCACGTTTCTGTAGTGATTTGAATGAAGCGTTTTAGGGAGAGTCCAAAATTGTGATTTTAAAATCGTGATATCACGGGAAGTTTTTAAGATAACAAAGTAATTCTTTCCCTACCTTTACCTATGTTTCAGTTATTGAGTAGCCTTTTGATGGCACATTAAATCAAAAATGAGTCGACATGCCTATTGATAGCCTCGTCCTGTTGAGGCAACGCGACTACGATGTACACTCCGCGAGGTATAAGCTGAGCTTTGCATTAGTGTGAGTGATCACCAATCAGGCAGGAGCTTGAAATTTTGTCCGCGAGGTATAAGCTGAGCTTTGCATTAGTGTGAGTGATCACCAATCAGGCAGGAGCTTGAAATTTTGTCCGCGAGGTATAGGCTGAGCTTTGCATTAGTGTGAGTGATCACCAATCAAGCAGGAGCGCGGCGAGACAGAATGGCGCCGCGCCTAAGGCCGGTTGTCAAACCTACACTATCCATGTACACAAATGCAAAGCTCAGCTTATGCCTCGCGGAGTGTACCTTCAACCGAATTAAGGACCTTCTACTTTTTTTGAAATCGGTTAAAAACCAGAAACTTCGCGTTAATAACCAGACAAAAACAAACACAAAACGCTCCAACTGCGTTCTAACAAAAACAGCTGATATGTTAATTGGTACATCATCAAAATGGATACAGTCACGATATCGTGACACGACCTAGTAGCCATATTGTTTTCCGATATTGGTATTGTTTTACGATTTTCGCACTTACACGTTAAAACACATCGTGAAAAACGTCCACGATTATTATTCTGGATTTTTCCGGTTTCGGCAAGACATTTTGCGATGAAAACATTTTTTGAAGTGAACATTTTGTGGCATTTTTTTTTTGAATAAAGAGAGACGAGACGAGCATGGCGTGTGCCTGATGGTAAGCAACATGCCTGCCACATAACAGTAGGTACAGTCACACGCAGCTATTGGAACATGAGGAGTCCAAATCATTACCTAGCACTGCACTGCGCTCGTCACCCAGAGATCTAAGATGTTATATACTCAATACTCAATCATTTATTGCTTCATTATGTTACAGTAATAAATAAGTACATTTAGAACAAAATTTTGTCGTAACACAACGTACCTCAACCGGGCATTGCAATTAAAGTGTCATTTTGGAGCAAAGCGTTTCATTCGACAGTCAAATAGGTAGGTACTTGATTTTCTTCCTCTAAGGTTCTATATCTCAAAGCCCTGTAATTTCACTGGAAACATTGCCCTTCAAACCGGAACACAGTAATGTTTGCACATTACTGTTTTATGGTAGGGTAACTTTGTGACTTGAGAATGTCGGAGCAGCGGAGCGTGCCGTTTATTTTTTTAACCCCCAACGCGAAAACGACGAGGTTTTATAAGTGTCACGTGTTTGTGTCTTGATGGTCTGACGCAGTCCTATTGTTTCGCGATCTTTTGGTAAACGTTATTTTCCCCTTTTTTATAAACACATATCAGCTGTGTAACGGACCGAGCTTGACTTTGGCTGTCAGACGCGGTCCTATTGTTTCCCTCTATTTATATATATATATATATGTTATAATTTAGAGTGACGAGACGAGCTGGACATGTGCCTGATAGTAAGCAAAATGCCAGCCACATAACAATACAGTGACACGCAGCTATTGGAACATGAAGAGTCCAGATAATTAACTAGCACTGCACTGCGCTCGTCACCCAGAGATCTAAGATATTATATCTCTAAGCTCTGTAATTTCTCTGGTGACATTGCCCTTCAAACCAGAACACAGTAATGTTTGCACATTACTACTTGGCGGTAGAATAACTGGCAAAGGTGTGGTACTTCCGCAGGCGGGCTCTGCTAAGAGTCCTACCACTAACTACCATTATATATTAACGTTATTTTAACCTCTTTCGGTAAACGAACCGAGCTTAACCTTGGTGGTCTGACGAGGTCCTAATGTTTCGCGCGATCTATATGTGAACGTTATTTTGACCTTTTTCGGTCACACGAACCGAGCTTAACCTTGGTGGTCAGACGCGGTACTATTGTTTTGTGTCAACAATATTATAAATATTGGTGGACAATTCACACACAACACCATCTGACCCCAAACTAAGCAAAGCTTGTGTGATGGCAGCCAGATAGCTGATATAATACTTATATAGTTTTAAATACATACTTATTATACATAGAAACACCCAGACACAGTGCAAACATTTGAATTCATCACACAAATATTTGCACTAGGTGGGGATCGAACCCACGACCCTCGGCTTCGCAGGCAAAGCTACTACCCACTAAGCCACTAGGGCAGTCGATTATATCCCATTAATAATCAATATTATTTCCCCTTCTTTCCCAGAAACACATATCAGCCGTGATCACGAACAGAGCTTTCTGGAAAAACGGGCGGTTATACATCGAACCGTGCATGAACCAGTCGGCTTGCTCGCGCTGTCCCGCCAACTTGTGCAAGTCGCTGGCGCTAGCGCAGTGGTGCGCGTCCCGCCCGGGGTACGAGCGCGTCGTGTACGCCGGCGACGGGAGGAACGACTACTGTCCAGCTACTAACCTGCCTAAACATGTGAGTCACTTGTGCTAGTCGCTAGACTGTGTCCTGTCACTTTAACTAGGTATATGACGTCATTAATGCAGGTGAAGACGACTGCTGTCCAGCTACTAACCTGCCCCAGGTAGCAATTTTACGTCATGACGACGTCCATTCACGGTCATTTTCGACGTAAATGACGTCGTAAAAAACGTCCCACAGACGTACTAAATGACGGCCTAATGTCAGGTCTCAGCGACGTCTCTGAAGACGTCATATTAACGTCTCCAGATAACGTCATATTAACGTCTCCAGATAACGTCATATTAACGTCTCCAGATAACGTCATATTAACGTCTCCAGATAACGTCATATTAACGTCTCCAGATATCGACTTATTCACGTCTCCAGATAACGTCATATTAACGTCTCCAGATAACGTCATATTAACGTCTCCAGATATCGACTTATTCACGTCCCCAGATAACGTCATATTAACGTCTCCAGATAACGTCACCTTAACGTCTCCAGATAACGTCATATTAACGTCGCCAGATAACGTCTCCAGAAGACGTCAATACCACGTATTGTGAAGACCTCCTATAATAACGTCTATTAACGTCTTCAGACACATTAATATAACGTTATCTGAAGCGTTAATATGACGTCATCCGGGATCAATTTGGCCTCGATGCAATTCATCCAGCCACAGTCTTCAAGTAACTCTGAAAGGTCAACATTAAAAACACAAATTTGCATTGTAGTATTATTTATTATAACGAGTTAACTATCACAACTTAATTAATAAATGGAGAATTTTAATCCTTATAACCATGGAGCATAGGAAAACATATAAAAGAATTACTAGTTGCCTCTTGAGGAATAACAACACATTTTGAAATAATATCATAAACAGGTACAATTTTGTAAGCTGAACAGAGTTCCGAAACTTTAAAAATATCAATAACAGCAGAATCATAAGGATACGTATAGTAGGAATCATAATGTACAAACTCTTTTCCATAGACGAACAAGGAAACCTCTCCATTAATCTTACATCTCAAAATATTATGTATCTCGACTACTTTGCCGTTTGCATAGCAGTAACAATTATTAGCTAAACCAGATTTTGTATACATTGCAAAACCCTTATAAACAAGTTTATTAAAGCATTCATAAGCATTGTTATCAACAGGCGTTGGTCCTAAGCTATTGTAATAAAAACCGCTGGTACCTCGTCAATCAGTTTTGGAGGAAAAGTAGATTCCATTTCTTTTAATCGTTTATAAATTTGTTGCAACGGTTTGTTAGGTGACCTAACTATTTTTTTAACATGCCTAAATAATTTTCGAAAGGAAAGGCGGAATAACTGTCCAAATCACCAAATAAACGAACGTCATCACACAAATGACATAACATATGAACATTGTAAATTAAAAATTTCCGGCTATAAATAGTTTCGGAATGTCTTATGAACATTAATAATAGCTCATGTGCTAAATATGTACCTACTTTATTGATGTTTCTAGGGCTACAAAGAATTGTTATAGCACAATGAAATAACAAAAATTTTCATACAGGGAGGTTGGAAGGATATTTTTAGAACAACTGGTCCAGTATATAACAAAAACATCCTAAATTCGGTGGCTTTCCAGCGAGCCAACTCACTGATACTTCGCGGTCGCCTGTTAAATTCAACAGGTATACAACTTGCACAGCTAAGTAATTTTTCAGAAACTGCATTTACTAAACGGCTATTTAAACGAACATTTAAATCACCACCAACCCAAACATTTAAAAGTTTCCTCATGACTCCCAGACAAACAGCATGCATATAATCAATGGGAAACAATGAAACTAAATCTATGGGAAGCGTCAAAAGTGGAGATTCACCAACATGATGGTCGTCATCAGACTGTAAACGAAATTGTGAATCCGTTCTCCTACTCGCAGATACGCTTGTATAAATCACTCTACCTTGAATATACTCACCAGGTTCTACACATTTATCACATGATGAGTATCCACCATGGGATTTAGTACATTTGATAAAAGCTCTAGCTGGAGCGTCACATACAAAACTATGTACTTTTACAATATAATGAGTATCTTCAAAATTTATTCCATCATTAAGTAATGTAGACAGTTCTTCAACAAATGGCCCCAAAAACAGATTCAATGGTGAAGGTTTAGAGTTTCCACAGAACAGAGTTATTACAAATGGCTGTGCACAATTAAAGTTTTTGATCAAACCTAATATAGGCCATAGTTGAGTATTCGTGCTTTTAAAAGTGGCAAACCATCAACATTAAAAGACAACAATATTTCACTATTTTTAAAGTTGAACCCACTGTACAGTTTTAATTGTGCTTGTATTTGATTTATGAGACCAATGTGCACCAATTCACCAGATTGCAAAGAGTTACTTGATATATTCATTGGCGTATTTAAAACGTTCTGCTATCTCTAGGCAATTTAGGGCAAAAGGATTTAGAATTTTAGAAGACTATCTAGAGCACTGTGGGAAATTTTATGTTCTACGGTAGCCCAATGTCTTAATTGCGATGGCAAATCGTTAGCATCGTCAGATCGTGAATCATCATTATCTATAAAACAATCCTCAAACAATGTTGATTGACAATTTTCATCTAAAAAATATTCTCTTTATATGTCCTTAAACAGTTTTCATTTAAAGTATTGTTGTCAATACTACTGTTACTCGTAGCTATAGATGTGGATGTATATTGTGGTGAAGATGGCAAATCACTTAATGATGGCTGTAATGTACTTCTTTGTATTTCTAAAATAATTTTTCGTTTTTCTGCCAAAATCCTTCTATACATTTGACGCTCACCTACTACATTTTTTTTCTTCCTAGAGGATGACATTGTTATTTTCCTTTGACAATCGCTTTTTTGCTCGTTCAGGTGCGTGCTTGAGCCACACCTTTATATCGTCTTCAATGTCTTTTTCTGTAATCCTTGAGAGGAACTCTTTAAGCTCTCTGAAAACAAAAAAAGTTTGTGAATATAAGAATAGCCCAAATGCCTGCAACGCTCTGTGGGGTCAGATGACGGTCGCTCTCACACAGCGACTCGCGAGTCGCGACACAACTGGTGTTAAATATTATTTTTAACGGAGAATTAAAAACCGGTCAAGTGGGTGTTGGATCACGCGCATTGTAGGGTTCCGTAGTAAGCCCGTCGCAATAATTATGTGGACTTAATTGTTTTATTTTACCAGTTAATTGACGTGATTATTATTATATATAGCCTTGCCAAATTACAGCTTTCTAGTACTAAGAGTCTCCCACCTAGCCACCTACATAAAACATGCCAATTATTAACCAGTTGCCAGTACACAAGGAATATGTATCTTTTGAAATTATTTAGGTATTTCATAGCACACTTATTTTGTATTATAGATGAGATCTAGAAAGAATAAATTTAATCATATGAAAGACAATAGACACATACCAACAATAAATTCACGGAGACGTAGCTCTGAAAAAGGCTTCTTCTCAGACCTTTTACCATAGAAGTTGAACTTGCTTGCCAACGAGTCTGACAATGTATATTTCATCACTCTCGATACTTTATTTTTAAATCATGCCCACCAAGGCTCTTTAGGTAGCTTGTCTGTAAATATTAATTGATAGCAATAAACATCCACATATATCTCTATAAGTACACACTAGAATTAACATAAGATCCAACAGTCACATACATAATCTTGAGCTCACACTATAGGATTCCCTGTCATAGGTATCAGGAACTACGAGTGCCAAGGTATCATGACACAGACCTAGAGCAAATATTTGTGTTGCAACAGGAATTGAACCCACACCTCACATCTCAGCCCTCTAATCGCCCACTGTGAAGCAGTGGCCAAAATTATTAGGAATTAACTACACATAATGTGAGCAGAAGCTAATAAAACATAGCCTGTCAGGGGTAATGTAGCTTGCTATTAGTGACTGAATTCCCAGAATTGAATCAATAGTTCCGATGATTAACTCCTACATCCAAACTCACAAACAAACTAACTCATTCTAGCAAGGTACCCATGTAATAAAAAGCTTTCTTATGGTAAAGTAGGAATTAATTATAATTGCTCAATAGGCATTTCCTGTTTATTAAAAGTAAACACTTACCAGGTTAGCACAGTTTTCTGTATTAGTCAGTAACTGTTCCACTGTTTCTAAATCTTGAAAAGTTTCCAAGGGAAATTTGAATTCAGGCTTCAATGCATTGGTATTTCCTGCTCTGTCTTTCAAAATTGCTAGGATGACATCATTTTGGGCTTTTATTTTGGCAAGTAGTGAAACAACTTGGCCTTGACAATCTGGATGAAAAAAGTAGTATGGTAGGTATTACAGTCTATAATAATCTTAACACCAACCACCACCACCACCACTATACCAAAAATAGAAATAATCGTCGAAAACTATACTCATGCATATAAGGTAGTATCTAGCAAAGAATCTAGTTAGGCAGCTATAGATTTTAAAAATCAAAATGATTTTTACTATTTACCACAGTTATTGGAAGCACTGCTGGCAACAATTTCATCGAGTGTCATACTTTGTGAACCAGATGGTTGATCATGATGACTGTTAGAAGCCTTCTCTTGTGCATCAGGTTTATTCATCTGTGAGTTGTGATTTAGTACCAAATCACTGTAAATTGTGCTTGTACTTGAAGGTTCAAGGTTTATATCTAAAAGCAAAAAAAAAAAAAGAAAATAATGGAAGGAAATATTATTATGTTCAAAATAATTTAGTTAATGTATCATCCGGTATAATTACAATTGGATAGATGTTTCTTTAAAGGCGGAGGACGAGGAATTCACACTTTCTCATCATCATTATCATCTGATGATGAAATGTATCTGCTAGTTTTTTTTTGTTTTTGCGTTTAGGTGGCTTACTTATATAATTTTCCTCCTCAGTCTGTATATCTGATGTGTCTTCCACCAACTTTAATTTTTTTTCTTTGCCTTATCCAATTCATCTATAGAACAAGCATAAAACACCAACACAGTTAATATCAAAACAACATGCAAGTTAAAGTTAGTCACGCCATGCAACACACCCACGCCGTACAAGCTTGGTAGTCCAGCACTTATTAATCCATTAGTTCTATCTCATTACTAGTAGTTAATAGTACTGCCATTACTTATATAATTTACTATGCTTTTGTTTCTGTTTTGATATGGTATGGTGGTGAGATTACAGGCACATGAGACTGCAATGAACACAACACAATGCTATGTAGGGCACATTCTAGGTGGATGTGGGTACATACCCCCATACATACCCCTGGTGGTTCGGTGGCCACCTAACCACCAGGTTTATGTATGTTATACAATGTATAATTATAAGACAAGACCAACAAATATTTGTGAAAACAAACAAAACCAAACACCTGTGAACACACTTTCTTGGAAATGATTACTTATCTGTTGCTTGCTTGCTGTCGCCGCTGCTGCTTGTTTACACACGGCGCCATGACCTAAAAATAGCAGTTCTGTCTTGTGATCTTGGGCAATCTGAATATTTTTTTTCTGTGCGCATCAAAACTGCAGTCAACTTCAGCTCGGCCGTAATCCTTAGATTTTTAGGTTATGGCACCGTGTATTTTTTAGTTAGGTTTTAAAACACTAGCACCTACTAGAATTAAATTCTGGGCCAGTCTGTCTGTGCCCAGGCTTAAAGCATGGTAAAGTTAACTGCCCTCAAGCCACCAGCTGCTAAAATAGTTGTGTGTGGTAGTGTTACACTACCTACTCATAAAAAAAAAACTTACCAGTCTGATAGAAAACTCTATCGATCTCGTATAGTTTCCATTGTTCATTTGGAGACGAACACCTCTGTAGAAGTTTATCAAATGCTTTCGCCTCCTTTACGGGAGGCCAATAGATTTCTCTTTTTAGGTGTTATCCATTTATTGATGACCACAGCCACAGTGCCACCCTCACTCTCCGCGAACTGAACGACACTATACATAATTTACAATCCTTTTATGTGCTGTGATACGTACTATAACAACAGCAAGAAAAAACATGAGAATTTACACATTTGTTTGACACAGAGAATTGAGAAAAAAAAAAGCGCGGGATACCAACCAACCGTCAACGCGTTCGTTCGTTCCGTTCCGAAATAAACAAAAGCAAACAAAAATATATTTTTTACTTTTTAAATATTTATATTTTTAATCAGCCTTTTCTATCTTATATTGGTTCTTTCTAATGTTTGATGATAGACTAATAGCTGAATTTCTTTTCATTGAGTTACATAACAAATACAAATGTAAAAATAATAATTTAATAAAATAATAACAAACAACATGCTATCAATGCGTTCCGTTCCTCGCAGATTGGAAGAAAGATAAACTCTGGTGATAATTTTTAAATTATTAAAATGGACTATTTACTGTCGAGTTAAAGTTTTTACAGAGTACCTATATTTTAATACAAAAAAACGTTCGCTAGCCGCATGATAGTTATGTTGTTAGAGCTAATTTAATCGTGCCTGCTTGAGCATGGTAGGCACCTGTTGTACTCTCCTAGAATAAAATTATGTTTCTTTTCTTGGATAATGGCATACCTAGCTCATATACCTACCTTACTTAATTAGGTTTTATTCTGATTCCCATAATAATAATAATATGCTTGAATGTCCATAGCATCATAAGTAGGTTCCCGTTTATTCTGCTAGTCAAACGAATGGAAGTCAGTGGTGGATGTTTCTGTAGGTATCGAGGCGGCTCAAGACCGCTCGTCGTGGCATTTCTATGTATATGGGGCCTGTCCAGCAGTGGACTTCTAACTAAAAGTGTTTGTACAAACCTACTTACAGAAAATAAATCATTTATCATTTAAACTGATAATTTATTTAATGACGATGAATATTAATTTTATCGGTTGCAATTAGGTACCTACCTTAACACGTTCGCAGTCCAGTGTACCCTATGCGGTACACGCGGAGCGATTCCGCCGAGTCCGTGTACCCTATGCGGTACACGAGGCCACTATAACTATATGGGCTCTGCAGCCACGGACTTATGAAATTTGTTAGTGTATCGTTCCTGGACTTGTGACAAGGGTTCTATTAGACAAGAAAAACCAAAACATGACTTATTTTTTTTTTATATAATGTTTTCACAGTACAAAATGAAACGAGTTAGTAGAAATATATAATGTTTTATTGGTGAACTGTAACTTTAGGAAAACAATCAATACATATGCCTTTTACATTTTTTACATTGTGATGACACCCTTTAGCTTTGGCGCGTGCATACGAAGTGAGTCTTCCTTCGTCGTGTTTTAAGTCCGTGTACCGCCCGGTGTACACGAGCAAAGTCGGGGCACGGGCCTTTATTTTAACATAATTATGCATCAGTTGTGACGTTTGCATCGACTAATGGTCAAAAGTAATGAAAATGATATTGGACTTATGGCGTTGTCGGAAACTTTTGTATTGGGACTGCGAACGTGTTAAGCAGGTATTATTAAGTAGTACCTACGTGTTAGAGCATTCCTTTAGATGCACTAAATAAATAGTACGTAGGTAAGTACACTACGGCCGAAATATCTTGGCGAGTCTGTACATAGACACTACGAACTTTCGCCATTGACCCTAAATGTAGGTACGTTCCTACGGCGTCTTATTAATGAACAACACAGGGCGTCACAGAATGGAACCCAAATGGACGTTGCTAGGGCGTCTTATTAGGGAACAACACAGGACGTCACAGAATAGACCGTAAATGGACGTTGCTAGGACATATAATACATGACCAACACAGGACGTCACAGAACTGACCCTAAATGCACGTTGCTACGGCGTCTTATTAATGACCAACATAGGACGTCACAGTTGACCCCAAATGGCCGTTGCTAGGGCGTCTTATTATTGACCAACACAGGAGGTCACAGAATTGACCGTAAATGGACGTTGCTAGGACGTATAATACATGACCAACACAGGACGTCACAGAATTGACCCTAAATGCACGTTGCTACGCCGTCTTACTAATGACCAACACAGGACGTCACAGTTGACCCCAAATGGACGTTGCTAGGGCGTCTTATTATTGACCAACACAGGACGTCACGGAATTGACCGTAAATGGACGTTACTAGGACGTAACATTCACGACCAACACAGGACGTCACAGAATTGACCTTATATGGACGTTGCTACGTCGTCATAATCATGACCAACATAGGACGTCACTGAATTGACGCTAAATCGACGTCACCAGGACGTTCCCTTGAGTACCAGACGTTAAAATGACGTCAGTGTGACGTACTTATTTGACGAATAAACTACGGACCCTAATATGACCTTAGGATGACGTCATTTTTTCGTCGCAGACGTCATTTTGCTACCTGGGGCCTAAACATGTGAGTCACTTGTGCAAGTCGCTAGCCTGTGTCCAGTCACTTTAACTAGGTATATGACGTCATTAATGCAGGTGAAGACGACTGCTGTCCAGCTACTAACCTGCCTAAACATGTGAGTCACTTGTGCAAGTCGCTAGCCTGTGTCCAGTCACTTTAACTAGGTATATGACGTCATTAATGCAGGTGAAGACGACTGCTGTCCAGCTACTACCCTGCCTAAACATGTGAGTTACTCGTGCCAGTTGCTCGCCTGTGTCCTGTCACTTTAACTAGGAATATGAGGGCATTAATGCAGGTGAAGACGACTACTGTCCAGCTACTAACCTGCCTAAACATGTGAGTTACTCGTGCCAGTCGCTCGCCTTTGTCCTCTCACTTTAACTAGGAATGTGGGGTCATTAATGCCGACAGTGAAGGAAGAGGGAATTACGGCCTCCCAAAGTGTAAAATTCTGTGATTTACTTATTTTTAGTAAAATCAATGTTTCTATGATGAAACTTTCCAAGGTATCAGTGTTCCCGGAATAGGCATAACGATTCATTTTTTATTTAATGTGCCATCAAAAGGCTACTCAATAACTGAAACATAGGTGAAAGAATTACTTTGTTATCTTAAAAACTTCCCGTGATATCACGATTTTAAAATTACAATTTTGGACTCTCCCAAAAACGCTTCATACAAAACACTACAGAAGCGTGACGTCACAGTGCCGTATTTTCTATGCGTCGTGCGTAAAATTTGTATGGTAGCTATATTAAATATTGCGTTAGGAAACTGGTTTCGTCACTTGAAATTGAATGGATTATCCAATAGTAAATAGATATTCTAAAAATTTCGTACTTTTAAAATGGACTTCCCCATCCAGTTTTGTTTTTTTTTAATGATCATAAAGTAAGTTAAACTACAAAATATCAAAATTAAAATTGGTACATATTTTATTCTATTTAAATACTGTCATTATATCAAATAATTGCAGGACCTGTCGTCACGCCTATTGTATATATTCCAGGCGCGGTCCCAGCCTCGAATTTTGGAGGGGGTCACCAGTACGCAGCCTCAGGTTTTGGGGGGGGTCACAAGTAGACATACAATAAATCGAGCAAAAAAATACTTTACTAGTAGTCCCCCAAGGTTTTACCCTCGTAGTTCCCGTTCTAGTTGTTTTCCGCGTTAAAAATAGTCTATGTACTATTAGATATTTTTAATTTTCTTAGATTTTTGTTCGACGTATACGATTTTGGGGGTCATGTCCCCGTGACCCCCCTCGGACCGCGCATGATATATTCACAACACAATTATCTATCTTGACAAACAAATTACACTACAGCAATCGCAAAGCAGCATCGAATTTGGCCCTGTCTTCATGACTTGAAAGCCGAAAATGCTTTGTTTGAAAGCAAATAAAAATTAGCCGGTCATACAAATGTATGAGTTTCGTTCACTCATCTGCTTTCGGCTTTACGGAAAGCAGATGTGGCTTTCATCGGCGGTACCTACCAAATTGGCCGACGACGTCACAAATCAAAGCATAGCAGAAAGCAGTAGCGTTACTCCGTAGCGAACTCCAAAGCAGATGGAAAGCATGAGATGTCTTCATTGCATTTGATCTGTCATGCTTTTGGAGAGAGACGATCTTCTCAGCATTCCATGGATTCACCGTGCGGGTGCCGGGTCCATCGTGTGGCAGAGAGAGAAAACTCGAGTAGAACCCGAGACTTGTGACTCGGGCGTAGGTTTAAGGGGCCACTTTCCGACATCAACACTCACCTTCACTACTCGTGTTTCTCTCCCTGCCCAGCCAAATTTGATATGAGCCTACTAGTGCAGCTTTTGATACTCGTTCTAGTATAGAACCTACCGCACTTCTGGATAAGCCAAGGTCTTTCAGCAGGTTATAGAGAGATTTTGCTGGTATACCTCTCGCTCCCACTTCTACAGCGTATAAACTAACTACATAGCCGTTTTTTGTTAAATCGTTTAGGAAAGTCGCGAGTTTATTTCGAAATTACGGGTTTCGTAGAGATTTCTCTCTATGAGTAATTCTCAGTATGAGTCACAAGGACGTCTGAATTTCAGACGTCCTGTATCCAGAATGCCAGAAGCTATGATGCCACTGACAGACTCATACTCACTTATACCCTCGTCAATCTTTTAACACTCCGATTTTTTTTGCGTCGCGGGTTAAAAGTTAAAAATAAAGTAGATGTTAATAAAATTATAGTTCGGTCGAGAAATCTACGCTATCACATATCTATATTAATTAAGTGACGAATGGACTGACTCAGTCAGGCACCGGGCGGGTGTAGGTCGGCCTTGGTTTATTGCCAGTTCTGAGGAAAAACTCGCTAATAATATTACTATTTTCCTGTATCGTGTTTATTTTGGAGGTAAATTACAAATTTCGCGGTGAAATGTCTTAGCCGCAATAGAATTAGATTTCAACTTCAACTCTTGGTTTATGTCTTTTCTTGTGGTTTAGCCTCACAATTTCGCCAATGTCAAGTATAAATATAATATATCATCAAATTTTTTTTAAGAAAAAACGGACGACCTTGATTAAAATTATCTAAATCACCAGAATTAGATTTTCCGCACGGTTCCTTTGTGTCAATCGTAAGCAGATGACGTGCATACTTTCTATGGCAACCGAGTGATGTGCCGCGACAAAAGTTATGACACTTCAACAAGAGCGACAAGGCAAGAAAGATGCTACCCGTGTTTTCGGTGTAAAGAGTTTGTGTCAATTCTATACGTAGTATATATACCTAGACTATTTGCTTTGGTAACTATACTTATTACACCTAATTACGAAAATCAACACAATTAACTTTGCGGGTCGAGCTTTTGGCGGTTTTTTTTGTATTTTTATAAGGGAAGGTATAGGTACCCATTAATTTAGTTTTTTACTTTTATCAGCACTTTCGTTTATTTCCTTTGACACTACCGCTTGGCACTACTGGTAGAGTCATGGGAAATTTTATTTTCCCGTGGCAATACCTACTGCTCTTATTGGCTGATTAATTGCATACTGTTAAATTTCCTGTGGATTACCTCATTACCCATGGCACTACTAAACTTTTCAAAAAATAAAAGGCCCGTTCAGACATAGAGAGATTGTTAGGGAACAAAACTGAAAGAAATAGGTAATAAACATGTTTTTAAAATGTAATTAAAAATTTATTCATAACAAAAGTATTGGTATTATGGTGAAAAAACTAGTTTTGTTAGATAATGCCTGAAGGAATAAGTATAGTGACAGAATAAAGTTTCCTTCATGGGTAAGTGTAAAATAAAATGCGAATGTGTACCTACTAACAGAAATAGATATCTAGGCACCTGATCTAATCTATCATCGGTTTCGTTTCATTTTACGCGGCAATACAAACACCCACAGATTTCTGAAACTATTAAGAAATCTGTGCAAACACCCTTTTTAATTAGATTAGTATAATTTGGCTTCATTCTATTTATGTAACTCAACATTAAAGCAAGTTTATAGACTACTTTACGTCACCAGGTGAACTCAACGGGCACCACTATTCAATAAAACAATTCAGTAGCCCTAGCGCTAACGCACACATTCACGCGTGTGTACGAACGACATCTGCGTAGTTGTGTGAAGAGTAGGTAGCTCCACAGCGGCGTTTGTATGGAATTTTAGTGGAGTGTCCGGGGTGTGGTACGGGCTTAATATCTGACGGAAGCCGGAACGGCCGGTAGTAATTTATAAATATAAAAATGTCTTAATATTCTACTAATATTATAAATAAGTACAAAAAAATGTTAGGATAGGATTTTTTGTTACTCTTTCATTTAAAAAAATACTGAACGGAACTGGTTGATATTAATTTGAAATACAGTTATAGTCTGGAAGCACTGTGTGTTCCGGTTTGAAGGGCAATGTTTCCAGAGAAATTACAGGGCTTAGAGATATAAACATCTTAGATCTCTGTGTGATGAGCGCAGTGCAGTGCTAGGTAATGATTTGGACTCTTCATGTTCCAATAGCTGCGTGTCACTGTGCTGTTATATGGCAGGCATATTGCTTACCATCAGGCACATGTCATGGTTGTCTCGTCACTTCTTATTTTAAACAAAATAAGCTTATTTTATGCTAAGATAAGATATAGATTTGGTCATTCAAACAAACACGATTTTGACAATGCTTAACTTTTAACTATTAGGCGTGTCGACAGGTCCTGCAATTATATTAAATTATATGAAATAACAGACAGTATTTAAATACAATAAAATGTGTACCAATTTTAATTTTGATATTTTTTAGTTTAACTTACTTTATGATCATTCAAAGCTGGATGGGCAAGTCCATTTTAAAAGTACGAAATTATTAGAAAATTAATTTACCATTGGATAACCCATTCAATTTCAAGTTACTTTTGTTATGAAATCGTTTTCCTAAACGCAATATTTAATATAGCTACCATACAAACTTTACGCGCGACGCATAGAAAATACGGCACTGTGACGTCACGCTTCGTAGTGTTTTTGTATGCGTTTTTAGGAGAGTCCAAAATTGTGATTTTAAAATCGTGATATCACGGGAAGTTTTTAAGATAACAAAGTAATTCATTCACCTATGTTTCAGTTATTGAGTAGTCTTTTGATGGCGCATTAAATCAAAAATGAGTCGACACGCCTATTATGTAACTTTTTATGGCAGTGTATAACAGTTCTACGTTTAAGATGTAATAAGTTAACGTTATTAAATTATTAAGTCTATTTTTGCATTCGTAATTCGTACACAGAATAGTAGTGAGAAGTTTTCAGACGCAAAAAGACTTGTCAAAAATAGTTCTAAATATTGCCAAGTGTGGCACCACTGTTGGTTTTCGTGAAATTTCTCTAACAAAATAAAACCACAGTGGCGCCACTTACGGTGAAATTGGGAACTGTATTTGACAGGTCTTTTTACGTCTTAAAAACGCTCTATTGTTTTTATGCTCTCGGGTCTCAAGATACAAGCTTGTGTGCTCTGTTTGAGGGCCACTGATCATATTGAGCACACACACATACGGACCGTAGAAGTATTGTAATGTTCGACTCAAAAATTCATGAATGTTTGTGTTTTGTTAGTCTCTGTTTGAAAATGAAAAAATGTTTATTGTGGCAATAACGAGGGACATTAAACAAAAACACAAGATATGGTACACGTTTCTTACAAGAAAATACAAAAAACAAATACGTGTTGTGTTAGTGTGCACTGAACCCCACACTAGGGCTACCTGTGTTGTGGGATCCAGACTTCTCCTAATTTTATACAGTAATAAAAGTACTGAAGAGCCATTACGAAATAAAACTATAAGAATAAGTTTGTGGAATAACTTTTAATTCTTCTGTTCCAGGCTACAGTATTCCCTCGCAAGGGCTACCCGATGGACGAACTGATCAAGAAGACGCAAGCGACAGACACGCCCTCGGTGCTAGCGCGCGTGGTTCCATGGGAGGACGCATACAGAATATTGCAAGAACTATTCCCCGAGAGGGCTAAGTTGATACCGGTCTAATTTGTGATACTGTGAGGCTTCGATTTGATGTTGCATAAAAAAAGTATGTTTTTTTGTAGTTCAACTGTCACTGTCAATGGTAAACAAACGTCATTTGAAATGTCATCTCACACCAGAAAAAGATAGAATGCAAATATATGTCAAAGATAGTTATTTATCTGTGATGGCGCTAGTGGTTTTATTTTGTTAGAGATATAATAAAATTAAAAATTGTCGCTTCATTTGGCTAATGGGGCGTTCTCAAGACGTAAAAAGACCTGTCAAATTTCCCAATTTCACCGTAAGTGGCGCCACTGTTTTATTTTGTTAGAAAAATTTCACAAAAACCAACACTCTTGGCAATATTTAGACATATTTTTGACAAGTCTTTTTGCGTTTGGAAAACGCCTCATTTGAAAATTATCTTTGACAATTACATTTGTACACTAAAATTAAACGCTGGATTAAGCAATGTATAAAGAAATTCAAATGTTTTTGTTAAACATATTGTAATATCTCATCACACACCTAAAATATGTAGGTACATCGTTACAAATATTGATAAAAATTAGATCGTTCTTTCTGTAGAACAACTGGCAATATTTATTTATTCCGAATTTGAATCGTTCGTATTGCGTTGTGATTCAGAACGAAGAAGTTGCACATTAGATCTTGAACACTAAATTATGTATTAGCATGGACGTAGTTTCGCTAAAACAAAAACTGTGTCCATCGAGTCGGCCACATAATATACATGTGTGCTCTGTCACATACAAACTGACACGGACACCGCACACATCAGTGGGTCATTACACGCGCTACTTGTGTTTATGTGTGGGTGTCAGCCTATCAGTGACAACCTGACAACGCACACGTGTGTGCAAATATGGCCGACTCTAGTGACACAGTTTTTGTTTTAGCGAGACTATTCTATGACATGTGTATTAGATGGGAAATTCTTGTAGAAAACTAGATTTTAAATGAAAAGTTGACAAAGTAATAATGTTATTGATATTTACATCTCGTAGCCTCAAATTTTAGGTTATTTTTTAATTTATAAGTGATATTGGAGATCCATCCATTTAATTATAATACTTATTGCTGAGAACTTAAAGTTCTTTATTGTGATTTAATAAACTGTTGATCTTGAGATATTGTTTTATTTATCGTGCATTTTATGTGAAGTAAAATGTGTCACCACTTTAAAGTAAATGTTTTCAGACAAATTACAGGGCATAGAGATAAAACATCTTATATATCTGGGTGACGAGCGCAGTGCAGTGCTAGATAATGATTTGAACTCTTTTTAATAAAGAGTGACGAGACGAGCTTGGCATGAGCCTAATGGTAAGCAACATGCCTGCCACATTACAGTACAGTGGCACGCAGCTATTGCAACATGAAGAGTAGTCATTACGTAGCACTGCACTGCGCTCGTCACCCAGAGATCTAAGATGTTATATCTCTAAGCCCTGTAATTTTTCTGGAAACATGGCCCCTCCAAACTGGAACACAGGGAAGTTTGCACATTCCTGCTTGGCGGTTTGTAGAAGTTGGAGAGGCGACTGATTTGGGAGCGTTAAACAAAGCGACAAATCATATACACTGAAATATGAACTTTATGTTATGCCCGTTAAGATATAGATTACATTGGCAACATAAATTAGCCGAGGGCTGACAGCGAGCGGTCTGCTAATTTGTATTGCCAATGTAATCTGTATCTTATTGCACATGTCATAAAGCTCATACTTATTTGTATTTCATTTGTCGGGTGGTAGCCGAGAGTAAAACGCTCCACACAGGAGTCTTAAAATCAAAGGAAATGACGTAAAAGTAGTGGGGAGGAGCCTATATCGCACCATATGATTGGTGATTTATGGTGCCATGTAGGGTCCTCGGCAATCATTTTAAAGCGCTCTACAGACGATGCCCTGAAATCGGAGGAAATGACGAAAAAGGGGCGGAGGGGGCGTGATAAATCACTTATCAAAAAATCGGGTCCGATTTCAGCCAGTGTTGTCAATCATATGATTTAAATCGTATTTATACGACTTTTTGGCTATAGTACGATATACGATCGAGTAATCGAAATCGTACACAAAATATTTTCTTAACTTATCTTGAAATTGAAATGAATAATTGAAAAATAACCAGTTATTCTACCCCGAAGCAGTGATGTGGAAACATTACTACGTGCCGGTTCAAATGGCAATGCTTCCAGTGAAATTACCGGGCATAGAGATAAAACATCTCTGGGTGACGAGTGCAGTGCAGTGCTAGGTAATAATTTGGACTCTTGATGTTCCAATACCTGCGTATCACTGTGTTTTTTTTTGTAAATAGTGACGAGACGAGCTGGACATATGCCTGATGGTAAGCAACATACCTGCCACATAACGGCACAGTGACACGCAGCTCTTGGAACATGAAGAGTCCAAATCATTACCTAGCACTGCACTGCGCTCGTCACCCAGATATCTGAGATGCTATATCTCTAAGCCCTGTAATTTCTCTGGAAACATTGCCCTTCAATATGTCTGCACATTACTGCTTGGCGGTAGAATAACTGGCAAAGGTGTGGTACGTCCCAGCCGGACTCTGCTAAGAGTCCTACCACTACCAAAAATGTGATGTTATGTGGCAGACATGTTGCTTACTATCAAGCACATGTCCTGCTTTTTTATAGAAAACAGTGACGAGCACTCTTTTCTATAAAAAGTGTAGGTATGTTTTATTTTTAGTTGATATATGTTACGACTATTTTATTGTAGAAATTAAATGAAACCAGCGTAGCAATTCTAAACCCAGTCGGATTGATCCGACACGGAATCTCACATCTCGGTCTTTGTTTTATCTGTTTAGAATTACAGAAGCAAGGATTGTCATTTTGAATTTGAGCCGTTCGGATTGCGCCTAGTACCACTACGCAGTACTACTTTTATCTGCAAAATTAAATTGATATCACCATCAATGAATATCGATCATCTCCTCTGGGCGATACTGAGTTCATCTGAACATTTCTTTCATTTCATTCACAGCCCACGAAAAATCTGTGTGTGCGCTACAACAAGTTTTCAAAAAACATCTCTAATGTTTTTGTCTATAATTCATGATGTTTTTACAACCAGTTTTTAACCTAAGTCTCTCTTTTCTCAGTAGTAAGTGCCATGGCAACACCTATGTTTTTTGTTTTAAGTAGGGAATGTAATATCGGAAAGTTTTCAATTCCTGCACTGAATCATGATAGTTGAACAACACAATCCTAAGGGTGGGGTCTATTGAGGTACTATTAAGTGAAACACTTTGTACAGTCCTCTGAATTTGTTTATTTGGTAATTCATGTAAATAACCTGCGGTACGTGTAGCACTTCGATACCGCGATGTAGCTTTGCGTCTGAAGCGACACTAGCTACATCTGATTTGATTACTGCACATTATTAACATTATTAATACTGAACTACCGTTAATAGATGGCGGTTAAAGTTTTATACATACATCGCCCACTAAGGGCAAAGTGGCAACTTTGTCCTTACAAAGGTTAATAAAACTTAAATGAATGAGGTTAAAACAAAGCGAAATATACAAAACAAAGCAAAATATGCAATTACAATTGGAAGTACCAATAATTCCACCTGGTAAGCATGACCAATGAATACATTCACAATTGAAACAAAATAATTCGTTCTATGGTTAAATACATTGACCATACCAGTTGCTAGTCTTTTGTAAACAAAAACTGGTAAAAAACATAATTTAGACACTGGTCTTTTCAAAGTTCCATTTTTAGTTTTTAAAGTGAGAACTCGTATGATTTTATCTGCCCCCGGATGGATAGCAATGATTCTACCAAAGAGCCAACGACACGGAAGCAAGTTGTCTTCCTTCACAACTACTACATCCCCAATGGTGGGCTGATAAGTTTGTGATGACCATTGGTCAAGTATTCCTGCGACCACTGTCGCTAAAAAGATGACAACAACGTTGAGTGTGTTGCCAACTCCTTAGGTTACCAAACGTTATCTTCCTCCAAATTGTGGTCAGGTGCAAACACCATCGGCTCACATATCACAAATGTCATGGCGTCATTATGGTGTAACTGTCCGAGTCATCAGTCATTGTTGACATTGGGCAAGAGTTGATACGATTCGCTACGAACCCCTTCCATCGACTGGAGTGACTATCCAACCGACTTGCTAGTGCAACGAGTTTTCGCTGCGGTCTCAGGTGAGTCCAACTATCGTCATTAGATAGTCAACATAAAAATATTTCCGTGTTGTTTCACCTGCTAATGGGTATTCTTCACCGTAGGCACATGCTTACTGTTGGAGAGATACTACTGTCAGGTATGGAGAAGTTGCTAAGCTAAAACTCGGGTTGTGTCATGATATGTCTGAGATCTGGTTACAAGGCAGGACCAACCAAGAGTTAATCATTTAGTATTTTGTTATCATTTATTTGCAGGATGCATCAAAGACAACTCTGACTTTAATGACATCATTATCTTACGAAACCACTGCGTGATGCACGTGATTATTAATTTCATTTTTCAGGTACCTTCTTCATGTAACCCAGGCCCAGATTAATTAATTAAATAATTATCAATGACGTCACTACTTCTAAGTTTTCATCTCAATTCAGCTTTTGTTCCAATTAGTTTAATATTTTTTCAACAATACCTTTGGATCTTCTAGCTTAGGAACTGCCGTTCTTGACTGGAAGACACACGACGAATCTACTATTCTGAATTCTTCGAGTTTTCTCTGCAAAACGCTCATGCGATGCAAAATGCGCTTCACAGCTCTTTTCTTATTCTGTGAGGAACGACTCGCTTGATAATCATAGATCTGATTCAAATTCCTAGATGTTTTTAAAATTTCATTGGCATCATTAATACAGCAGTGCGTGACGTTTAGATTTGATGACCTCTCAGAACTGGTGTTGGTAACACCTGACAAAATCCAACCCAAGCTGGTGGCTTGTGCTACTAGTGTTCCAAGTGGTCCTCTTTTTAAGCCGTCTCGAATTATGTGACTATATACCTCAGCTCCCAATAAGATGTCTATTTTATTGGGAATATGATACTGAGGATCAGCGAGCGCAACACTGATTACGTCCGATTCGATCATTTCTACTCTTCTTGACGGAAGAAGAGATGTTATGCTGTTAAGCACATGAGCCTTCACCGGAAACTTAACATTCGGGTCAATCCGGGATTGAATATCGATGGTAACCATCGCCTTGGAGAACACGTCTTTATCTCCACCCAAGCCAGTTAATTGACTTGTGGTTGGTGACTTTTTTAGACCTAAATACTGAACCGTCGATTCAGTTATGAAAGATCCCTGCGAACCTTGATCAAGGAGCGCGCGACAACAATAACGTTTGCCGTCTTTAGCCATAGCCATTACAACTGCCGTGGCTAATAGGACTTGCTGCTGGTTTTTGCCAGCGGTGAAACACGAGACCACACCTGAAGTACCTGCATTGGTAGATGCTGACAGAACGGGAGTACTGTCTGACGGAGTGGCAACTCGCCCACCGTAGGATAACTCGGCTGAGTTGGTGTTTGAATGTGACCCTGAACCCTTAGGATGTAGCAGAGTGTGATGATTGCGTTTGCAAATTTTACACCTGAAAGTAGTGCGGCATTCTTTGGCGGACTGGTTGCTACCCATACAGTTAAAACATAATTTGTTGTCAAAAACAAATTTGCGGCGGGCATCAACTGGTTCTTTATGGAAACCTTTACAATTGCATAATTTGTGACCTTCCGTACAAAATGGACACGAAAAAGTATTTTCGTTAGATACATAAAGTGACTTAACTTTATTAATTTGACCATTGTGTGCTGTTATTGATTTAGTGTCTAGAAATTCGATCGCACGAAACCTCTGAGTTAAAAATTCTTGAAACTGGACGTACGTGGGTAGTTCATCCATTGAAATGTTTGAAGACACATTAAACTCCCACTGTCGTCGCGTTTCGGGATCCAATTTCAAAGACAAGATATGTATTATCAAAATGTCCCAACTCCTTACATTAACATTCAAATTAGAGAGGGTAGCTAAACAATCGTTTGTTGTATCAATTAACTCTTTTAAACCGTTAGCTGATTCTGCTGTTAGATTTTTCTGGCTCAAAAACCGTTTTAACACTTGACTTGCAATATATTTTTTATTGTTAAAACGTTCCTCTAACAAATTCCAACAACGATCAAAATTGTTTTCCTGAACAGGAATGTGACGAAGAAGCTGTTCAGCTTCACCGGTCATATAGCTTTTTAAATAGTGCAATCTTTCCACTTTTGTTAAATTGTTATTTGAGCCTATTAAAGATTTGAACAAGTCTTTGAAAGTGCACCATTCCGAATAGTGTCCAGAGAATTTCGGAATATCAATTTTGGGCAATTTGACCTGATATGATTGTGTTACATTACTCATTTCACATTCCTTTTTGTCTGTTTTACCAAATTTAGACAATAACGTTTTCAAATTACATTTGTAGTCTTCGAATACTTCCTCGCATTTGTCGTAAATTTCAGACTTCATATAATGAGAATTATTAATTTGAGGACTGAAATTCCGCATCAACTCTTTATGGCCAGATAGAAATTCAAACCAAAGCTGATCTACCGATTCTAATCTCCTTCTACATATTCTTTGGTTATCCTTTCCTGGGCGATTTTTAAAGTTTGTTTGTGCTTTACAAATGCGAGAATACAAATCGCTTTGAAAATTTATAATTGCTTCCATTTTGCTTAAGGCACAAAATCAAAAGAACAATATAATAAGTAAATATAAGTGTGGAAGCTTTATCAAATTTGACCAAAATTATTCTAAGTTGATGGACAAATATATGAAAATTTTCTAAGTGTTTGGAACCTTGTCGTACAAAATATTTTTAGAAATTGGTCGTAGGTTCCCCGTAGAGATTTACTACGATAACATGACCCGCCCCTCCAGAATTCAAAACGTTTGAAAGTATTTGTGAAAGTATGTACAACGCACCACCACGCATGTGTGCGTACTGCTACTGCAGACGAATAATTACAACTACTTACAAACTCTTTCGTAAGGATGTGACTACACACATTAAAACAGTAATTTGGAGGGGCGGGCCATGTTATCGTAGTAAATCTCTACCTTCGTATTTTATAAAATTATTCTAAGTTACCATGCACACAATATTGGACTAAGTTAAATAATTAATCTAAATCTACAAATATTTTTTGAAAGTTCTTACTCCAATTCTTCTTCAGTTAAACCAATTTGTAGATATTACTCACAATTACACCATGTCACTTATCCGTTAAGATGATGCGATGCTGCTGCTAATTCCGCTCAATTTCTTCGCACACTTCCTTCACGTGACGGGACTTCCAACGTCTCCCTGCACCGTCTGCGTGACCAACTTTGTAGTGATGAATGCCGTTTCCTGACGTCACCGTCTTCACACTCGCTGAACCACCGTGTGGTGTAACTGCAGTGTAGCTGCTCACACCTCGTATGTGAACAGAGCCCGCAGTTGACACAAACCACGGAATAGCTTGGTGATGTTGCGACAACAATCCGCTGTCCACCAGCTATGATACTCGCTGAATCAAAAATAAATCCGGCTCGAAGGACCATGAACAACACAATCCTAAGGGTGGGGTCTATTGAGGTACTATTAAGTGAAACACTTTGTACAGTCCTCTGAATTTGTTTATTTGGTAATTCATGTAAATGACCTGCGGTACGTGTAGCACTTCGATACCGCGATGTAGCTTTGCGTCTGAAGCGACACTAGCTACATCTGATTTGATTACTGCACATTATTAACATTATTAATACTGAACTACCGTTAATAGATGGCGGTTAAAGTTTTATACAATAGTAAATACCCAATATCGGAATTCCGGAACAGCTTCGAAACTGGAAAATGTATTTGGATTTTACCTACAAAATTTATTAATATTTATGCTTACTCTTTATTGACACATTAAAAAAAGGCACAGCAAAACTCAACAAAACATTGTAAAGTACTGCGACAGTGGGCGGCCTTTCCGCTGAAAGCGATCTATTCCAGCCAACCTTAGGACGGAAAAGAATATGTAAAATAGTCAGAATATGGGGTGCGCAAACAAGAACAAAAAAAACGGAATGAAAGACACAATAATAATGAAAACACAATATAATGATATTGTAGTTAGTTAATCTTATACAACAATACTAGTAGGTACTCAATTATTGATGTATAATACCAATACTAATTAATACGATTATAAATAAATGTAATGCGATTACAACATAAATAAAAACGCCTGTAATTGCATAAGTAGTAAATTTTCCAACAACAAGTCTACAATTTTAACAAATATAATTATTAAACATATTTTTCAAATTGTTCAGTGAAGGAGAATGCCTGATGTGCACGGGCAATTTATTCCATAACTGAGTCGCCCGCCCTGCAAGTAAACGATATGCCATCGAACATTTTAGTTAAAGCAGAAGGGCCTTTAGGGAAAGACTGATTTTTGACCTAAAAGGAAGCTTATGGTAATTATGTAAAGATTTAAAAGTTCTTTGAAGTAGGAGAATGGTGGGGTTAAACAAATCCAGTTCAATAATTTTGGAGCCGCTCAGGTTTATTTTAATAACTTATCGCGTGTGTGTATCGTTAGAAAAGAAGTTGGTAGTCAAAATACCGACATTGGAGTAACGATATTAAAGTGTTTCAATTTCGGAATTTAAGTATCGAAAAAATCTCCAAGATTTCGGAATTGCGGAATACACGCCCTAGTTTTGTAAGTTGTAAGTCTATCATAACTTGGAACAAATATAAATGTATGAAATTTACACGGTCCATGTCAAGAGCACAGTATGTATAGCTTCTCTTTCTTTCACTGTTATATCAAAGTATCTACTTAAGTCTGTGGTCATGTCCGTCACATTGCTTGTATTGTGTTTCGTGTATTTTAATCGAGGAGCTTAATAGAAAAAGAAGAAGAAATTGAAGTTGAATAGAAGGTATTGCATAATAATATTATGTTAGCATTAAGCAGTGAATACGTTTTACTACAATGCCGCCGAAAAGATGGTCTATAATAAATTTGAAATTTGCGGAAACGGTTCTTTTGTGCCAATCGTAAGCGGATAAGGTTTATGTCAACTACGACAGCATAGGGATGTGCCGCGACAAAAGTATGACCCTTCCACAACTAGTATTTTTAGTTAGTACAGAATAAATACGTGTGTAAAGAAGTAGGTTACTCTTTAAAATAGTATTTATATCCATGTTGACTCACTATTTGAAGAAATTTTGGAATTTAAAATTGTTTCAGTTCCTGTTCCTATATACCTACAGTCGATTTTTGGTCAGATTGACTTCAAGCAAGACATCAAGCTGTTGGCCAAACCGCGAATCAGTTAACGTAGTATAGGATTTCGAGATACTAGATGGAATGACTATACATGAAAAGCAATTGATGGCGGTAGCAGACGTAAGACCAAAGATTGGGTTGAGAAGCATATTATTGGAGACGCCTATGTCCAGAAGTGGACGAATACAGACTGATGATGATGACATTTTACATTGTACATAGTAAAATGATAAATTTTTAATAGCCCCAACAGTATTATCCATTAGAAACACACAAATTTGTTGCCCATCATAATCCTACAAATATTATTCATAAACTAACTAAACTAAAAGGTAAGATAAGGTGATACAAAACATTTTAAAAGTTGACCTGTACAAACTGGCCTCTTCTTCTAGAAGCATGCAATATGTCTGGCAACACAGTTTCTACTGGTCTGAATTTAAACAATGATAATAATAGTCAGCTGATAAAGTCTAAGTTATTCCAGACTATAATCCAACTGTTTTCGCAATTTCAACCGATCCGATTTCAAATTTTATAATAGGCAATAGCATTTTACTATATATAATATAATATCATATCATCGGGCATCTCTTTACCAATTTAGGCGATTTGTCAATTTGGCATTGTTTAGTCATTGTGGCATTTACGTGTTGATCATAATTGTTCTTTGATTTATTTCCGCGTTTTTTGATCTTTATTAGCTGTAAATTTATTTTTCTATTGTATTGTAAATATAAAACGTAGTTTACCAAGCAGTTTTTCATTTCCACTAGAAACTATTTAAGTCTAATATTGCATATTTTATGAAAACTAAATAATTTGTTAGGTTGGTATTGAACAGACATGTTAACTGTTGTTATTGGTTTGTACTGAGTGCCGACTCCTACGTAGTAATTACATACTCTTTGCTCTGATCGACGACCAGTCCGTTGTACAGCCAGTATCGTACTGACTGATTTGTACGTGTGTAGAGAATACCCTATTTTAGTGCTCTACTACATCTACGTCATAACCTCCGATTTCAGGGCATCGTCTGTAGAGCGCTTAAGTCATTTCCTCTGATTTTAGGGCTCGTGTGTAGAGGGTTTAAGTCGGCTTTTTAGAAGTGCCTCTCTCGTGCCAAGAAGTCTCGAGTCACCGACTCGCGTAATTTGTTTGTTTACACTTTATGTCAAATAAGGTTAAATAAGCAACAATACCAATTCTTTATTACATTTATTTACAAAAATCAAACTTAATTCGCTTTTATAAAAATTTCTGGACAATTGAGATGTCAAAAAAATATTAGGAACATTTCGCTTAACAAATTTATTATTTTATCTTTAAAATACATAAGTGATAATAATAAACTTGTATAGGTATGTTGCAGTCAAATTAATCATTCAACAAACAACCTAGTCTCGTTACTAAACAGCCACGTTAAACCACCTACCTGAATAATGTTCAGCCATTTGATCAAACAATTAGGCATACAACTTCAGTTGAACATTTGATTCTTTGCCTAGCCTGTTCATTTTAATTTAGTTTTACTTTCTGCCACCTAGCGCCGAAACTGTCAAAATGGCGTCGGCAATCAACAAAAATAATAAAATGTAAACAATTGGCAGTCATAGGAACCGATACTAGTGAAAACATCAACTCAGAATTTGATAGCTTACTTTGGAAACTACGCGGGTGAAACCGGAGGACGTGCTAAGAGTCTTACCACTACTGTAGAATAACTGGCAAAGGTGTGGTACTTCCCCAGGCGGACTCTGCCAAGAGTCCTACCACTACTGTAGAATAACTGGCAAAGGTGTGGTACTTCCCCAGGCGGACTCTGCCAAGAGTCCTACCACTACTGTAGAATAACTGGCAAAGGTGTGGTATTTCCCAGGCGGACTCTGCCAAGAGTCCTACCACTACTGTAGAATAACTGGCAAAGGTGTGGTATTTCCCAGGCGGACTCTGCCAAGAGTCCTACCACTACTGTAGAATAACTGGCAAAGGTGTGGTACTTCCCCAGGCGGACTCTGCCAAGAGTCTTACCACTACTGTAGAATAACTGGCAAGGTGTGGTACTTCCCAGGCGGACTCTGCCAAGAGTCCTACCACTACTGTAGAATAACTGGCAAAGGTGTGGTACTTCCCCAGGCGGACTCTGCCAAGAGTCCTACCACTACTGTAGAATAACTGGCAAAGGTGTGGTACTTCCCCAGGCGGACTCTGCCAAGAGTCCTACCACTACTGTAGAATAACTGGCAAAGGTGTGGTACTTTCCCAGGCGGACTCTGCCAAGAGTCCTACCACTACTGTAGAATAACTGGCAAAGGTGTGGTACTTCCCAGGCGGACTCTGCCAAGAGTCCTACCACTACTGTAGAATAACTGGCAAAGGTGTGGTACTTCCCCAGGCGGACTCTGCCAAGAGTCTTACCACTACTGTAGAATAACTGGCAAAGGTGAGGTACTTCCCCAGACGGACTCTGCCAAGAGTCCCACCACTACTGTAGAATAACTGGCAAAGGTTTGGTATTTCCCCAGACGGACTCTGCCAAGAGTCCTACCACTACTGTAGAATAACTGGCAAGGTGTGGTACTTCCCAGGCGGACTCTGCCAAGAGTCCTACCACTACTGTAGAATAACTGGCAAAGGTGTGGTACTTCCCAGGCGGACTCTGCCAAGAGTCCTACCACTACTGTAGAATAACTGGCAAAGGTGTGGTACTTCCCAGGCGGACTCTGCCAAGAGTCCTACCACTACTGTAGAATAACTGGCAAAGGTGTGGTACTTCCCCAGGCGGACTCTGCCAAGAGTCTTACCACTACTGTAGAATAACTGGCAAAGGTGAGGTACTTCCCCAGACGGACTCTGCCAAGAGTCCTACCACTACTGTAGAATAACTGGCAAAGGTTTGGTACTTCCCCAGACGGACTCTGCCAAGAGTCCTACCACTACTGTAGAATAACTGGCAAAGGTGTGGTACTTCCCAGGCGGACTCTGCCAAGAGTCTTACCACTACTGTAGAATAACTGGCAAAGGTGTGGTACTTCCCCAGGCGGACTCTGCCAAGAGTCTTACCACTACTGTAGAATAACTGGCAAAGGTGTGGTACTTCCCCAGGCGGACTCTGCCAAGAGTCCTATCACTACTGTAGAATAACTGGCAAAGGTGTGGTACTTCCCCAGGCGGACTCTGCCAAGAGTCCTACCACTACTGTAGAATAACTGGCAAAGGTGTGGTACTTCCCCAGACGGACTCTGCCAAGAGTCCTATCACTACTGTAGAATAACTGGCAAAGGTTTGGTACTTCCCCAGGCGGACTCTGCCAAGAGTCCTACCACTACTGTAGAATAATTGGCAAAGGTTTGGTACTTCCCCAGGCGGACTCTGCCAAGAGTCCTACTACAAGTCCTTCCCCTTCAAAACTTACTTACCTTTATTCATAAATCGATAAACATTATTCTTGTGTCTTTTAAACCGACAATGCTTTGTTAGATCCACAGCTATCTTAAAGGCGACCCCACAAGGTTCACATTTGTAATTCTTCTCTTCTAGATGTGCCCTCAATGCATGGGACTTGAGTCCGGTATGCGTGTGAGTCTTGTATCCACATATCTTACAAACGTACCTTTCAGTATTATTATGCGTGTCTAAATGATTTTGCAAAGACTCTTTGTGCTTAAAGCTGCGTTTACAAATTTCACATTCGTATACCTTTTGAGTGTGGGTCTCCATATGTCTTTTTAAGTCCGAATATTGTCTGTAACGTTTGTTGCATAATTTACAAGACATAGGCTTATCACCGGTATGTATCCTTGTGTGTATTTCGCGCTGAGTTTTATTTGAGAATCCTTTCCCGCAGTACAGGCACTGAAATGGCTTTACCCCAGTATGTGATATCATATGGTATGTCATATGATTCTTTTTGTATTCCTTCCCACATTCCACACAGATTTCTTTGACGATAGTGTGAAGTTTCATATGATTTGCCATATTCGTTGAGACTATATCAGCGTTGCATGTTTCACATTTGATTATGGTTGTGTGATGTTGCCTGATATGGGTAATGTAGCCAGGCTTCGTATCACATTCAGTGCCACATTCAATACAGTAGTACGTTGAAGACCTGTCGTGTATCACCATATGTTTTAAATATTCGTAGTGATCTGTGAATGCCATTTCGCATTTCATGCATAGGAAGTTTTTTTCTTCGTCTCGGTGTACAATTTTGTGTTTTATTAGATCTCTGTTGGAAGTGAAAATTGCTGAGCACAGCGCACAAGTGAATTTTGTGCTCTTGTTATGTTTAAATTGTGTGTGCAGTGTAAGAGAGCGATTGGATCGGAAACAGCGATGACAATCTTTGCAGTTAAATGTGATTGCATTGTGCTTAGTTGTTTTTTTCTTGTATTCTCTGTCTACGTCCTCATCATCAGAGTATTTACTTCTATTTCTAATGGCTGTAGTTGGTATTGTGTCTCTGAAACAAGTCAATATTAAACTTTGATTAAAAAAAAATAGGTACAGACTATAGATTAATCACCCTTGATCGCGCACGAAACGAATTTGCTTAAATCCAAAAGTCACCAGCGGGGGCGCAGGACGAGGTAAAAAATCACGCTGTTATAAGCCGAATATCCATGTCACGTGGCACTACTTTCCACCAATGATGGGACAAAACGAGATAGAGTTATGCAAACTTCTAAGGACAGAGCAGGATGCAAAGAAAACATCAATGGGTTCAACGGTAGGTTAGATGTGCAATTATGCTAATTAAAACGCGACGGAGGGGGAATCGTACGATCAGTCAAATGGGTAAATTGTCTTTGGTACAGATGTTAGAGGTTAAAACTTATAACTTAGAATTTTAGTCTTGCAGCTACAGATAATACTGCTATTAACTCTTTAAACCTAAATTGTATGCCTATGGGCCTAAGAACTATAAAAATATATCTTTTACGCCCGAAATTGCATACCAAAAAACCATGTCAAGAGTGTACCTTCCTTTGCCTCAAACTGTATTTCTCTGCAAACCAATTCGTTTTTTAAATAAAAAGTGACGGGACGAGCAGTACGTGTGCCTGATGGTAAGCAACATGGCTGCCGCATAACGACACAGTGACACGCAACTATTGGAACATGAAGAGTCCACTGCGTTTGTCACCCAGAGATCTAAGATGTTATATCTCTAAGACCCGTAATTTCACTGGAAACATTTCCCTTCAAACTGGAACACAGTAATGTTTGCACATTACTGCTTGGCTGTAGAATAACTGCCAAAGGTGGTCCCCAGGTGGACTCTGACAAGAGTCCTACCACTTGAATATTATTCTACCAGAAAGTAGTAATACTGTCAAAGTTACGGCTGGTCTGGTCTGGGAGAACAGCGACTGCCGATCCGGAGGCCCCGGGTTCAAAACCACGCGCACCACTGTCCTTACGAATTCATGTGCGTAATGTCGCTCACTTAGACGGTGAAGGAAAACATCGTGAAGAAACCGACATACACCTACCTAAAATCTTTGAAAGTGTTTCATGTGTCATCCACTAACCCGCACTAGGCCAGCATGGCAGATTATGGTCTTGACTTTTTTCCTTGGGAGAGAAGGCCCGAGTCCCAGCAGTGGGAACATTTATGGGGGTTGTTTATGTATAAGCAGTACTGTGCAAACATTACTGCTTGGTGGTAGAATAACTAAGTACCTGGGTGACCGAGCTTTGCTCGGTTACTTAGATACATACAGATTTTCTCAAAAAAAAAAGGAACTTGAAAAAAGAAAGGCTGGAACCCAGATCTACCATATTATGACCGCCCAACTTCCCCATTGAGCTAACATACTGTCGCGCGACGTCGCGAAATTTACCGTCGCATTGTTCGCTAATGTTTATGTAACAGTTTTTCAAAGTCTAAAAATGAGCATAAAATTGCATTTTTTAAATATAAAACCTAGCCAGATCGAATTTTCGTCCCCGAAAACCTCATAATACATAATTTCAAGAAAATTGTTCAAGCCGTTTCTGAGATTCAGATTCTATATATATATATATATATACCTACAAGAATTGCTTGTTTAATGGTATAAGATAAAAGTGTAACTTACATATATCTTTGGACCACTCGTCTTTCCCTGGGTTTGTACTCTGTCATAATCAAAGAAAAATCCAGTTCTATTTCCATTTTACGTTTCTTTATCACAACTGGTTCAGGAGTTGAGTCCTGTATCTGAGAATCTTGTGTTAAGTCAGGTGCTTGGTCGGTGTATGATTCATCTTCAGGCTTCATCTCTTGGTCATCCATTTTGACGCTGGAAATAAAATTATAAGAAATGAAATAATTTTATTGTCATGTCCGTCACAAACATAGACTGTTAGATAAAATTTGCATGAGTTTTTGTAACACATAATTCATGATATCATAATACAGTAATCTTTATAACATTAATAATGTCCATCATAATATCCCATCCAACATTATCATCCTGAATTCTTCCTTCCTCATATGGTGGAAGTTAGATACTCGAGGGGTACAGTAGAGTAGGTGCATACATGCACACCCCCCTCCAGAATGCGCAAGAATGATAGTTTCAATAAAAGTTAGGGGCGGCATTTTCAGATTTTGCCCCGCCAAAAAAAAAATTGAAGATCCGGGGCTGTCTGCTCCACAAACCAACTGCAAAAGCTTGTATTCAATCTGAATTCTGACCAAATTTAAAAGGAATATCCCGCTGAAACCCGAGACATTGGTGAAATTAAGTGTCAAACAAGCAAAAAGAAAGCCAGAAACAGAAGAAGAAGAGATATGTTGTGCTAACTGTAAATACTATTATGAGTTTGTTTTACATTGTTTGTTTACATTATCTTCATTGAACCTTTATTGAGTATTGTAAAGTTTTCTTTCTTCTAAATTTGAAATGTGGCTAGTTGGATGTTTCACAATGTTTATGTACTTATCTGTTGTGTTATATGTTCTATGTTTATATCTTATTTATCTACTGTTTTAAAGCATGTTAGTTTTAAGTTCAGATCTGTTGGCCTAATTTTCTGTACATATTATCTCAATGATATTATTATCAAACCACTGTATTTAAACAAACTTTGTTTCTAGGCCCACATAGTTTGGAATGTAATACAGTTCTGTACAGTATACTCTTATGTTATAGTATGTGTTTATTACATTCTGTTTTGTGTGCTCATTGAATGATTAAATAAATAGATGGTTGTGTGGAGATCTGATTGAAACATTTAAAGTATTGTTTCGAGTCTGCAACCTCCCTCACAAAAGGAACTTGTACAGATATAAGGGACCCGTATGAGACACAGTCGGCATCAGATATCACAGTTGTACTGGGTACCATCACTGCAAACATACTATGCTATAAAAGATTTTTTACGTCAACAAATTTCTATAATTTCCCCTTCCTGACCAGAGTAACTTGGTAAGGTGGGGAAAAGCCTCTGAAAAATATTGCTATACTTGTGGAGAGGCGATATGTACAGCAAGGCACATATTGGTGAGATGCAAGGTGCTCCTTAATGGGGGTCATTACTCACGGTGCCATGACAGAGTACTTGAAATCATACGTGAAGCCATGAGCCTTTCAGTAGCTAGAGCCCAAAAGAGATTGACGACAAACAAAAGACAAATTAACTTTGTAAAAGAAGGCTCAACTTCAAACTCCAGGAACAAGACTTACTCAATCCTGGGTACAGCTCCTGATTGGATTATTTTAATGGACACGTATGAAAGGCACTACAGGATCCCAGAGGATGTGGGTGTTTCGTCAACCATACTGGACATTTTCCTTTTTTCTAGAGCTACGAAACGCATAGTCCTTGTAGAACTTACCGTACCGTGGGAAACTAATATACCTAAAGACCACGCGATGATACAAAATAAGTATTACGACCTCCTAAACAAATTAACAAAAAATGGCTATGTAGTTAGTTTATACGCTGTAGAAGTGGGAGCGAGAGTTATACCAGCAAAATATCTCTATAACCTGCTGAAAGACCTTAGCTTATCCAGAAGTGCAGTAAGTTCTATACTAGAACGAGTATCTAAAGCTGCACTAGCAGGCTCATATCAGATTTGGCTGGGCAGGGAGAGAAAGACGAGTAGTGAAGGTGAGTGTTGATGTACGTCAGAAAGGGGCCCCTTAAACCTACGCCCGAGTCACAAGCCTCGGGGTCTACTCGGGTTTTCTCTCTCTGCCACACGATGGACCCGGCACCCGCACGGGTAATCCATGGAATGCTAAGATCGTCTCACCTACTTGTAATGTACTTACCTACACAATATTAGTACGAATATCTGATGTGTGAATTACTTGAAGTAATTTAGTAATTGTTTATAGTCTAGCTCAGTACAAAAAAAAAGCAGTTTTAAATAAAGCTGCGTTTACTTCTTCTTAAACTAAGTACTTCTACCCAGTCCTACAGCACACTAGCTTATGTTGAAGGATGAAGGCCCATAATAGTAAATTAAATCACACTGATTTTTCACATCGTCTTCATTTCATTTTAAAAGGTTAACAGAAGAGGTCAAGAGGTACCTATTCAATTAAAGTAGATTTCAACACTTACCAACGATTATACTCAAAATGCACGAATTTACTCCTAGATTCTAGAGCATTTAAACAAGTAGATTTGCAATAATCTAAGCACTAGGTAATGTAAATTATACATTTTTTACAAATAAAGTTTTCTATGTGGATTTGTTTTCCTCCAACTCTTACTTTTAAAAACACCACACAGCAGTGTTTCCACTTTAATCATTTCCTTTTCCCTCGCCTCAATTAAGATTCCCCCTTTTTTCCCCTCAAAAATTATTCTATATAGTATAGTTTTGGCACCCCCTCACAGAAGAGATTCAAATTTTAAAGTTGCAACTATAATTACAAGAAATAATGCCTTATTGAAAAAAAAATAGGAACTGATATCTGTATGGACTAATTATACGAAAATTTTCCTCAATATGACGAAGTTTATGTATTTGTTTGATTAGGCATGATTTCCCCTTTACATCTCCTTCCCCTTTTGTTCCCTCTGACCCTAATTTCCCTCAAAGGGAAGTCCCTCATTATGGAAACACTGCCACACAGATCACTAAGATACATAGGTACTTGTTTTATATTTTACTAGATGTCCACCCCGGCGTTGCCCGTGGTACATTATATAGTACCTACTCATCAGGATCCCGTACATGTACAACGGTGAAAGAATTACTGAAATCGGTTCAGCCATTCCTGAGAATACCTATCGCTTTCAAACAAAACACCTATTCAGCTACCTGCTACGCCATCTGTCGGAAATTGGTTGTATCAACTCAGATTTAAATAAAAAAAAAAAATAGCAAAGGTTTTATATTCAAGAGGTATGTAATCTGTGATATTCAATGACGCAATCTTAGACACATGCTGTCATGTGTCATGTCAAAGCACGAAACGTACGAAGCTTTCAAAAAGGAATATTTTTTCCCAATTTTGTTACATTCTTGATTCATGCTCCGCTTCTATAAATAGTAGCGTTATTTTCTATAGCCTAAAGCCTTCCTTGATAAATGGACCATCCAATAGATAAATAATCTTTCAATCTGGAACTGTACTTCCCGAGATCCTAGCGTTCAAACAAACAAACTCTTCAGATTTATAATATTAGTATAGATATAGCTGCATCTGCATTAGCCGCAATCAGTGTTGCCGCCACAGACTAAGTAGAGGTTGCCGCTAGACAAAAAATTATTCACCAAACTATAATTGAAATGTCACTAGATTTGTAGAAAAATCCTCAGATTGAAAACCTCGAAAAACCTATATCACAAAGTCACTAGAAGCCACTAAATTTCTTCACCGATTTATGTAAACAAAATCATGTATTTTACTGGTAATTACTAATAAATATGCAAAATCAGTGATTTATGACGATACAAAATATAACTTCTGTTAAGTAATTATTTTAATAAAAAACTAACTTATGTTCAAATATCTATAACCCGAAAAAATCTTCGTCTATTAAGTCCGTATCATTAACGTCTTTTAGCGCAGTAAAAGTAAACGGTCGCTCTGACAATTCATCAAAATTCGACAACGTAACCTTGTAACGGCGGGCATAAAATAATATATTTTTTCGTTTTGGTAGAACTGCATATTGTTTAATTTTTTTCTATTACGACTACATATATGTTATATTAATGACTGATACTAGCAATTTTACGATTTGTTTTCACTTGTAAACCATTCTAAATATAATAAACAATATCTGATCTAAAGAACTGCACGTCGCTACAATGTTGCGTCAGTTAACCTTTTTTGTTTTTAACCACTAAGGATGTTACTGTAAAATCGAAAGCTGATATGTTGAATCGAATGCAAGGATTACTTGTGAAGAAATATCCACATAGATTAATGTCCACGTTGTGACTATAATAAAACATAAATATATTTATTATTATTTTATTAACTACTAGCTTTTACCCGCGACTTCTTCCGCGTAAAATAAGTAAGTATTAAGGTAACTGAGGGAGTACATATTTACTTGAACAGTAGTACACCCATACAAATTTACTTTTACTAATATTAAAACATTTTTGTACCTACAATTTCATAAAAATCAGTTCAGTGGTTTAGGCGTCAAAACTCAATTGACAGGTAGAGTTACTTTCACATGTATACTATAAAATAGTAAGTATGCATTTTAAGTGTCTAATTTAATTTTTTACGGTTTTCAACATTGACGAACTTCCATATATATTTCATCCCCCATTTCAACTTCTATTTCATCCCCGTACGGTTTGAAATTACAAAATTGCTAGAACAACCCTTTATTTTCTCCACTTCAAGTGTTAGATATAAAGTTCCATGGTTTTATCTTCAACAACGACGAATTTCCACACAAAACTTTCATCTCTGTTCAGATAATGAATAATTAAAAAATCTAAATTACAAAATTGCTACGCGAAGCTTATTATATAGCGAAGCGATTGCTTCACGTCAAGCGTTTAGATACGAAGTCGTGGTTTTATCTTCAACAGTAACGAACTTTCATATAAACCTTCCATCCCCCATTTCAACCCCGTACAATTCTAAATTACGAAATTGCTACAACAAACACATATTTGCTTCGCGTTAAATGTCTAGATACGAAGTTTCATGGTTTTGAGTTAAAAAATTACGAATTTCCATATAATTGTATCCCTCATTTCAACCCTTTTCCGTAATAAAAAGTAACCTATGTCCTTTTTTGAAATTAAGTCTATCTGTGTACCAACTTTCATTAAAATCGGGTAGGTGTGGATCTCATGCTTATAACTTTGAAAATTACGATTCATACAACCGTCCATCCCTTGTTTCACCTTCTTAGGAGTTGTATTTCACAAAAACCCGTCTTAACGAGCACCTGCGTGCTAAAATACACCTCCATGCAAAATTTCGTGTGAATAGACAATATTATTGAACATAATTAATAATTTCTTTGAGTGCTCACACCAATGATGAAGATGACAATACTGACTGTTTTTCAGATACTGCTTAATAAATACATTTTTTTTGTTAAATTATGCACTTGTCATATATTGCTCCTTAAATTTACGAAAAAAATTATTATAATGGGGCAAGGGTTTGCCGGATGATTTTTAAAATTCACATATTGGTGTTTCAACTCCGTATCGATTCATTTCACTTTAATCGAGGTTTTAGCCAGGTCACCTCACTATGACGATATAACTGACAAACGTCAAATGTTACCTTTTAAAATGACCCGACTTTACCTCTGAACTACTAAATCTACCAAACAAAAAAGAATCATCAAAATTGATTCACAATGTTGCGTTTTCAAAAGGCAAAAATACCTGTCAAAGACAGTTCCCAATTTCGACGTAGGTGGCGCCACTGTTTTATTTTGTTAGAGATATTACACAAAAACCAACAGTGGTGCCACACTTGGCAATATTTAGAACTATCTTTGACCAGTCTTTTCGCGTCTGAAAAACGCCTCATTGAAAACCTCCGCCATTTTTGGAGTCGTTTCAAAAAACTCATTTCAATACAACCATTTTGTACCAAACATCACAGTATTATTATATGAAAATGTCAAATCTAAGAGATTTCAATATCAATATCAATTTGTCTATTATTGCCCCGTTTAAAATAAAAGAAAATTACATTTAAATTCACCTTCACTTAATTATTACGAATTAAAATTCATTTAAATAATTTTATAAACGAAAAAAAAAAAGGAAATCTATGACTCACCCCGATAAATAATAGACAAATTGATATTGGCATTGAACTTTTTTAGATTCTTGCCTTTCGAGGTCAACGTGGAATAGCTATGATCTACCTTATCTGGCTCTAAAAAATCATTTAAATCGATTCATACGCGTAAAATACAGCGCTATAACGTAACAGATAAATAAAAAAAGGGCTGTCATAGGAACTGCCGAGAAAAGTGAAAACTTAGGTATAACCACGGATATCGGGGGGATATGCCTTGAGGGCGTGGCAGTGTCTTCTCGATATGGTTAATATGACCGCATAACTCTGACATTCGTTCAGTCACTCTGAAGCGTCTAGAGAGTACGTTGGCGCGTTAGTGATGGGTTAATGGAGTTTGCCGATGTGAAATTTCTTCGAAAATTTATTCGGTAATTTACATGGACAATGTTTGTTGTTTTAATTTTTAATGAACTACGTATTTTTCCATGTTTTTGACGTGACAACGTCTTATAAATTGGTTTGCCGGGTGACACTTCAAGAAACTGCGTTACGCTCCGCTCACGTTATGCGCTCACAACGAGAGCGAGTGAGAGGCACGCGTCCCTTCCACTCGGGCATGGTTAGCCCGCCTAAGAGCGAGAGAGAGACATAAAAAGTGAAAGGCACGCGTCCCTTCCGTAAAATTATTTTACCACTCAAAGTCGTTGTCACGTAAAACTTTCGCCCGTATACCGACTTTACAGGCAACCAATTTTTTTACTTGTTTAATGATTATTATTAATAAATATACAAAGAAATAAAATTGGCACGTTTGTATTTAATATCAAATTAACAACTGTTTACTAAGTTCAAATGAAAGTATGCACAGTACCTATACCTAAAAAAACTATTTTAAAAATTTTTGTCTATCTTGTTTGTTCCGCTAATCTACCAAACAGCTGGACCAATTATGACGGGACTTTCACTACCAGACAGCTGATCGTCTAAGGCATAACTTTTTACGTTTTTTAACCTGTACTTTTCTCTTGCTTGATGAAAATAATATGTTAATATTATTACTAGCCTAGATTGTCCCACTGCTGGGCAAAGACCTCTCTTCCTTCGTTGCAGATAGTCCAATTCACGGCATTAGGATTTACGGCGTTCGACAGTCTGAGATATAATGTTTAACCTCCATGCATGCGCGGGCCAAGGGGGGGGGTCTCAGAGGATATGACCCCCCTCCCCCCCAAAATCGTCTACGTTAAACAAAAAATCTAAGAAAATTAAAAAATCTAATAGTACATAGACTATTTTTAACGCGGGAAAACAACTAGAACGGGAACTACGCGGGTAAAATCTTGGAGCGCTACTAGTAAAGTATTTTTGCTCGATTTATTGTATTTCTACTTGTGACCCCAAAACCTGAGGCTGCGTACTGGTGACCCCCTCCAAAATTCGAGGCTGGGACCGCGCCAGCCTCCATGCCCTGTGAGAAATGTGCTCCATTTCTCTGGAAACATAGTCCTTCAAACCGGAATAAAGTGATGTTTATTTAAGCCTATACCTAAGCCATCAGCTATCTTTCATTAAAAGTCCCTTAAAATTAGTCCAGCCGTTTTAGAGATTACCCAGTACAAGCAGGAAAGCAAAAAAATAATAATGTTTTTTTTGTCATTTGTATCGTAAATTCTACTACCTAATATTACAAATCCCAATGTTTGGACGTTTGGGTATTGCGTATGAACGGATCGAGTTGTAATTTGTTTCGTATAGGGTAACCACTACAGTCATTGCCCAGAGTACAATGATTGCCAATATTAAGTAGAAACATTTATTTTTCTAACTTCTAAAAGTACCATTGCCAATTGATTTTGATAACTGGCAAATGTGAACTTTTGGCAGCATTTTTAATTTAAAAGACTGGTAACATTTCCTTTTCCCAAAGTGGCATGGCCGATGTTAGTGTGACGGGTGTGCAGCTTACCAAAAAAAGTAAGTTTCTTATGATTTTTCTTAAGGACAACAAATCGTTATAAACAATTTTTACTAGTATTTCTCGGTTTTAAGTGAATTTTGATAGATTTATATGATAAAAGAGTTATTTCAGTATCGGTATAACGCATCGTTTTGGCCGTTATGTTTTTCGTAAAGTTTTAAAAGAGGGTGGGCAATCTCTGTATTGTTTTTTAAATAATTATAGTGATTGCCATACACTATTTTAGCTATTGCCAATGGTAATGGATACAGCTATTGTCCGGTTATTATCTGTATATTTGAAATTTTGTTTTCTTTTTCAGAATGCCAAAAACACCTAAATTAAATTACACCCGGCAAAATCTTGAAAAAGCTATTGCTGAAGTGCAAAATAATGTGCATCAATTGTCAGATCGCCAAATAGCACAGAAATATGGTATTCCGAGGTCAACGTTTAGGTTCTATAAACGTAACCCAGGCCACAAGACTAGCCTGGGCCCATCACCTATCTTGACTTCAGATGAAGAAGCTCTTCTTGAAGACTGGATCATTACTTCAGCTCGAAAAGGTTTTCCAAAGAATAAAGACAATATTTTAGATAGCGTACAAAAGTTTCTACTCGAGAATCCAAGACCTAATCCGTTTACGCATAACAGACCTGGCATCGGGTGGTGGAAGGCTTTTTTAAAAAGGCACCCTAAATTAAGTATCAGAACTTCTGAAGGAGTGACAAAGGCCAGCTCAAACGTATCTGAAAAAGATATAAGGGGATGGTTTGATGAGATTCGTACCTATGCTGATGAAAAAGGGTTACTTGAGGTTCTAAGCCAGCCCAATAGGGTTTTTAATGCAGACGAGACTAATTTTCAGGTTTGTATGAGTTCAGGACTCGTTGTAGCTGAGAAGGGATCCAAAAATGTTTATAACATCGAACACTCTAACGCGAAAGAATCTATAACTGCTTTGTTCACGTTTTCGGCTGCTGGTGACATTTGCTGCCCATTTATTGTGTATCCCTATCAAAGATTACCTGAAAAAATATGCGAGTCTTTACCAAAAGGGTGGGGTATTGGAAAATCAGACAATGGTTGGATGACTACTGAAGTTTTTTACGAGTTTATAGCTAATGTTTTTCATCCATACTTAGTAAGAAAATCCGTTCAGTTTCCAGTCATTCTGTATGTCGATGGTCACAAAACCCATTTAAATTATCATTTAAGTCAGTTATGCACTCATCTTCAAATAGAGTTGATAGCTTTGTACCCCAATGCGACGAGAATTATTCAACCAGCAGATGTTTCTGCATTTAGACCGCTGAAGGTAGGCTGGAAAAAATATCTAAAGAAATGGCAGCTATCTAATGAAAACAAGGGAATAACGAAGCTTAATTTTGCTCCAATCCTCAAAGAAGTTCTTAAAGATAGTCTGAGGCCAGAAATATTGGTCAATGGTTTTAGAGCCTGTGGTCTTTGCCCATTTAACCCCGATTCTATCAACTATTCTAAGTGTTTGGGTAAGAATACTAATAGTCAAAAAGGAACTTCTAAAGAAATCCCGGGCACTGCAACAATTACATTCGAGGCATTCAAAAATATAACCGGAGCTTCTCTTTGCAATACATTTCAAGAAGAATCATTTGACACAAGGGAACCTTACTTGAGCATAATTTATAACCTTTGGAAAGAATTCCATTCGATCCATCAAAATAGTGCAAACATAATTAACACATCTGATGAACCAGAAAATCGGGATCAAATATCTTCTCAGCCTTTTAATTTTACTGACAATTATATTGCTGTATCAACCACTAATTTACGTGACCAGATCGAAGTATTAGACGAAGACGAAGTACAAGTTAACACAAGTGAGCACCAAGTCGAAGTGACTCCCATAAAACAAAATAATGTTCCTAGTACATCTAATAGTGAACGAACTTCCCAATACCGATATAATCTACCTGGAACATCTAAATCCGACCAAAATATCTACACCGGGTATGAAAACTCCGAAATCCAAAATCAATCTAGCCAGTCTGAGTCTGTTATCCTAACAACTAAAACAGTTCTTGAGAGTCCGAAGTTGGTAAAAATAAAATCTTCTTTTGGAGAATATTTAGCTTATCCAAAAACACCCATTAGAAAAGGGAAACGACAAACAGAAAGACAGCCATTTGCGATTACTTCAGATAGTTTCAAATTGGCATTACAAAAAAAACATTCAGATAAGGAAAACCAATTGAAAGAAAAGGAAAAGAAGAAAATGGAGAGAGAAATAAAGAAGACTGAGAAGATTAAGAAAGTACAAACCAAAGGTAAAAATAAAGATCAAACGACAAAAATGGAACCAGAAGCTAATGTTGTAGAAAATGCCAGTGTCTTGCCAAATTCGAAAAGGATCACTATTTTAGAAGAAGTCCACATTAAATCTGATCTTGTTTGTGCAGTTTGCAAGCATATTATAATGCATAATAAAAAAATTGAATGCAGCAGCTGTCACCTCTCATTTCACTTGAGATGTGTACCAAACAGCCACAAAAAACATATCCCAGATGAAACCGACATGATGCTATTTTTGTGCCATTTTGTTTTAAAGTTAATGATTCAGATGATTATGAAACTGATTCCGATTGTGAACAGTTATTTTTGAATGTAAAAAATGCAATAAGAGATCTTAATTTTTAATAATTATTAATAAAACTAAGGCTGATTAAGTGATCACTACAGGGTGGTCAATAACTGTATGTGATCAGTGGCAATTACTATGTTTAATGGGCAATTACTGTGATTTTAGAAGTTGTTTTTTTGTTATTTTTTTATTTTTATATCTTCAAAGATACTGTAACAAGTGACTGATGTTCTTTTAGAATATATATTTAAGTTTCATAAATATTAGTATTTAAGTTGATTAATTTCTATATAATGGTTTTACTATGAAAAAACTTGTATCAATCCCTTAACTGGGCAATAACTGTACTGTTTACCCTACATTTGACGTAAAACTGTTAATTTGAAGAAAGCAAACTGATTCCTACTCCAACTTTATACATTTCTTTGTAGTACATATGTCGTACAGGGTATTAATTTTTATATATAAATATATTTACGTATTTTTATATTAGTAAAACTTAATAAATGTAAATTGTATAATACAGCCCCAGCCCAAAATAAAATGTCGAATAAAGTTTGCAATCACTCATTTCAATCCCTAGTTACGTGTGTGAGCGTTGAGTGACTCCTACATAGACAAAAATATTTGTTTATACGAAAATATTCCGTCTATTTTATGTATGTTGTCATAAAGAACGCAATCATAATTCTTAGTGTGCGTGCTAAAATATGCGGTTGTGTGTTGTAATTATTACTGTTGTTTATGTAGTAATTATTTAGGTGGGAGGAGACTGGAGACACTAGGTTTCGAACTAAATTTGCAATCAAGGCATATCCCCCCGAATATCCGTGGGTTTAACTCAGAATTATAATTAAGTATACAGCTCACTTTGGAAACTAAGCAGATGAAACCAGAGGGTGCTGCTAGTCTGGAATAAATCTTCAAAGCATTGTCGTCTACATAAGTAAATATTCTAAGTTAAGTCTCTTCAAAAATGGTAGGTAATGGAAAATAAATCCTCACTTCCCATCTTCACAATTTGACATTCCTCACCACATCTTCCATCTGTCGGGACAATGTTTGTATGGCGGAAAATTTTGAGGAAAACAATATGGTGGTGCGAAGTTCGCTGGGTCAGCTAGTTCTGAGATATCAACGTATAATTAATAGTTTCCTAAAGGGGCCGGGCCGAGGCAGGGCCGCCGGGCAAGCCGCCGTGCACCCGTCGGCAAGCCGACGGCTTTGCCACAGAAAGGAGAGCCGGCAAGGCCGCCGGGGCTTACGCGGCTTGCCGGCGTCAGTTCGTTTCTGGTATTCGATCATATTCTATGTGACTGTCACAACTGGAATGATGTTTGGCGGCTTTGCGCGGCCTGTGCCGGCGGCTCGTATTGCCGTCGGCATTGCCGCTCAGCATAAACCCGGCGGCTGCCGCCGGCACTGTGTGTAGTAGCCTTAAGGGCATACCCCGAGCAAATGACCTTGAGTATTCCTTAACTTATCGCACACCGCAAGAAAGAGCAAGAGAGAAACAGTAGGCTTTTCGCTGTTTTACGCAAAAAATTTAGAATAAACTCTTTATAAAATCAGATTTTGGTCTTTTAAAAAAAATATTTCTACCAAAATGTTCGTAATGGAATTGCCTATCCGTTGGTGTAAGCACAAACTCCAAATAATGGCGGGTTTTCGAGTAGATGCATGATAATTACAATTATTTTTATTTTTTATGGTTTCGTTGGGAGGAGATTATTCAAACAATAACTTCATTAACAAAAAAAACAAACTACCATTTTGAAGCCAAGAAACTGTAGAAATTTAATGTATTTTTACCAGTTGATATTTGTTTTGGCCAATGAGTAGATAGCTTTGAAAACTGGACAAAAACCTCGTTTTGGTGAGGGACGCCCCTTAACGTGACATGTGTGCACAGTCCGCACTCCGCAGAGTCCGCAGACGGCACTAGCGCCGGCCGGCGTCATCAAGCCGCCAAGCCCAAAACGGCCTCTCAGTTAGGGCTGCTACTTACAGGATTTTTTTTTATCTAAAACGTTTATTCATGTATTTAACTACGTATTCATAACAGGTTAGCGTTTACACTACATATAGATAGATAAACGCTTTATTGCACTAAATAAAACAAAATCTTATGAAACAACAACCCAAAAAAAGAAAATTTAGTAACAATTGGCGGCCTCATCGCTAAAAGCAATCTCTTCCAGGCAACCGTTTGGAAAATGATTATAAATAAAGGAAAACGGGTTCACAAACAAAAAGCAAATTTAATAGAAAAATAAGATACGTACCTACATATAGATCGATAGAGTTAATTGATACCTAGGTTACATTACTAAAACTACCATATATTAACGATAAACATACATTCTAATTCTAACTATCATAAATTAACGATAAACATACATTCTAATACATAAATAACATTACAATACACACTAGTAAATAAGCGATTACAATTATAATACTAATTGACAAAAGTAACAAGAATATTTCAGTAATAGTTTTAGGTACATCCACAGAGCGAACTTAGCAGGACTTGGAATAATAAAAGGTTTAGGCACACTAAGGTCTTTGCACACAGCAAGCGAAGCAAAGCGAAGAAGCTTCCCTGATTTCCACAGGCAAGGAGTTCCACACTTGTACTGCTTCTAACGCAAACGATTTGCCAAAGAATTTATCACACACACACATACATACACACATAATGTATAATAGTACAAAGGAGCAATTCTTGTAAATTTGTATTTGTCAGCGTAAAATTGTATGAACGGTTATAATCTAACGGCGTCAGATAACACATTTTCAAATTAGATTGCGGCATACAAGACAATATCATATTATGTACACAGATTCTTTGCCTTTTTGTAAATGACGTTACCAAGTGTTCTTATGAATTTATGGTATGAATAAATGAATTGAATTGAATTGAATATAATCTAACGACTTCATACCTACGGAGCTTAATCACGAATAACTCATTGTTTGAATACCTCGACGTTTCGACAGCATTACAACCGCCGTGGTCACGAGAATACTCTTCAGTCTTGTCAGTCAGAAGTGGTCAGTCTTCTCGTGACCACGGCGCGCGGCGGTTGTGACGCTGCTGAAACGTCGAGGTATTTAAACAATGAATTATTCGTGATTAATCACGAATGGTACTATAAAAACATTATGTGTTCAAATCGCGAAAGTGTAAGAACAAGACTTTAGATTACTTATTATCAAATTAGATTGTCGTATATAAGTCTATAATCTCACGGTATTGACAATCAAAGTGTCAATATGTATGCTAACAGTGCTCCGCCGTTTTACCCACGTAGTTCCTGTTCCTGTTATTGAAGTGAGAATTTTTTTGGCGCGTCATAGACAAATTTTTCGTGGGCTATGAATTTAATTCTAGCGTCACAAAATCGATCTTCGGGTAAACTCGGAACCATGGCCATTGGTCATCTAGAAATGTGTCAGCATTTCCCATAGTTCATTTAGAAACTCGTCAGCATTTCTATATGGTCATGCTTATAGCCACGCTCTCCAGTTTCAAACGGGGATTCCCAAAGTGAGCTATCAAATTCTGAGTTATAAGTTTACACATATATCGGCAGTTCCTTTGACTGCCATTTTTTTTCTTGCGAAAAAATGTATTCTATTTTGTTATTCCAGACTATGTTCTAATGGTGTTAATTTCAAACCGATCCGTTCCGACGTTGCGACGTAATTGAGTGACAAACATCCGAACTGTCGCATTTATGATATTAGTCTAAAAATATAATAGAATATAAATTGTATGGTATAGATAGAATCTCGAAAACTTCAATGATTTGACTGCCTCGCACCCTATAGAGCAAATACGTTATTCTCTTCCGAGTGATAGCTGGAAATCCATCTATTCGCGCTTCTGCAAACATTCCTGACGCACTGCAAAGTCTTGGCAGTCTCAACAATATTCGAAAGATATTATTATACTGGACCCGTATAGCGTTTAAGGATTTCTGCTTGTATGACACCCATAGGCTGCTCGTGTATGTGGATTGACAAAATGCTTTAAATAACGTTATTTTAATAGGAATAGAACATCGAGCAAACCTACGAGCTATCATGTTGCCCCTCACAGCCAACGCTCTACGTTCCCGCTCTATATCGCTGTCATCTCTAAGGTCTTGCGTAATAATGTGCCCGAGATATTTAAATTTATTTACAGTCTTCAGAGGAGTTCCGTGCATGAAGACAGGTGATATATATTGTGGTTCCTTATTTCCTGCTTAAAAACTAATATTTCGCTTTTACTTGAGTTGTATTGAAAGCCGACAAAATTGACAGTAAAAGAATTTACATCTTATACCTTTAAACGGGCAATTCTTGTAGGTATATACATATACGAGTATATAATCTGAATCTCGGAAACGTATCGAACGATTTTCATGAAATTATGTCTACAGGGGGTTTCGGGGACGATAAATGGATCTAGCTAGGTTTTATTTTTTTTAAACGTAATTTTATGCGCGTTTTTTATAAATGAAAAACTCCTACAATGACATTAGAATACGATAACTTATTTCGCCACTGTTCTTTAAGTCTAAATGGCTCAGACGGAATATGCTCGCCCTCGGAGTCAACAGGCCTCGGTTCGAATCCTGATGGTTACACTCGGGTCTTTCCTTTTTGATCTTTTTTTTCCAAGAAAATCTTTTACTTAGAAGCCCTTAATAAACGCATTTAAACCGAGCAAAGCTCGGTCAACTAGGTACTACGTATTTATGTACAGCAGTGTCGGTAAAGGTAACATGCAATGTCGCGGGCTTAGTTGTTTTTTTTCCTAGCTTAAAAAATATACACCTAACAAGTATTTTATATAAAAAAAATTTGCTGCTTATAAACGTATGTGGCAGCCCTACAATGCCAAGGTTAACCTTGAGCTAGTTTGTAGTTCACACTAGTGATGTTACTGGTGACCTTTAATCGGAGTTGGAATCGGAGTCAGAATAAAAGATAAAACGTAAAATGACTAGTGGTTAATAATTGACGAAATAGTAAAAGTGCTCTAACTTATTTATTGTCGTAATAAATACGGCTACAATGCCAGTTATACTTAATATTCAGTTAAACATAGTGAATTAGATGAAATTAAAAAAAAAAACAAATGTCATGTTATAACTCAGACTTTGATACAGTAGCGGATTAGCCATATAGCAAGAGTAGCAAATGCTACAGGCCCCGCGCTCCGACGTCTGTCTGACTGTAAATATGTAGCGAAAATATCTTGCATAACTTGACCCTACTCATCCTAAACATAAGCAAACCAAGGGCCCCTTGACAGAAATTGCTACAGGCCCCGCGCTGGCTTAATCCGGCAATGCTTTGATACCTTACTTTGGAAACTACGCGGGTGAAACCCGAGGGTGTGGCCATGAGCTAGATGGCTATTGAGAAATCCTCACGTATTTTTAGATGGCCAATGGGAAATTCTGACGCATTTTTAGACAACATGCTCCCGAGTTTACCCGAAGATTTCTTATCATTTCCGATCACGACCCTAGAATTCAGTTCACAGCCCAAGAGAAATCTGTCTGTGATTCGCCAAAAGAAATTTCCACTTTTTAATTATGGTACCATCATACAAAAATTAACTTGTAAATTAGTCACGGGCAGTTTTAACCCCCGACCCAAAAAAGGGGTGTTATATGTTTGACGTCTTATCTCATTTATTAACCCCCGACCAAAAAAGGGGTGTCATAAGCTTGACGTCTTATCTCATTTATAGGTAAATAGTTTGGCAGAAAACAATATCGTGATCTGAATCCGTCTACAGATCCGACTTCTCGGCACTGAAATTAATATTCCCATCCCTAGTTCATTTGATAACAAAGCGTCACTGCGTCACACACAGAGAGTAATAAAAAATTGAGGCGAACACGTTTCCGCGTGTTTTTTTATACATTTTAGTAATATTTGAATCTTATTCATCTCTGAATTGTTTTTATTTTAAATGTTTTAATACCGCAATAGTATGGGTGTAAGTTTGCCGTGCATGTCTACTCTAGTGTGTCTGTGTTTTTGAGTCTGGAGCTAGATCTACGAATGAACTTGTTTTGAAGTGAGTGAACTGTTTATAGTTTTATTTTCAGTGTATCTCTTTACTTAGTCTGTGTTTTCTGCCACGGAAGAATTAATGTTAAAGTTCAACTTTGAATAGGCATGTCGACTGGTTTTTGATTTAATGTGCCATCAAAAGGCTACTCAATAACTGAAAAATAGGTGAAAGAATTACTTTGTTATGTTGCAAACATGCCGTGATATCACGATTTTAAAATCACAATTTTGGACTCTCCCAAAAGCGCTTCATACAAATCACTAAAGAAACGTGACGTCACACTGTCGTATTTACTATGCGTCGCGCGTAAAGTTTGTATGGTAGCTATATTAAATATTGCGTTTAGGAAACTGTTTTCATAACAAAACTAACTTGAAATTGAATGGGTTATCCAATGGTAAATACATTTTCTGATTATTTCGTACTTTTAAAATGGACTTGCCCATCCATCTTTAAATGATCACAAAGTAAGTTAAACCAAAAAATATCAAAATTAAAATTGGTACATATTTTATTCTATTAAAATACTGTAATTATATCAAATAGTTTAATATAATTGCAGGATCTGTCGTCACGCCTATTATGATTGTGCTTCTATGTGGTTTTTAAAGGCTCATTGTGCTTGACTGAATTTAGTCGACTGAATTTAGTCGACTGAATACAGAAGCAAGTTTAGAAGCAAATTAGGAGGAAGCAATTCACGCTTCAGATTTGAGTATGTTAGCTTACAGTTCACTGAATTCAGTAGCGACAAATTTCAGTCAACTAAATTTAGCCAAGTGTAATAGGGCTTTAAATTTTAGACTCGCCAATGTCACGAAAAAAAATTAATATTTTTTTTAAGTTTATAGTGACGATGCGAGCAGGGCTTATGCCCGATGGCAAGCACATGCTTGCCACATGACAGTAGTGACACGTAGCTATTAGAACATGAAGAGTTCAAAGCATTACCTATCACTGCACTGCGCTCGTCGCCTAGAGATCTAAAATATTATTACTCTAAGCCCTGAAGTTTCATGGTTGATGTTCCAAAGACACGAACGAAGAGATTTGACTCTACTTTTGTGATAAGAACGTCTAGGCTGTGGAATACGTTGCCTGAGTGGGTTTTCCCCGATGGTTACAATCTTTGTGTCTTCAAATCGAGAGTGAATCGGTTTCTTCTAGGTAAACACGCTCCATCGTAGACTGCATAGTCGCTTAACATCTGGCGAGATGGCGGTCAAGTGTAAACCTATAAAGGTTAAAAAAAAACTCTGGGAACATTGCCCTTCAAACTGGAACACAGTAACGTTTGCGCATTACTGCTTGGCGGCAGAATAAGGCGGACTCTGCTAAGAGTCCTACCACTACATTTTAGTACTTAACCAATCTTTATAAAACGTTGATAAGATCGCACCCGATTACCACACAGACTTGCAATGGAAATAGTTTAATTTTTATCGAAAAAACAAAACTGGACTTCAATTGAAAATTAAATAAAGACACTAGATAAATTGTCACAATTTTTGTCAATCTGATGGAGCAAAATCTACGATGTTGTCCAGATACCTAGTAGATCAATTGCCCGTGAACAAAATTTATGGGTCATATGATACAGCAGGAGACCTATGTAGGATGATAGAAGAGTTTAAAATAATAATATTCAGGACTATGCCGGCATTTGAAAGCTGTCCAACTGAGTGCAAATTGAAGAGGGGGTCCCAACCCTCGCTCTTTCCTTTTTGTCGTATGATTTTTGTACGGCATTGCGAAATAATGGACTAGACAAGTATTTTTTTTCTTGTTGAAATTTCAATAACCCTGCAGACGGTTAAGTCTTGTATAATTTACTGGAAAATATTAAAACTGTTTCTAGCCAATCATACACATTACACAGCCCCGGATCTTCAATATATTTTAGGCGGGGCAAAATCTGAAAAACCGCCCGGGGGTGGGGGTGAGCATCGGGTCTATCTACTCATGATGGGACGGAGGGACATGACGGGTTATGTCCCTCTGACTTCTTACACCTAACTTCACATAAGGAAGGAAGAATTTATGATGTTAATTTTATCATCATAAATTCTTCCTTCCTTATGTGAAGTTATCAGAGATTACGCCGATGACTTGAAATACTCGATGAGTCGTTCAATTTGGCGCCCCCTGAAGCGTGCCGCCCGGGGCACGGGCCCCTGCTTGCCCCCCTAGATACGGGGCTGAATATACATATGAAAGAAAACTTAGCTTTGAATTGAGCTAACTTTGCGTTGTATAAATTAATATTAGTTTAAAAGTATTAATTATTAATTTAAAATTATTAATTAAAATTATTCGTATAAAACTGTTTGATTAGTTGATTGAAGAGTCCTATCACTAAAAATATAATAACAAAAGTACACAAAAAATTAAAACACAAAATACTAAAATCTTACTTCTGATAAACTATTTGTTTTGGTTTCAGGTTATATCATCAGGTCATAGAAACTTGGGCTGGCTACGATGGAAGTCCCCGGGGTAAGTAAACGTGCACTCACAAAATGGCGACCAGTAGTTTTTGAATTTCTTTTGTTTTTAGGTATTAATATTAGTACCTATACTTAGATTATTATTTTGTCGAAACAATTTCCGAGTATACATTTAAGGTCAGGTGGGGGAAGAGGAACTATGGGGTAAGAGAAACAGTAGGTTGAAAATCAAATATTTTAAGCAATAATTACTCGGTCGCTAACGCAGTAACAGTAAAAGTTTCAATGAAAAAATATAAATGGCGCTATTCCATTACGACACATGAATTCGACACAAACAAATATATATCTAAATAAGAATATATTACTACAAGAACAAAATTAAAACTTTTGATTTACCTTGAATTTGTAATCTTTAGAACATTCTACTAGTCAAGCCCTTTCATTTGATACCCATATTGAGGGAGTTGTGAAAAAAGAAATGTATTACACCATTTTGTGCTAGCAGCCATCTTGGATTTGAGATTTGTCATAGTGCATAGTATTCTACTAGTGATAGACGGCCGGACGGACAGTAAAGTCTCAGAAATAGAGTTCCGATTTTACCCTTTGAGTACAGAACCCTAAAAACATCCAAAATCGATCCACAATTAAAAGAAATCATACAACCGAATGAAGAAACTCCTTTATTGAAGTCGTTTAAAATATCTCCTGAACAGGTTCCGAAGATCTCCAAGCTGATAAAGCAGCTAGCAGCGGGAGGGGCGTCAGTCAGCTCAGTGGCGTCATCTGTGAGGCTCCTCTCGACGCAGGGGCGCCCGACGCGGGACGCCATGTGGGTGGCGGGCGCCCTGGACGCGCTCACGCGGCACATGGCGCCGGAGACGGACGGCAAGCTGCAGCTGACCATCGTGCAGACGTACAGCAACCTGTGTCGGTGTGTAGTCACTACATTCGCGGAAACTGCTGTATTATTTATTTATTTTGGTGTTTTCTACGTGTAATAAGTATGTAAAAAAAAAAATTGGTTGCCTGTAAAGTCGGTATACGGGCGAAAGTTTTACGTGACAACGACTTTGAGTGGTAAAATAATTTTACGGAAGGGACGCGTGCCTTTCACTTTTATGTCTGTCTCTCTCGCTCTTAGGCGGGCTAACCATGCCCGAGTGGAAGGGACGCGTGCCTCTCACTCGCTCTCGTTGTGAGCGCATAACGTGAGCGGAGCGTAACGCAGTTTCTTGAAGTGTCACCCGGCAAACCAATTTATAAGACGTTGTCACGTCAAAAGTATAGGTATTATAGGACCTATCTGGCTTGGAAGCCAGTTAGTTGTGGTAGGACTCTTGGCAGAGTCCGCCTGGGGTAGTACCACACCTTTGCCAGTTATTCTGCCGCCAAGCAGTAATGTGCTAACATTACTGTGTTCCGGTTTGAAGGGCAATGTTTCAAAAGAAATTACAGGGCTTAGAGATATAACATCTTAGATCTCTGGGTGACGAGCGCAGTGCAGTGCTAGGTAATTATTTTAACTTTTCATGTTCCAATAGCTGCGTGTTACTGTGCTGTTATGTGGCAGGCATGTTGCCTACCATCAGGCACATGCCCTGCACGTCTCGTCACTATTTATTTAAAAAAAAAAGTATTTTTATCAAAGTATTAAAATACAAATGCAATGTAATATAAATGGACTAATTATATTGATTACCGAATTAACACATAATATAATATAAATTAATTATATATTTCGATTGGATTCGTGTGTAAACGGAGAAGGGTTAGCAGCATCTACGACACAAGATTTTTCTTAGTGTAGGTGTTGCGTGACTTGCAATGCGCTACAAGACATATTATATCCTAAATTGTATCAAAAAATGTGCTTGTAATTATGTTATAATAATAAATTTTCATTTCATTTAATAGTACAAACATTGCTTAGTTTGGGGTTAGATGTTGTTGCGTGTGAAATGTTCACCAATATTTATTTATTTAATTGAAATATGTTACGAATTCTGATTGTATTATCCTTGTCCTACTAATATTAAAACTACCAGCGATCCGGGGATTTACCCGCATAGTTCCCGCTTCCGTTTTGACGTGACAACGTCTTATAAATTGGTTTGCCGGGTGACACTTCAAGAAACTGCGTTACGCTCCGCTCACGTTATGCGCTCACAACGAGAGCGAGTGAGAGGCACGCGTCCCTTCCACTCGGGCATGGTTAGCCCGCCTAAGAGCGAGAGAGACAGACATAAAAAGTGAAAGGCACGCGTCCCTTCCGTAAAATTATCTTACCACTCAAAGTCGTTGTCACGTAAAACTTTCGCCCGTATACCGACTTTACAGGCAACCAATTTTTTTTTTTGATAAAAGAATCCTGTGGTGGAAACACGGAGCGAATACAAAGAGGAGGTGTAGTAATTAAATTTCCTTAGGAAATGACGCGTGATAGTTTGCGGGATGAGGGGGGCACTGAAGGGGTATTAAGGCCCACCCACTTCTCAATATTCCATCTATCGGCTAATACCAAAACTACTAGCTTAGGTTGATGTTGATGTTACTACATAGTTCAGCTAACGTACACTAGATGTCAAAAGTTTTAATGAGATAGGACGTACTTATGAAGGCCGTCGCAGACGTAGCTATAATATATATTTTCATATTTCATAGCTTGACATATTTCCGTATATTTTCTATACAAATCCTCGAGTGTCCACACACGCAGCTATAATATATATTTTTGTTACGTCACCAAAATATACCATAATATATATTAAGGCATATTCATTTAATTATGGTATAGCAAGACATATTTTGAATGTTCAGCGTGTTTCACCATTGTTCATAATTGTTAAGGTCTGATGATGGATCTGGAAGTGGGTCATAGGAACTCTGTAATGAAACGACGAAACCCCATAAAATCTGGGATCGTTTTAGTTGTCTTGGTGCTAGATGGAAGCCATGGTCTGATGATGAAGCTGGAAAATAACCATTAGAATCTTGTACCTAACTAAACGACATAACACCATCGAGATTGAGCTCGTTTTATTCGCCTTGACAGGTACTTTGGTGCTTGATGGTAATCAGGGTCTGATAATGAAACTGGAAGATGGCCATATGAACTTGGTAATTTAACGACATTACCCCATCAAGTTTACCTAACCCAAAATAAAACAAAATCGGTTGGCGTGTACCTAACACAAAAAACAAAATTGGTTTATCCGTTTGGGAGCTACGATGCTACAAACACGGAGCATCGTAGTACGTACACTTATGTCAAACTTATAACACCCCGTCGTTATTGCGTCGGGGGTTAAAAATATCAAAAGACTCATGACGTGCGCGCAGACAGTGTTGAAACATGCTGTACACTCAAAATATGTCTTGTTATGTTAATATGCCATAATATGAATAGATTACGGTATATTTTGCTGACGTCACCAAAATATGAAAATATATATTTATTACAGCTACGTCTGCGACGGCCTTAATGCGAGTCTCCTCACATGTGCACCTGACGAACGCTGATAGCATACTAACTTAGGCCCCGCCCCCCATGATGACGTCAGGACCTAGTTGAAAATCACAGTGCACAGTTGCTTAGGGCAGCTCCTCTTTGTATTAGCTCCGTGGGTGGAAACTAGCGAACGTTTCTCTGGTCTCTGACACAACAACACAATTTTGTAAAAACCTAGTTTCACAGACGAATAAAAGTATCATTGAAGTATCATATGTGTTCTTCCAGGCTACAATCTATCTATATTCTAAATTTTAGTCTGATCCGTTCAGACGTTACGACGTAATTGAGTAACAAACATCAAAATATCCAAATATTTATAAATGATATTAATAAATTAGGCTAGATTGTAATAAGTATTAGGATCCAAGGTAAATTGGTAAATAATTTTAGAAACAAAAATGATCCTTATAAGAAATAGCATATGCGGTATGCCGCAAATATCCGGATCGCGCGAAATTGAGAATTTGAAAGCTGAGATTCCGGGATTGAAAGCTGAGATACCGGGATTGAAAGCTGAGATACCGGGATTGAAAGCTGAGATTCCGGGATTGAAAGCTGAGATACCGGGATTGAAAGCTGAGATACCGGGATTGAAAGCTGAGATATCGGGATTGAAAGCTGAGATACCGGGATTTAAAGCTGAGATACCGGGATTGAAAGCTGAGATACCGGGATTGAAAGCTGAGATACCTGGATTGAAAGCTGAGATACCGGGATTGAAAGCTGAGATACCGGGATTGAAGCTGAGATACCGGGATTGAAAGCTAAGATACCGGGATTGGAAGCTGAGATACCGGGATTGGAAGCTGAGATACCGGGATTGAAAGCTGAGATACCTGGATTGAAAGCTGAGATACCGGGATTGAAAGCTGAGATACGGGATTGGAAGCTGAGATACCGGGATTGAAAGCTGAGATACCGGGATTGGAAGCTGAGATACCGGGATTGAAAGCCCTAAACGTGTCATGGTTTCAGCCGCGAATCTCCGGACCCGCCGGTGCCGCTGTCGTGGCTGACCCCGGCGCTGCCTCTCATCAGGGACCTGCTCTATAACACACGGAATGAACAGGCCTATTACATAACAGGTAAGCATTCATAACGATTCAATCCTTTAATTTATCAAAGTACGGCCAGAGACGGATTAAACGTTGAGAGCGTCATAGGGAAGCATATCGTTGAAGCCCCTATACTAGAAATAAGTAATAGTAAATAATAGCATTAAGTTGCGTAGTTAAGACGAAACGTTTGTAGCCAGTAACCTTCCCAAATAGTTCAATTTTGATGTCTTCGAAGTGAGGCCGAATGGTGTGCTACCGGCATAAAAACGACTTACCTGTGTTGTTAGTTTGACATGTCTCTCTCTCTCTCTCTCTGTGCGCGTATGGTGTTTTGTTTCAGGTGAACTCGACGCATGTAGATCTGCTATCTAGTTATCTGAAGTTACTAGAGTTCTGCGTCTGTCTTTGCGAGTTCGGTGAAAAGTAAACGCTATCGAAGCTTCGCTTCTCGTTCTTCCTTACTCCAGTGCTCAGGAGCCGGCTCCGAGGTGATTCACTCTGCCAGGGTTGGGTTGGCAGTCTAACACTGAGAGGCCATATCTGGCCGCCAGGTCGGACGCTTCCGAGAAGGGACGCCCAGAACGATTGGCCGAGTGAGCTAGTTTCACTGACCTATGGGAGTATTGTAGGTTCATAGCTTGGGTCCGATCAGCTCAGACACAGAGGCCGCGTCTTGGGTTGGTGGAGCTTTCTTTCTGATGTTGTGTTGTTGAAGAGAGTATCTAAGCGCATCTGCCAAATGTTCTTCTAAGACAATATCTTTGACAGTTGCCATTTGCGTGGCGGTGACGAACATCACCGATGGCCCCCCCGGAGCGGACCGAGGCGGTGCAGGCGGTGCCGGGGCTGGCGGCCCGGGTGGTGGACCTGCTCCTCAGCCAGTCCACCCTCACCAACTGGGACTTGTCTAACGCCACGATGGAAGCTATCGCGAACATGGTAGCGGGGACTGACGCTCAAGTAAGCTAACAGTATTATTTTTTTAGAAGTGAACACTTCTTTAGGCGCACTGCGCACTTGTTGGGTGAACCTGGGACCGCTGTGTGTGCCAGAGTGAAAAAACTAGCCAGCTGCTGCTGTCTGTCTGCTGTCACTGAATATTTGAAGTGAACACTTCTTTCGGCGCACCACAGACAGATTGTTCTGTGAATTGAATTCTAGCATCACGTTCGGGAATAATAAGAAGCTTTCGGGTGAAATTGGGACCGTGGTCATTGGCAATCTAGAAATTCGTTAGCATTTCTAGATGGCCATGGCGATGTCCACGCCCTCAGATTTCCCCCCGCGTACTTTCCAAAGCGAAGTAGATATCAAACTCTGAGTCATAAGTTTTCACTTCTATTAGTAAAAGTAATTAGTAAAAGTAAGCAAAATTTGATTTGTCATAAAAGAATTACATTAAAGATCATTCAAAAGACAGGCTTACAAGAAAAGTGATCCTACGCTATACCGCTTTTACAATGAATTACTTTCTATATACTTATATGTACCTATTCTTTTACTAATTTTCTTGGCCATGGATACAAGTCCTTCAGCCGCATCTGTCACTGGCGCGTCACTATGTTTACTATATTCAATTTATACGTACCTAATCGTTTTTTTAGTATTTAAATTATTCATTATATAGTTATTTGTTAATCTAATTTTTTACTTATGCCGTGCGGTCTAAAGCACACCCATTTGAACTACGCAGGTGGATCGCTGTATGGACGCCGGTTGTGTGGAACCCATGCTGAATTTCCTCCAGCCGTATCTGTACACCCGGAGTGTCCAGAGTGCCAGCCCTACGAGCGATCAGCAACATTCTGGCTCACTCACACCGGTGGCTGGACACAGAGCAAATAGATTGTGTATCTAGATACTACCAAGACTCAAGGAATTACAATCAGTAAGTGAGCGTTTTTAAAAAAAATTGGCCGTTACGTAACCGGAATATCAATTTAGAAAGTATTTTTAAAGGATAAAACGTTATGAACATGTCGTTACGAAAGCATATTTTTAAACAACATGACCTATTTTAAAACTTAAAATACCTTACATGCGATGATATCCATTGTCTAAAGTATTTATAAAATACTCGGTGCAATGAAAAATGGGAAGTTGTCATTTTAACATTAAAAAATTGGTTGCCTGTAAAGTCGGTATACGGGCGAAAGTTTTACGTGACAACGACTTTGAGTGGTAAAATAATTTTACGGAAGGGACGCGTGCCTTTCACTTTTTATGTCTGTCTCTCTCGCTCTTAGGCGGGCTAACCATGCCCGAGTGGAAGGGACGCGTGCCTCTCACTCGCTCTCGTTGTGAGCGCATAACGTGAGCGGAGCGTAACGCAGTTTCTTGAAGTGTCACCCGGCAAACCAATTTATAAGACGTTGTCACGTCAAAAATACCGTACTTACGGCACAGATTTCTAAAACAAAAGGCTGTCACGCGTACATAACTAATTACTGGCCTCACAGTGTCGTTCACGAAGGTTTCATCTGTTTAGAAATCTGTGACTTACGGGAACATAATTTTGGTCCGAGGCGACGTCGCAACAGTAAGTAACTGAGGTAGCTTCGCTGTAAACATGTGATTGAATAGGAGTCAAAAGTGAGAAATATAAACGTTACTAAACTGATCGGTTTAGTTCTATTGCTTCCCTGAATTATCCTTTCCCTTACCTATTTTATGATGGCGAAATATCTCAAAGCACGGGGAACCATTTTTTTGCTTGACCTGGCAACATTAAGTACGCCACCAGTCGCGCACAGAGTTTACTTGCACGCACTCAATTTAAACAACCATAGACACTTAAAATGTCACCGGAAATGATTTGAATTTGTTAAAAAAGAGTTACTAGACCAAAAAAACGCGCTCAATTTTGTATTTTTTTTTTTCGTAAAGTGTTAAAAATTGCCGTTACTTTAATGGGAATTCCAGTATACCGGGAATCCGTGGACAAACTTTAAATTGAATTATTTGCATAATTTTGTTCAAAAGTCTAATTAAAACGGTTAATTAATATGTCAACAAACATTTAAAAAAATATAAGAAATACATTTTCGGCAATCTCTACGAATACATTATATGTAGGCCACTTTAAAGCTACAGAGGAATGCATGGGATATCGTAAAAATGGGGGGTCCCTCGTCACATTTGTTTAAATTATTAAAATTCTGTACATTTTTCGGTATATTTATGTATCAGAATTTACTTCTATTTCAATTTTCTGTCTTTTGACGTAACACATGTTGCATTAACAAATGTAAAAATGTAATTAATGAAATTTGTAATCCATGGACATGATGATTGCACATGGGTAAAAAATTTTGAAAACCGCTCAAGTAACTTATTATTAAGTATTTGATCGATGACTTACTGGTGATATGGTCTCTCAGAGGCTAATGAACAGCGGTTACGTGCGTGCACTCTCATTTACAAGAACAAAATTAAAAAATGTTGATTAACCCACGACTACCTCGGAATTGTTATCTGTACAACATTCTACTAGTCAAGCCCTTTCATTTGATACCCATATTAAGGGAGTTTTGAAAAAAGAAATGTGTTTCGCCATTTTGTGGGAGCGGCCATCTTGGATTTGAAATTTGTTATAGTGTTATAGTATTCTACTAGTCAAGCCCTTTTATTTGATACCCATATTGAGGTAGGTTGTAAATAAATATTTTGTCCGCCATTTTGTGGAGGCGGCCATTTTGGATAGATATTAACCAAACATAGCTAAAAACATCCGCACGGATATTAACCTTCAAATAAAAAAAACGCATCGAAATCAGCCCATCCATTTGAGCTCTACGGTGCCACAGACAGACACACACATACACAGACAGACAGACAGACAGACAGACATCGACGCCAACTTATAACACCCCTTTTTTTGGCCGGGGGTTAAAAAAAAGCCGAACGCAGCTGAAACTTCTATTTTCAAACATTACTGTCCTTAGCATGGACGTATAAAAAAGTCGGTCGTAATCTCGCTAAAACAAAAACTGTGTCCAGCGAGTCGGCCACATGATATGCACGTGTGCGCTGTCACATACAGGCTGACACGCGCTACTTTGTGTATATGTGTGCGTGTCAGCCTATCCGTGACAATCTGACAACGCTCACGTGCAGATGTGGCCGACTCTAGTGACACAGTTTTTGTTTTAGCGAGACTACGTCCGACTTTTTTATACGTCCATGGTACATAGATATAGAGTAAGTAAATAGATCAGGTTTTTCCGCACGGTTTCTTTGTACCAATCGTAAGCAGATGAGGTGTATGTTAGCTATGGCGACATAGTGATGTGCCGCGACAAAAGTACGACACTTCCACAAGAGCGACGAGACCCGAGCTTTCGGTGTAAAGCGTTTGTTCCAACTCTATACGTAGTATATGTTTGTAAACTCTTTGTTATTGTCCTTTTTTAACCCCCGACCAAAAAAAGGGGTGTTATAAGTTTCACGTCGATGTCTGTCTGTCTGTCTGTGTGTGTGTCTGTCTGTGGCATCGTAGAGCCCAAACGGATGGGCCGATTTCAATGCAATTCTTTTTATTTGAAAATTAATATCCGTGCGGATGTTCTTAGCTATGTTTGGTTAATATCGATTCAAGATGGCCGCCTCCACAAAATTGCGGACAACATGTTTCTTGACAACCTACCTCAATATGGGTATCAAATGAAAGGGCTTGACTAGTAGAATACTTTGCACTATGATACATTTCAAATTCAAGATGGCCGCTACCACAAGATGGCGAATTACATTTCTTTTTTCACAACTCCCTTAAAAATGGGCGCCACATGAAAGGGCTTGACTAGTAGAATGTTGTTACAGATAACAAATTCAAACTAGTCGGGGTTAATCTAAATTTTTAATTTTGTTCTTGTTACTGGACTGAAAGAAGGGTTATGTTTTTCGCGAGTATCTTGTAATTTTGTAAATTTCTTTATTCCCACGTATCTTCCAAACGGCTGGATGGGATTCGACAATTGAGATATTGTCGTTCGATCGTCTCAATAACCTCAGTGTCCTTAGATACTCGTAGTATTACATATTTTTTGATCTGTTGATTTTTTGTAGTCGGGATTTTTAAACGATAGTTACTATTTTTCAGATGATTTTATACAGGACTGTAATATATCCATACTAATATTATACAGATTACATACCTCTTGAATATAAAACCTTTGCTAATCTCCGAGTTGGTACGACCAATTTCCGACAGGTGGCGTAGCAGGTAGCTGAAGAGGTGTTTTGTTTGAAAGTGATATTCTCAGGAATGACTGAACCGATTTCAGTCATTCTTTCACCGTTGTATATGTACGGGATCCTGATGAGTGCTATGTAATGTACCACGGGCGACGCCGGGGCGGACATCTAGTGGAATGTAAATAAATAGGTGGATGTCAAAATTAGAACTATTGAATAAGGTAAAATTATACTGGAAATTACTCAATGTAAAATTTTAGAAATAGGTACTGTATGTTTTCATTATGTGGATCATACGTATTTTCACTATGAAAAAGTCTATGTGTTGTTCCAGACTATTAATAATAACAACATTTATTGAATAATACCAATAAAATTAAATTTAGATTTATATTATTAAAAAGTTGTTTTTTTTAAAACTTTTATAGGTGTACGTACTATTGACCGCCAACTCGCGTGATGTTAAGCGACGATGCGGTCTACGATGGAGCGTGTTTACCTAGAAGAAACCGATTCACTCTCGATTTGAAGACACCAAGATTGCAATCATCGGGGAAAACCCACTCAGGCAACGTATTCCACAGCCTAGACGTTCTTATCACAAAAGTAGAGTCAAATCTCTTCGTTCGTGTCTTTGGAACATCAACAATGAAGCGATGTCGCTTTCTCGAGCTGCGACCATTCTGATAGAAAAAAAGGGCAAGGTGAATTCGATCATGAAAATCAGAAGCACACTCTCCGAAGTCGGATACACTTCGGATAGTGTGCTTATGATTTGCAACCGATAAGCTAGCAATTTTCTGGCGACGATCAAGACTTTCAAGTATTTTTCGCACAAGAGTATCATTGCCTATAAGTCTTTTGGCACGTCTCTCGATCGATTCCAGAGCCTCCAGCTGATACTTAGCTGATCCATCCCAAATTATTTAGATAAAGTCTAAGTTTTTGCTTTCTAATATACTTATCATTGTTTTCCGTATTTGTAGAAATGATTACCAGGCGGTCATGACGGAACTGAGACGCAATATCGCCTCCAGTCAGAGAGCGGGCGGCCCGGGGACTCCCGACCTGTACCGTGAACTACTCAGGGACCCCGACCTCACTACCTGGCCAGTCTTTCTAGCGATATTGGGAGTTCTCTTGCAGGTAAAATAGGCATGACGACTTATTTTAGATTTAATGTGCCATCTAAAGGCTACTCAATAACTGAAACATAGGTGAAAGAATTTCTTTGTTATCTTAAAAACTTCCCGTGATATCACGATTTTAAAATCATAATTTTGGACTCTCCCAAAAACGCTTCATACAAAAAAATCACTGTAGAAACGTGACGTCACACTGTCGTATTTTCTATGCGTCGCGTGTAAAGTTTGTATGGTAGCTATATTAAATATGGCGTTTAGGAAACTGGTTTCATAACAAAAGTAACTTAAAAGTGAACGGGTTATCCAATGGTATTTTTTTTTTATAGTTTCATACTTTTAAAACTCACACTCACGGTTGGACTTGCTCATCCCAGCTTTGAATGATCATAAAGTAAGTTAAACTAAAAAATATCTAAATTAAAATTGGTACATATTTTATTCTATTTAAATACTGTCATTATATCAAATCTATATTTATACAAATATTATAAAGCTGAAGAGTTTGTTTGTTTGTTTGAACGCTAGGATCTCGGGAAGTACTGGTCCGGATTGAAATATTCTTTTTTCTATCGGATAGTCCATTTATCGAGGAAGGCTTATAGCCTATAGAAAATAACGCTACTATTAATAGAAGCGGAGCATGAATCAAGAATGTAACAAAATCGTGGAAAATATATTCCTTTTTGAGAGTTTTCGTACGTTTCGTGCTTTGACATGACACATGACAGCATGTGTCTAAGATTACGTCATTGAATATCACAGATTACATACCTCTTGTATATAAAACCTTTGCTAATCAAATTTTTTTTCTAACTCTGAGTTGGTACAAACAATTTCCGACAGGTGGCGTAGCAGGTAGCTGAAGAGGTATTTTGTTTGAAAGCGATATTCTCAGGAATGACTGAACCGATTTCAGTCATTCTTTCACCGTTGTATATGTACGGGATCCTGATGAGTCCTATATAATGTACCACGGGCAACACCAGGGCGGACATCTAGTAATTTAATATAATTGCAGAACCTGTCGTCACGCCTATTGTAATATACAATTGCGATTACAAATGAATGAAATAATAAATTGCAGTTATAGGGACTGCCCATAGAAGTGAAAACTTATAACTTAGAATTTGAAAGCTCACTTTGGAAAATACGCGGGTGAAACCGTACGGCACTTTTAATCTATACTAATATTATAAAGAGGAAAGATTTGTATTTTTGTATTTTTGTATTTTTGTATGGCACGAATAAACTCAAAAACTACTGGACCGATTTCAAAAATTCTTTTGCCAATAGAAAGCTACATTATCACTGAGTAACATAGGCTATGTTTATTACGAAAAAAAATGAGATATCTACGGAATTTTTACTAAAACCAACGCAAGGTATACAAAACAGTCATAAATGGCTTTCATCGCATACGCTGCGGAAAGTACTAATGATAGACCAAAACAATGTTCTACAATATTATAGAGCGTATTAAAATCTACAAAAACCTCGCGAGACCATATGTCTAACTTCAGTAATTACCTCGCAACAACTACTTTTTACATTTTAAAAGTAAGTAAAATGCCTATCAAATTCAGACCATGTTATCAACACATTTGTATTAATTTTATCCAAATAAATTATTTCTTATTCAAGACTCTTTTAATACCTATTGATTACTTTTGAATTATTGAAGTCGGACATTCCATTCAAAAGATTTAACGAAATTAAAAATATCAATCCTATCAAAATGCGGCGCCGCGCGGCGCAACAGCGATAGAGGGACACCGAGGCACGGGGAGAGGTGTTCGCAGCTATGAAATAGGTAAAGTACGAGTAGCGCGCGCGCGTCTACTAATTCGCGTGGTCGCCTCGCTACGTAGGTAGTGGACACAAATGATACTAAATATTAAACAATTTTTCGTAACACTTTTTATGTTCCTATCAAAATGTTCTTTTCAGAACTACTTTTGTATAAGTTTATTCTACCTTTACTGTTATTGTTCAAGTTTTCTCGCACTTTCTACACAGTATTACATTAAATTTATTCCATTTTGGTTTCCTCACGATGTTTTCTTTTACTGTTTTAAATTGGAGGCATTACGGACATGCCTTCGAAAAAATAGTGATGCGCGTGTAATTTGAGCTGGGGATAGGATACGATATAGGTCATCCCCAAAGGTCCCCTTTATTCTACCTACTAAAGTAGAATAAAACGGAGCATTAAGAACTACGATGAAATCTAGCTGTGTCAATAGATTCAATAAGCAGCCCACTAAATATTCCTACTACTGGGACTCGGGGCCCTCTCGCAAGGAGAGAGTCAAGTCCATAATCCACCACGCTGGCCCAGTGCGGGTTGGTGGATGACACATGACCTCAAAAGATTCTAAGTACATGGCGATTTCTTCACGATGTTTTTCTTCACCGTTTTAAGTTAGCGGTATTACGCATATTACTCCGAAAAGACAGTGGTGCCTGGTGCATGGGATTTAAAACCGGGGCTCCAGATCGGCCGCCGCCGTTCTCCCGACTAGACCAGCCGTAACTATTTAGTACGTATTTAGAACTATTAGACTTTAGTAGTTACATAAAACATTGCACAACCATAAACTACGTCGTAGGTGGCATTAGCAGATTTTAACACTAAATTACAACAATTAAATATTTACTGATTTAATTTTTGATTTGATGCGTAAAAGTAAAAGGGGAATAACAACGACGCCAGACACACCTAAAGTTTTTAGGACTAATGATAATATACCATAACAACTAACGCATAACAGTTTTCGCATAATTTTTGCTACCGTATATAGCATAAACATAACTTAGCATAATGTTTAAAGGCACATATTGAGAGAAGCATCACAATACCTAAACATAACAATTGGTCCTATTAACCTCTCGCTACGGCGACGACCTCGCTTGGCCTGCTCCTCTCAGGACCTCCCTTGAGCTTCTGGCTCCCGCATTTTTATAAAGTAAAATAGGCAAAAAAACATGCGTTTTAAATGATAAACAGATGATTGGGATTGTTTGTTTTGTCTTATGTCCTAAGCATGGCAAGTCTGCCAAGAGTGTGTTAAAATTTGTAAGTCTAATAATTTTGTTTTATACTTATTTTCCATAATACCCGTGCGAAGCCGGGGCGGGCTGCTAGTCTGTAATAAATCTTCAAAGCATTGTCATCTAGATAAGTCTTCTAAGTCAATTTCAGCCCGATCCGTTTCTGCGTATCGACGTAATTGAGCCACAAACATCGAAACATCCATACTATGACTATTTTTATTATTATTTTGCCGCTCCACAGACTCCGTGGTCCGTCATGACGACACCTTTGTCATTATAATTATTTTTAATTTTTACATATTTCTTGGATTAGGAGAAGCAAAGGAAAATAGGGGGGTGTTGAGAACATTTAATTCTAGTACTAGTCCGATTTCGTTTGTTGAGCCGATCACTACCGGTTGGGATTCCGATAGTAATCGACTCGACATCGTCTTTTGCCTAAGCCGCCTCCTCCCGGCGCAGAGCCTCCACCACGGCCGCGTTTCTATCCTTGATGGATATCTGTAATCAAAATCAAAAAATCAATTTATTCTGTCGACACTACAGTGCACTTAGAAACGTCATACATACAACAATATCTTAGTAAGCCATTTTACAATTTTACATTGAGTTTATTTTACACTGAAGAGGTGTCAATCGAGATTTCTGTCAGTTTATAATGTTATACAAATGAAAAACTTCAAACAATACCAATAGTGATATTATCACCAACCCACAGAAAATCAGATGTTATTTTTCCCATAGGACAGTAGGTAGATGAACCTGTAGGTATGATGTAGATAGGATGTAGGTTGAACTCTCGGATGGTCTTCGGTGATGCAGCTAACGCTCGCCGTACGAACCAACCGATGGCGTCGTCGGTGTCGTTATAATATAACATGTTTTTTTTTACTTTCAGGCTGCAAAGAAAGATGATTTCCATTCTAAATCAAACGGAAACTCAACTTCCGAAGAGAATAGCAAGATGAAAACGTTGTGTGTGGAACTGGTAGACATGGGGGTGTTGGATCAACTACAACAAATGTTGCGGGAGGCAAGAAATGATGAGGTGAGATAATTATACCAGCTGCCCTGATGCCCTGCCACGCTTCGCTGCGGCACATTGTGATGCAAAACTTAGATAAAAACAATCCTTGATGCGGATTATATATCATTGTAAAATTTAAGCTCGATCGGTGCAGTACTTTTTAAGTTTTTGAAGCGTACACAAACCAACATAACATTTGTATGTACAGAGATTATACTCTTTATTGATACACCAAAAGAAGGATACACAGAAGAAACAGCAGTCATAGAAACTGCATAAAAGTGAAAGCTTATTGCTCAGAATTTGATAGCTTACTTTGAAAACTACGCGGGTGAAACCGAAGGGTCTAGCACCTAACTCTCCTGCTTTCAGCTTTGCTTTGATTTGTGTCGTCATCGGCCAATTTGATAACGCCAAAGAAAGCAGACAACTACTGCTTTCCGTATGAAGCGGAACGGAAAGCAGGAGAGCGAGGCGGCAGACCAGCCGGTGTAGTAATCAGAATCAGAATCACAATCATTTATTGCAAAACTGAGCACAAAGGTGATGTTATAAATAAGATATATAGAAACTACAGTTCTACCCTTTGCGGGCATGCAAAAATAAGGCCTCATTGACATGAGGTTACAAAAATATCAGAACGATTTACACAAATAATAATTAGTTCAAAATTTGGAACTAATTAGAACTTATTATAACATATTAAATTGTTTTATATTATCCTACTCTCTATAAAAAACGACGAAAATAATTTTGAGTCAGTAAATAATCGCAGAATTAACTTATAATAAAAACAAAAACTAACGTAGATGAAAGGAAAACGATCAACCCGTTAACACTTATTCTGAGGTTGAGCTCGTTGCGTAATGCGGCCTGTGCACCTCCAGACATAGATTAAGCACCCTGTTGATCGGGCATGAAACGAATCTGCTTAAATTAATAGTCAAGTTTTACATTAAATAAAACTTGTATTATTGAGCAGAGACGATGCACAGCATCTATAGTGAGAGATTGCGCTGTTTTTCTTTCTGGCAACACACAGGAAATACGTCACTATTCTGGTAACTTTAGTCTATGAAAATGGCATGATACAACCTGATTTCCGGTTCTGGTCACCCGAGCTTGAGCTAAGGCGATCTACCCTCATAGAAGTCTCTCACTCGCCAAGAGGCCTGAAAGGGATGCTGTGCATCGTCTCTGCTCAATAATACAAGTTTTATTTAATGTAAAACTTGACTATTATATCGGCATGTGACGATGCACAGCATCTATAGTGAGAGATGTGTTTATTAGCTCCTGGTGACCACGACGACGCTATGTGTAGAAAAGAGTAACAAGAACAAAATTAAAAATTTTGATTAACCCCCGACTACCTCGGATCTCGGATTTGTAATCTGTACAACATTCTGCTAGTCAAGCCCTTTCATTTGATACCCATATTGTGGTAGTAGTGAAAAAAATAATGTAATTCGCCATTTTGTGGTGGCGGCCATCTTGGATTTGAGATTTGTTATTATGTATTGTATTCTACTAGTCAAGCCCTTTCATTTGATACCCATATTGAGATAAGTTGTGAAGAAATATTTTGTCCGCCATTTTGTGGAGGCGGCCATCTTGAATCGATATTAACCAAACATAGCTAAGAACATCCGCACGGATATCAACCTTCGAATAAAAAAAACCGCATTGAAATCGGTCCATCCGTTTGAGCTCTACGGTGCCACAGACAGACACACACACAGACAGACAGACAGACAGACAGACAGACAGACCGACAGACAGACAGACAGACAGACATCGACGTCAAACTTATAACACCCCTTTTTTTGGTCGGGGGTTAAAAAATAGGTTAGGTGGATAATTGTGATAAATCTTGTGAATTTACAAACAGTAAATAAACTTTGCATTATAGCTATGAATAATTGAAAATCATGTATATAGTAGAAACCAGACATTTCTGAAATCAAATGATTAGGTATTCACTCAGATGAAATAGAGGGCGCTACCTTTGAACTAAAATTTCCAAGCGAAGCCTTCATATTGGCGTCTTAATAAATTGGCATTACCCATTTACCAGTAAATTGACACAAAAAGGGAATTATTGCCATCAGCTGTGCGTAGACGCAATTCGACAAATTTTCTTATTCCAAAACAGGACAAACATCTTTATTGGGATGTTCCAAAGTTTCCCAACCTGATTGTGTATGTGTAATGTTACGGCCTCACCTACAAGATGTTCGGAAGATATTCTAAAAGAGTAAGGTCATGCACAACAACAAATAGGGTCTCAGACGCGTGTATGACCTGGTGCCTAATGCTGACAAGAGTATACAACTATGCATGTGATACTTCAAATAGAATGATACGCGATAGATCATTGTTTCCTACGTAAACATCTCATTTGGGTCCCAAACTAACGTTGTGTAGCATAAGGCTTCTGTCAAGTTAGCTAGGGTAGCTAAGAGTATATATATCCCTCTAGCTATTAAGAAAATAGGTTTCAAAACCTCATCAAACATGATAAGCATATGAGCACCAACACCAGAGTGTTGTGACTGGCTAACAAGTGTGCTAGATACCTTCCCAGCGAGTTTAGATCCGCGAGGCTATAATTGAAATTATTGGCTGCACACTACTGTGTACAATGATCCCAAGCTGGTTTAAGTAAAAGTTTTACGAGTAGAGTCTCGCTAATTCGATCTTAGCTAAGTAATTCGCTCTTAAGTAGATTGCTTTCCATGTCAGTCCTCAACTCTACTATGTTAGTCCATCGCCACATTCCGTACTATCTTAATATATGTAAATCCCCGCTAATAATAAATCATCACTATGTTTGTCCACGATGGACTCCCAAACCACCTAGCCGATTTTAATCAAATTTGGACACCGTGTGCAGATTGATCCAACCCAAAAGACAGGATAGTTTTCATTTCGATTAATGGGCTCTATGTGACAACATCCGAGCGAAGCCGGAACGGGCCGCTAGTAAATATATGTGGAAGAGGCAAGGGCAGACCAATAAAGGTTCGGCCCGATTAGTCTGTGAGAACCCAGCGGCGGTGCGTGCAGGTACGGTCCGAATAGAGGGGTTACAGGGGTTACGTGACCCCCTCAAAAGCTTTAAATTGCAAAATCACAAACAAAATAACGAATAATACACAGGCCACTTTTTACCGCGGGAAAACAACTGGAACGGTGATCACTGTGTGTGTTCACACACGAAGCTGTGTGGCGCTACTAATGAAATCTTTTGTACTCCACATCTTATACTATTATTGGGACCCCTGAAACTTGAGGCTGCGGCCGCGCTTGGGCGCGTATTTCTCGGAGAGTTCAAGAGTATTCTCGAAAATGAAGAGCCCGATACGGTTGCGGAAAAACCCGCGCATTGTGAAACACTGTTTTGTCTGAGTGATGTTGACACGATCCCTCACAATCTTGGTTGGTGTACATTGAACTTCCGAGACGATGAAACTAGAGCTGGCCTTAGTACTCGTAATTGTCATTCTAATACACTCTTCCCTCGGGACAACTCGTCGACAACTTAGTTTAGTCTGCCTGATACGAGTAGGTTACACTCCAGGTGGCTAAGAGTCACATACAATCTTTGCAGAAGATGCATCAGTTGGTAGGTTAGGTCTTGTAGAGCGAATCGTTCGGTTGCGAGTCTGTAAAATTACATGACATCCTTACCTTACCTTACATTCTATTCGTGTATGAAGAGGGATATTGCCGCTATGTACATTTCTTTCTCTTTGCAACGCCAGTGGAGTCTGGTCTCACCTGCCGTATATCAGAGTCTTTCATTTGAGCTCTTCAACCATTGTCTGCGGTCTCGGTTGTCAAAAAGTGCTGGATTCGAGATTGATACAGAATCTGTTGTAAGCAATTGTTCGGCTACAATAATTCACCACTATATCTTCCGTTCTTACTGCTAGTGGAATTTGCACTCGCTGTAGAGCAGATTGGTGCTTAGGAGATCTAGCCAATCGCTGCATGTGATGACAGTGCAGCCAACCTCAGGGTGTTTCGAAGGTTGTGAAGTTTTAAAAGCTCGGCAGAATCTGGCCTTTCTTTCAGAGATAATGTGTCCCTTTGGAGCACTCAATTCGGTCTTTGTACGATAGTCTGTAGTTGTTGTAGTGTAGTACCTTGTTGACAGGGAGCGGTTTGGCACGCGTCCCAAATTAGACCGAGGTATTCGGTATCCAGGGATTGAGATGGTCGCAGGACCGACTTTTCGTAGTTTATAGACTCACCCATACAATACCCGCATACCTCTGTTCCGAAGAAACAGCGCCGTCCAGTTCGAGAGAGCGGCGAAGTTATTTGGTGCACATGACAGTCCGAATGGGAAGCTGGTCATTTGCAGAACCTGGTGCTTGTGTTTGAGCTGGAGCAACTTGCGGTGGGCCTCTGCCATGAGTAAGAGTAATTCAGTGGCAAAATTTGTTGAACAAGCACAGGCTCGGAGGTAAATGGTAGACGCTTGCTGAGGGGCATACGGAGCCCGAAGCGTCTGCCACTGTCACTGATATGCTCGAGTGACAGCCTCCTTGAACATTATGTGTGGGGTTAAACAAGCACGGGCTTGGAGGTTAATGGTAGACACCTGCCAAAGAGCCTACGGAGCCCTAAGCGTCTGCCACTGTTTCCGATACGCTCAGATACAGCCTCCTTGAAGATTCCATGTTAGGATGTGCTATTCATTTGCGGTCATTCCCCTTTTCCTGACGGGTTTTGTCCTTTGCAGGGTCCTTGCAGGGTAGTTGCAAATCACGCTTAGCATCTATGGGCGCGCTGTGTCGAAAACCTAGAAAACTGAAAACTGAAGTAGAAAAACTGTTTACATGTGTCACGAGAAGCAGTAAATGTAGGTCTTTGGCCCTGACCGGACCTCCTTTCGGCAAAATTACAGCCATATCCACTCGTCGATATTACCTGTTTTCAAGTAAGTTTGTCATTGACGAGATGCATAAAGAACTGGCTCGGAGGAATTTTACGCAGATCTTTACAAAGAGTTTTTGTCGTAATTTCTATCCCGATATGCTCCCGACAGTTTCCGCAAACAGTGTGCACTACCTACTCACAATTTTGAAAAAATTTGATGTGAAGTTTAGCAGTTGTGAACACAGTCAAAACAGAAAGACACTTAACACAGAACACAGAAATATTGCTGAAATTGTAAAATGAAAAGATTCCGAGTTACTCAGGAGATTTTACGCAAACCTACCCTGAAGCTTTTGTTGGTGATTTCCATCAAGATTCGCTCCCGACGGGTTTTTAGTGCATTCAGCTCTATTTCCACAAACGACATGTACGACTTCCTCACTAGTTTTGTGAAATTTTGAAGCAAGGGTAAATAGTGTTTAGAAAATATTGTCCAGTTAGCAGGAGCCAACGCCTTTTCCTTAATATCCAGACAATCTCTTGCCTATAAAAGTTGACAAAAACGGTTGTTAAATTCGATGTTTCTTTGACTGCTGTTTTAAATAAAACCTAGATCGAGTTTCGAAAGAATGTCCCCGTTGATGTTCTGTTCAATAGCATAAACGGTTTCAGATTTTGTGGTAAAAAAGTTGCTGTAACGTGCTGCGTTCAGAAAAGATAGCAGACACCATCCGTTCATTACTTAATTGCAAAACTCCGGAATCACTCGTATTTCATCAAGAAATTTACAAAAACCACTGTGCATCTCACTTACCTGCTTCCCTTCTTTACCTCTGCTCATTCATGGTAGTCTGGTGAAGCCAGCCGCTTGTGACACCGCGGCGGTGGTTCATTTTACGCTGAACCCTGCCGCTAGCTGCACGGCCCAGTCTCGTCCTCGGACGAAGTCTGTTGTTTGGGAGTGTGTGACACTCGCTCAACCTCGAGGCCCACTTCCAAGGCGGGCGAAGGTAATCCATTTCTTATCGGTACCACTAGATACCCGTCGCGATCACTAGATTTGCAATCACTCATTGCACTTGATCAGTTATTTTCATTTTAATATAGCACCAGCGCGACTCACTAGACAAATAACTGACCTTATCGGATTAAAATATTCAAATTACCGAAATTTTCTAAAAATCGGTGAGAGTTTCGGCTTGAGTTGTTGCTTCAACGAAAGAATACGACGCTATGAGGGTAGATCGCCTTAGCTCAAGCTCGGGTGACCAGAACCGGAAATCAGGTTGTATCATGCCATTTTCATAGACTGTGTGTTGCCAGAAAGAAAAACAGCGCAATCTCTCACTATAGATGCTGTGCATCGTCACATGCCGATATAATAAGTCACCAGCGGGGGCGCAGGACGAGGTAAAAAATAACGCTGTTATAAGCCGAATACCCATGTCACGTGGTACTTTCCACCAATGATTGGACAAAACGAGATAGAGTTATCCAAACGTCTAAGGACAGAGCGGGATGCAAAGAAAGACATTGACGGGTTGAACGGTGGATTAGATGTGCAATTATGCTTATAAAACGCGACGGAAGGGGTACGATCAGTTAAAGTGTTAAAGTGGTAGAACTCTTGGCAGAGTCCGCCTGGGGAAGTACCACACCTTTGCCAGTTATTCTACAGTAGTGGTAGGACTCTTGGCAGAGTCCGCCTGGGGAAGTACCACACCTTTGCCAGTTATTCTACAGTAGTAGTGGTAGGACTCTTGGCAGAGTCCGCCTGGGGAAGTACCACACCTTTGCCAGTTATTCTACAGTAGTGGTAGGACTCTTGGCAGAGTCCGCCTGGGGAGGTACCACACCTTTGCCAGTTATTCTACCGCCAAGCAGCAATGTGCAAACATTACTGTGTTCCGGTTTGAAGGGCAATGTTTCCAGATAAATTACAGGTCTTAGAGATATAACATCTTAGATCTCTGGGTGACGAGCGCAGTGCAGTGCTAGGTAATGATTTGGACTCTTCTTGTTCCAATAGCTGCATGTCACTGTGCTGTTATGTGGCAGGCATGTTGCTTACCATCAGGCACATGCCATGCTCGTCTCGTCACTTTTTATAATAAAAAAAAAAAAAGGGTAATTGTCTTTGCCTCCAGAGCACGCGTCGCCGAGCTGAGGAGATGCGAGTCACAGTCCTCTACTACGGCTCAGGGGAGGACGTCGTGTATGAGGAGGGACAGGTCTACACGACAGCAGACATCGTCAGAGGTACGTTGCATTCTTATAAATGATATTTAGGCAGGTACGAATTACGAAGTGATGACTTACTTAGACCTACTAAAGGGGGCTAAGTATAAGATTTTCTCAGAAAAAAAAGAACAAAAAGAAAAGTAACCACCAGGATTCGAACCGAGGCCTGTTGTCTCCGAGGGCGAGCATATTCCGCCTGAGCCATTTAGACATATAGATCACTAACAGAAGGTGCGACAGTACCACGGATTTGTGTTATTCAAGTTGTACCAGCTGGGTATAAAACGCCTTGTGCGAGAATTTCTCACTGGGAGCGACGCGCTCCAGAGAAGGGGGGCTATGCAAAGGGCTGGGTCAAGTAACTAGGTGGAGCATTTATTAAAAAGCATGCATGTACTTACAGTTTTGTGACATGACCATTGATAGAAAACGGAGAAGCTGTGACGTCTCCGTTTTCTATCAATGACGTAGTCCTTCAGAGTCTCGTGATGGTCGTTTAGACATCAGAGACAGTAATGCAGTCGTGGTGGAGTCTCTGTGTCGGGAGAAAGAGACTTACGAAATAGCAAATGACGATGTCGTGACGATGTCGAGTCGATTACTACCGGAATCCCAACTGCTGCGATCAGCTCAACCGGCGAAATTGGACTTATTCTAGAATTAGGTAGAAAATGTTTCCTCCCTTTTTAACCCCCGACAAAAAAAGGGGTGTTATAAGTTTGACGTCGATGTCTGTCTGTCTGTCTGTCTGTCGGTCTGTCTGTCTGTGTGTGTGTCTGTCTGTGGCACCGTAGAGCTCAAACGGATGGGCCGATTTCAATGCGGTTTTTTTTATTTGAAAGTTAATATCCGTGCGGGTGTTCTTAGCTATGTTTGGTTAATATCGAATCAAAATGGCCGCCTCCACAAAATGGCGAACAAAATATTTCTTCACAACCTACCTCAATATGGGTATCAAATGAAAGGGCTTGACTAGCAGAGTACTAAACGCTATGGCAAATTTCAAATTCAAGATGGCCGCCACCACAAAATGGCGAATTATATAATATTTTTCACTACTACCTCAATATGGGTATCAAATGAAAGGGCTTGATTAGTAGAATACTTTGCACTATGACAAATTTCAAATCCAAGATGGCTGCTACCACAAAATGGCGAATTACATTTCTTTTTACACAATTCCCTTAATATGGGTATCAAATGAAAGGGCTTGACTAGTAGAATGTTGTACAGATAACAAATCTAAGGGAGTCGGGGGTTAATCAAAATTTTAAATTTTGTTCTTGTTCTTTTTCTAATCCAAAATATTAATAATGACCTAAATGATCCAAATGATCGTGACCAATAGTCACGGAGTCAGGAGTCTGTGGAGGGGTTGAGGTATAAAAAAAAGGTTCCGTGATGGCATAACGCCTCATTTTCTCTACCTGCACCGAGCCGGAGTCGTACCCTCTGAGGTACCCTGGTGCTACTTATCGTGTACGAAGTAGTACTTTTCAAGTACAGAAACATTAGGTTAGTAGGGCTCTCCGCCTTCTGCGCCTGCCCAAAATTCTGTAGGCAAACTGCCTCAGGTCTCTTCCGCAGATTATTCACAGCATTGATTCAGACCGATTTATTCCTATCCCCAAGTCCGAGCGCAGACAGACGTCCACCCCACAGAGGAAATAATCACTATGGTCCACCCCGCGTCATGTCTCACGCCCGAACGAACCAAGAATGAACGATAGAACGCTGGGAAGCCATTAGGAGGGAGAATAGGAGGGGGTCATCTATTGGATCTACTGAATAAGGACAATGACGTTGTATTACAAATAACATGAACATAACGTCTCGAAGAAATTTACAAATAAAGAGTCCTTATTTCATGTATAGGTACGTATCTATGCGTATAGATTAATTACTATTTGTTTCCTCAAAACCATAGCATGTCCAATTTTCTGCCACTGAAGCTTAATTTGGATTGATGAGTTTAAACATTATCCTTTGATAATAACACCCCGTTTCCTTGTGTAGAGATGGGGAGCGAGGAGCGGGCGCGGCAGGTGCGGGCTGTGGGGGCGGCGCGGCGGGCGCTGCAGCAGGCCAGGGGCGCGGGCCCCGGCCGGCTCCGGAGCGCCAGCGAGGCGCTCCTGCGCGCGGGCTTGCTGCGGAGCCTTGAGACAGCCCTACACGGAGACTGGTAAGCTGTGGAGCCCCGAGACAGCCCCCCACACAACGACTGGTAAGCTGTGGGGCCCCGTGACAGCCCCTACACAGCGACTGGTAAGCTGCGGAGCCGCGAGACAGCCCTACACGGAGACTGGTAAGCTGCGGAGCCCGAGACAGCCCCACACAGCGATTGGTAAGCTGCGGAGCCGCGAGACAGCCCCACACGGAGACTGGTAAGCTGCGGAGCCCCGAGACAGCCCTACACAGCGACTGGTAAGCTGCGGAGCCCGAGACAGCCCTACACAGCGACTGGTAAGCTGCGGAGCCGCGAGACAGCCCTACACGGAGACTGGTAAGCTGCGGAGCCGCGAGACAGCCCTACACGGAGACTGGTAAGATGCGGAGTCTCGAGACAGCCCCACACAGCGACTGGTAAGCTGCGGAGCCGCGAGACAGCCCCACACGAAGACTGGTAAGCTGCGGAGCCGCGAGACAGCCCCCACACGGAGACTGGTAAGCTGCGGAGCCCTGAGACAGCCTACACACAGCGACTGGTAAGCTGCGGAGCCGCGAGACAGCCCTACACAGCGACTGGTAAGCTGCGGAGCCGCAAGACAGCCCTACACGGAGACTGGTAAGCTGCGGAGCCTCGAGGCAGCCCTACACGGAGACTGGTAAGCTGCGGAGCTGAGAGACAGCCCTACACGGAGACTGGTAAACACAATAAGCATGATAACTAGTTCACTGAAATATTTTATTCTAATAAATCCATCAGGTAGATGATTGAAAAATATGGACACTTACACATATTTTTGTTTTATCAATTTAATAAAAATTAACCTCTTCGTGAATCATCACACTTTCGGAGGGGGAGGTGTGATGTCACATCTTCGGAAAACTCGTACAATGAAGTGACGTCACTTCAAAACTTGTAAGCATTGTATCTTCATTCATCTTTGTCTCTGAATAAATAAAAACGGTTTAATTTGTTGTTTTCAGTTAACATGCCATTGATTAATTTCCTAGATATGATATTCCAGATAGCTGCAGAAAACTATACATACACCACCAAATCTCGTCCGGCCTTGTATGTTTCAATGGCTAATTGTTTTATAAGGAATAACTCTCGCTATTTCCCTCTGACGAGTGATAGAGCATAACGTACCCAGCTTGAAATATTGTAAATAAGTACCTAAGCAATTTTAAGTCATAAAGTGATAATGTAATGTTCTCTACATTAAAATTGACAAGTGTTTAACATGAACGGGCTTCAACAATTTCAAAATGAAAACATAACTCCATTGATAGACCGATGACCCATCTCGCTCTCTCAATATCGAAAACGTGCGAGAGACATACTCTCTATTAAAAAACAGCGTATATTAGTGAAATGGGATATCGGTAGGTAAATATTGATAACTGTTTATTTTTAACCCCCGACCAAAAAAGGGGTGTTATAAGTTTGACGTCGATGTCTGTCTGTCTGTCTGTCTATCTGTCTGTCTATCTGTCTGTCTGTCTGTCCGTCTGTCTGTCTGTCTGTCTGTCTGTCTGTCTGTCTGTCTGTCTGTCTGTCTGTGTGTGTGTCTGTCTGTGGCACCGTAGAGCTCAAACGGATGAGCCGATTTCGATGCGGTTTTTTTTATTTGAAGGTTAATATCCGTGCGGATGTTTTTAGCTATGTTTGGTTAATATCGATTCAAGATGGCCTCCACAAAATGGCGGACAAAATATTTCTTCACAACCTACCTCAATATGGGTATCAAATGAAAGGGCTTGACTAGTAGAATACTGTACACTATAACAAATTTCAAATCCAAGATGGCCGCCACCACAAAATGGCGGATTACATTATTTTTTTCACAACTACCTCGATATGGGTATCAAATGAAAGGGCTTGACTAGTAGAATGTTGTAAAGATGGCAAATCTGAGGTAGTCGGGGGTTAGTCCAAATTTTTAATTTTGTTCTTGTATAATTTCAGTTGCGATCTCCAAATCGACGCAGTCATCGCGCTCTCCAACATCCCTTACTCGGAACTGCAGATCGACGATACTGATCTAATTGTGAGTCGAACTGGAGAGTCCCCTCACTTCTTCAAAATATACCTCATTATCATCATCAGCCTATCTTAGTCCACTGCTGGACATAGGCCTCTCCCATGGCTCGCCACTCAGCCCTATCCTCAGCTATACGTCTCCATCCACTGCCTGCTGTCTTCCGTATATCGTCACTCCATCTAGTCTCAGGGTGTCCTACACTACGTTTGCCGATTCGTGGTCTCCACTCAAGAACACGTCTACTCCAACGGTTATCGGTTCTGCGACATATATGACCGGCCCATTGCCACTTCAATTTGCTAATGCGTTGAGCTATGTCGGTTATTTTGGTTCTCTGACGGATCACTTCGTTCCGAATACGATCCTCAGAGAAACTCAAGCATAGCTCTCTCCATAGTTTGCTGCGCGACTTTAAATTTGTGGACCGCTTTGACTGTCAGTGTCCAAGTTTCGGCACCGTAGGTCATGACAGGTAGGACACACTGATTAAAGACTTTTGTCTTTAGACATTGTGGAATAGACGACGAGAAGACACGACGTAGTTTGCCAAATGCTGCCCAGCCCAGCTGAATCCTTCTCATGGCCTCACTTTCGAAATTGTGCTTCCCTAGTTCGAGCGTCTGCCCTAGGTACACATATTTCTGAACAATTTCTAGAGGGACGCCATTTATAGCAACCGGTCCCGGAGTTACACGCTCGTTAACCATGATCTTGGTTTTATCCACGTTCATCCGGAGACCTATGCGTTGAGAAGCATCAACTAGGCCATTAAGCATCGACTGTAAGTCCTCCAACGATTCAGCCATTATGATGAAAATATACCTAATTTAATATAATTAACAATTGTTTACCTAAATAGCCACACAAGTTGCCTTTCAAGACATGTCCCGATCAGTCCCACTTTCAATTGTTGTTAAGATCATCGATATAAATCAATGGATGTGCCCTAAGCACCTTGAAATTGTTAACAAACTCCGTCTCTGTGTATAGCGTGAGTGGTTTACAACTACCAATCTACTTGACCCCTAGAATCGCTAGCGGCGAGGTATGTTGCGGTTCTACGTATTTTGTTTGTTGACAACGACCAGTGATAGGTAAAACGTCCGGCGTTCGCTTCCTACAACCGACAAGAACGGAAAGAGTGAGCTCCCTCTTCCCAACGATAATTCCGTGCGCCTGAAGTTTGGGCACATCCATTGATTTATATCGATGCTGGTAGCCGTTAGCGTGAGCGAGAGAGAGAGCTAATATCCAATGTCCCCTATCCCTCTAACAATTATCTTTCTCACTCTGGCACAGGTTTTGCCTAATTTTCTTACTCGCTCTATCATCCCGAGTTCATCCGGAAACTATTATCATACCCGAGCGTGACGGTAAAATTGTGTTTATGTTTCAACGCTCCTAAAGAAGTTTTGACTTCAAAAAGTATAATATGTAGGTGTTCAAAGTGGATATACTACTAAGGGTGCTTTTCCACCAGAGATGTGCTATGCTTCGTAGCATAGCACATCTCTGGTGGAAATGCATCCATAGCATCGTTGCTATGGATGCATTTGATATCCACCAAACATTATTCATTGGTGCACATAGCATAGCACTGGTGGAAACGGATTCAACTAAGATATGTTTTTTGTATGTAAGGATGCGTGCTATGGATGCGTGCTATGGATGCGTGCTATGGATGCGTGCTATGGATGCGTGCTATGGATGCGTGCTATGGATGCGTGCTATGGATGCGTGCTATGGATGCGTGCTATGGATGCGTGCTATGGATGCGTGCTATGGATGCGTGCTATGGATGCGTGCTATGGATGCGTGCTATGGATGCGTGCTATGGATGCGTGCTATGGATGCGTGCTATGGATGCGTGCTATGGATGCGTGCTATGGATGCGTGCTATGGATGCGTGCTATGGATGCGTGCTATGGGCTATGGATGCGTGCTATGGATGCGTGCTATGGATGCGTGCTATGGATGCGTGCTATGGATGCGTGCTATGGATGCGTGCTATGGATGCGTGCTATGGATGCGTGCTATGGATGCGTGCTATGGATGCGTGCTATGGATGCGTGCTATGGATGCGTGCTATGGATGCGTGCTATGAATGCGTGCTATGGATGCGTGCTATGGATGCGTGCTATGGATGCGTGCGGATGGATGCGTGCTATGGATGCGTGCTATGGATGCGTGCTATGGATGCTATGGATGCGTGCTATGGATGCGTGCTATGGATGCGTGCTATGGATGCGTGCTATGGATGCGTGCTACGGATGCGATGCGATGCGTGCTATGGATGCGATGCGTGCTATGGATGCGTGCTATGGATGCGCGGATGCTATGGATGCGTGCTATGGATGCGTGCTATGGATGCGTGCTATGGATGCGTGCTATGGATGCGTGCTATGGATGCGTGCTATGGATGCGCGGATGCGTGCTATGATGCGATGGATGCGTGCTATGGATGCGTGCTATGGATGCGTGCTATGAATGCGTGCTATGAATGCGTGCTATGGATGCGTGCGTGCGTATGGATGCGTGCGCGCGGCGGATATGGATTCGTGCTATGAATGCGTGCTATGGGCCATCGCGCCGCCGTTTCCCTACTATCGATACATAGCATAGCTCGAGATGCGCATCTTTCTCGCACAGCTACTTTGCGACGGCGCATCTTCGTAGCGCATCTTCCTCGCACAGCTACCTAGCGTAGTATTGATGGAAACGTAGATTTCACATCTTCGCAGCATAGCACATTTCTGGTGGAAAAGCACCCGTATTAGAATAATACTTAGATTAAGATATGACTTATGAAGTTCAATTCAATATCTTTTCTTTTCAGCGCCGGCTCATTTCGAAGTTGAATGAATTCTTGATCAATGAAGGGGAAACACATGCCATATGCGCTTTGGTCAACATGGCTGGGATATCTCATGAAATATGGCACGCTGTTCTTAATACCAAGTTGGTGAATTGCATAAGGTCGCGGTTGGACCTCAAGGAATCGTACAGATATGTGATGCAGTATTACCAGTACTACCAAAGATTGTGTTCGTAAGTATTCTGAGCGAAATATATTCTAACGGGCATATTCTTTTCAACTATAACTAGAGTAAATATACTACAGAGTGTTTACTTTTAATTTTGCCACAATATGGTAATACTAGCGACCCGCCCCGACTTCGCACAGGTGCAAAGCTGATACTAAATATAAGTACCTACTAATAAAATTCCGGTCCGACGGCAAGACGTTTCGTTTCACGTAGTCATAAGTCTTTGTGATGGATACTTTTTGGTGCGACGGACGCACGTAACGTGTTCATTGATGGAACGAAACGTGTTTCACACCAAATATGACGATTGTTTGCGGTTTGTTTGTTAGTGCCATCAGAATTTAACGAAATTCTACATAATCCGAATTTTGTGGACGTATGTTGTCGACTCAAAAGCAATATTTTTTATGTTTTGTTTTTGATATAAGGTTTCGATTAAGTCTACCGTACCCCTTGACGAAATTATTAATATAGATCGTTGAATATCAATTGACGGGCAAACGAAGATTAATTGTTACCAGATCTTCGCCTGTGCGTATTTGGTCTGTTGTTTCTGTTTAAAATAGGTTTTTTGTAATGATGGTCAATTAAAATGTTCCTGTTCTATAAAATGATGTGGGTACAACAACAAAACTTCTGGTTTTCAGAAAAATTATTCCACATTTCACTCGTACGTAAAATTAATATTATTGTTTTCGTTTTACGAGGTTCAGTTACGCTGGCCAGTCTGTCCAGCTGATAGCTGCCTCTCATTCGCACTCGCTGTCTTGGCTTTCTCCTTTCCTTGTCTTTACTAATTACTAATTACTAATTACTAAATATTATAAAGAGGAAAGATTTGTTTGTTTGTTTATTTGTAATGAATAGGCTCCGAAACTACTGGACCGATTTCAAAAATTATTTCACCTTTGGAAAGCTACATTATCCCCGAGTAACATAGGCTATATTATATTTAAAAAAAATAGGAATCCTTACTAAAACTCCAATAATGTAGCATAAGGTGTAAAAAAAAAGACCTGAAAAATTCCTTACGTCGCGTGCGCTGCGAAAACTATTGATGATAGAACAAAATCATTTACTACGACTTTGCAGAACTCATCATGATCTACAAAAAGTGTCGCGACAGCATATGTCTAAATATTATAGTTATTATGTCACAGTAAGCAGTTTTTTATTCTAAAATATTAATTTAAATATGCCGCCTCTTGAAAAGGCTCTTCATTTGTACCTTGGTATTAATCCTTATTAAAATAAATTACTTTGTATTCAAGACGGCTTTAATACCTTTTTATATTTTTTTACATTTCATTCGGAAGATATCACGAGTTTAAAAATGCAAGTATTAGAAAAAAGTCGCGTGGTTGTCGTTTACCGCGCTCAGCTAGCCAGCATGCGATGTAGGCTCCATGTAAGCGTCACTGGGGTACGGGGGGGAGACAATGTTATAAAATAAAGTGCCGCGCGGCTCACTCGCGCGATCGGCTCCCTACGCAGCGGTCGTGTGCGTGATCGTATGATTTTAGCTTGAAAAATTTTTGAATTCGTTTCATAGGTAAATAAGTATATGATAATAAATATTATATTTTAATGTAACTATTCAAACTGCTTATAGTAGTGTTTTATGGGTATTCCTGTTCAAAATTTCAGCAAAAATTTAGTAAAAGGTAGTTTTCTAAGCCCATATTTTTAATTTTCTTTCAATAAGTACCTACTTCTTACCTGATAATAAATATTATATTTTAATTATTCAAACAGCTTAGTACTTCATATAGTTCAATAAGCAAAAATTTAGTAAAAGCCTGTTTAATTATTTATTTCCTTCTATTTTTCATTTTATAATGCCCAAAAATGCCAAAAAGATCAAGATTTTAACTTTCTAAACATAGTTCCCAGGCGAGGGCAATAAAATACGGCGTAATGAGGAATCTTCATCAGAAACTGAAAATCGCCTAACAAGTCGGAGAGAATACGCGTCGCAATCGCGTGCTAGAGAGTCAAGTATCGAGCGTTCGCAGCGGCTTGCTGAACAAAATTTTATCACTGGCCCAGCAGCTGGTCAACTAGCTCATTTACCGAGGATACCGATGATTCCAACTGATCTGCCAATCCCTTTTAAACGACTTCAGTTTCCGGTGAAATCATCTTTCGCGTTAACTATTAACAAGTCCCAGGGACCTTCGAATTATTAGGGATCGACCTACGAAAAGAATGTTTCACTCATGGCCAACTGTATGTTGGCCTATCACGTGCCGGAGCTCCTCAAAAACAATTTATTTTGCTGCCACAAAATAAAACTACTTCAAATATCATTTACAGGGAAGCTCTGACTCACTAAAACTAATGGCTTATATAAAATTTTAAAATAAAAAAATACAAAAAAAACATTAATAAAAAAAATCATAAAAAAAAATTCAAACTTCCTTTATAATTTTACTTTTTTTTTGAAACCCGATACAATAAAAGGGTGTATGTGTGTGTGTATGTACCCGTGCGAAGCCGGGGCGGGCCGCTAGTCTTTACTATATTCAAGGGTTGATTGGTTGGTCAAAGTTCACGTCACACGCGGCAGCACCAATCAGATGGCTCAGAGCTCGGGCAGACTTGACGGCGAACAATTATAGCCTAAAAAAATTGGTTGCCTGTAAAGTCGGTATACGGGCGAAAGTTTTACGTGACAACGACTTTGAGTGGTAAAATAATTTTACGGAAGGGACGCGTGCCTTTCACTTTTTATGTCTGTCTCTCTCGCTCTTAGGCGGGCTAACCATGCCCGAGTGGAAGGGACAACGAGAGTGAGAGGCACGCCTCTCACTCGCTCTCGTTGTGAGCGCATAACGTGAGCGGAGCGTAACGCAGTTTCTTGAAGTGTCACCCGGCAAACCAATTTATAAGACGTTGTCACGTCAATAAAAGTGGTCTAGTGCGAGTCCTCGCCCATGAAGGCTTCCGTAGCAGCAAGTAACATAATACAGAAGTTCTTGTACTTCGTTGTTACTTTAATCAGTGTTTTAACAATAGTCAATTTAAGACGTATTACAATAAAACTACTTACTAGATATCATTCTAACCAATTTTCGTTGGGAGTTTACATGGTAACGTACATTACACACTTTTTTAGTTTTTGTCATTCTCTTATTTTAGGGGGGGCCTTTTACCACTTTCTTTGGAAGAGTCCCTCGCGCAAACTATTCAGTTTAGTAAAAAAAATATGTCAGAAACCTCAATATATTTTTGATTACCTATCCATAGATACCTCACATGCATGGTATTGATAAAAAAAATTGAGTATTAGTTCTATGTATGGGACACCCCTAAAAATGTTTGTTTTTTTAGTTTTTGTATCAAAATCTTAATGCGGTTTACAGATTACATCTACTTACCAAGTTTCAATAGTATATATTCGGAGAAAAGTGGCTGTGACATACGGACGGACAGACAGACATGACGAATCTATAAGGGTCCCGTATTTTGCCATTTGGCTACGGAACCCTAATTATTGTCGTATATATTTTTTCTGTTTTCAACAAAACTAAATTAAAATGATAACTAGACCCCACCAACCACTTACTCGTCACGTGACCAGCAACGTAATAGGGCGTTTTCAAGAAGCAAAAAGACCTGTCAAAGACAGTTCCCAATTTCACCGTAGGTAGCGCCGCTGTTTTATTTCTTAGAGAAATTTCACAAAAACCAACAGTGGTGCCACACTTGGTAATATTTTGAACTATCTTTGACAAGTCGTTTTGCGTTTGCAAAACGCCTCATATACCTAGTGCTACAATGAACATTTGTAATTTACATGACATTCAGATTCAGGAGAGCGTGGGTACGTTATAAGGGTTACCCGACAATGAAATCTCCTTAGTTTTGGGAAAGTTGAAATAAACTGTATCACCACAAAACTGTTTGGATTTACATTAATTGCGGGAGAAAATTGGTTTCTCTCTTCAAATTTTTCAAGTGGTTGGCTGTCAGCTTCTTGATTTCGTCTATGTCCATTGCCATCCGGAAAAGCTGCTCGACAGAGTTTATCCATGACAGGTCCACTCCCGGATATTACGGAGCTATGATTTTTTCCGGCGTCCCGCGCGTCGTTTTCCCTCAACTTTTCCCATCATTATTAATTGGAGCAACTCATTTATGTATCATGCCTAAGCACGTGGCTAAGATATTCAATCTTGCGCTTCTTGATGGTGGGAATCATTTTTCGGGGCAAAATTTGTTTCATAGGCTATATGTATATATATTATACATATATACTTATATATATTTGTTTCATAGACTATATAATATACAACGTGTGGCGGAAAGGTCCAACAATATTTGAATATGTCATTCCAACACTGATGTGGACTTCATCTCCGAAGGTCTCTTTCCCCTCAGCACTTTAGATCGCGAGATAATACGAATCAAAGTTTGATTTAAAATTGACCCGCTTCAACCCTAATGCGCGGCGGCGCGGCGTGCGACGGCGGAGCTACGCGCGGCGGCCGGCGCGTGGCGGTCAGTGACCGCGCCGCGCCGCCGGTGATTAGGGTTGTCAAATAAAATAATAAACAACGGATTTTTAGCTTTGTATGGAAAAAAATTGTTGTGCTTTCGCGTCTAATATTCATATATGTGATTCGATATCTAGTATAGATGATATACAATAAATATTGTTGGACTTTTCCGCCACACGTTGTATATAGGCTATATAGCTTACTTATATTAAGTTGGTAATATTGGCGACACTTCCGAGGTGTGGTATCACTTGTCTGTAGCAGCGGCACGCTGCACCTGAGAGTAATTTCTTCCCAATTTCATGGATTTTTCCTTCAAATTTTGGGGAATTCGGAAATCGGGCAACGGCAGTCCTAAGGAACTTCGTACCGACCTGGTTCACCATGCAACCACATGTTTTATCTTGGCCGTCACTTGGCTGCCACCGTAGTTATTACAGACCATGACAGTGATGTTCTAAATGTATTGTTGTTTTATCTTGGCCGTCACTTGGCTGCCACCGCAGTTTTTACAGACCATGACAGTGATGTTCTAAATGTATTGTTATTTTATCTTGGCCGTCAGTTGGCTAGCACCGCAGTTATTATACAAACCATGACAGTGATGTTCTAAATGTATTGTTATTTTATCTTGGCCGTCAGTTGGCTAGCACCGCAGTTATTATACAAACCATGACAGTGATGTTCTAAATGTATTGTTATTTTATCTTGGCCGTCAGTTGGCTAGCACTGCAGTTATGATACAAACCATGACAGTGATGTTCTAAATGTATTGTTATTTTATCTTGGCCGTCACTTGGCTCCCACCGGAGTTATTACAGACTATGACAGTAATGTTCTTTTTAACTTTTATAGGTTTACACTTTACCGCCATCTCGCCTGATGTTAAACGATGCGGTCTACGATGGAGCGTGTTTACCTAGAAGAAACCGATTCACTCTCGATTTGAAGACACAAAGATTGTAACTATCGGGAAAAACCCTCTCAGGCAACGCATTCCACAGCCTAGACGTTCTTATCACAAAAGTAGAGTCAAATCTCTTCGTTCGTGTCTTTGGAACATCAACCATGAAACGATGTCGCTTTAAATGTATTGTTATTTTATCTTGGCTGTCACTTGGCTAGCACCGCAGTTATTGCAGACCTTGATATTGTTCAAAATGTATTGTTATTTTATCTTGGCTGTCACTTGGCTAGCACCGCAGTTATTGCAGACCTTGATATTGTTCTAAATGTATTGTTATTTTATCTTGGCTGTCACAGCTCCGTCCCTATATATTTATGAATGCATTATGTATGTCAGAAAAAACCAAGAAAGCTTTAGTAGAATCTCTGAAAAAAACCCTAAAGCACATTACAAAAACTTAATAGAAATTCCTAAGTGTAGACTTCAAAAACACATAATTCTTTTATAGGAAACTGTGTTCGCTTCTATAATATTATACCGGAGCAGTTGACAGGTCTCAATGAAAAAAAGTTCAAAAATGTTGTGAAGACCTATTTAATGCATAAAGCGTTTTACAATGTTGATGACTTCATTAAAGATAAGAATGTATGGAAGAAGATGATATCGCAAGAAATATTATAATTACAAATTAATTTCTAAACCGAGACTTTTACGACTGCCCGATGTGGTGGCTCTGGCTTAGCTGGCTATTTCTCATGACATTTTAAATTTCCCATTCCGATTACATCCAAACACTTTTATTTTTATTGTACCATCTCTGACAAAGCCCTTTTACAGCTGCAAAATCTGGACAAGGCCTCTTTACAGCCGCTTACTTTAAATGTTGATATTATTGATTAGTTTTGTATTCAAACTGTTTTCTTATCTATTTTTTTGTCATTGACGTTACCAAGTTTTTATTGTAAAATAATGGTTCGAAGAAATAAATTGAAATTGAACTTGGCTAGCACCGCAGTTATTGCAGACCTTGATATTGTTCTAAATGTATTGTTATTTTATTTCCAGATACTGCGACGCGCCCGATCACACAAGCCGTGAAGTACTTTTAAGTGCCCTGAAACAAATCTTTGACAAGTTTCTATGGCACATCGCTACCCTCAAGGCGAGTAAGTGAACTACATCCTACTTCGTACTAACAATACAAATGTCAGTGTTCGGATGTTTGTTGCTCAATTACGTCGTAACGTCTAAACGGAACGGGTTGAAATTTGGAACACAGATAGATTATAGCTGGAAGCGCAGGCTATTTTTGAAGTGAAAACTTCTTTTGGCGCGCCACAGACGGTTTTTTGTGGGCCGTGAATTGAATTCTAGCATCACGCTCAGGAATGATAAGAAATCTTCGGGTAAATCTCTGCCTGCGACGCCGAGGGTCGTGGGTTCGATCCCCACCCAGTGCAAATATTTGTGTGATGAATTAAAATGTTTGCACTGTGTCTGGGTGTTACTATGTATAACAAGTATGTATTTAGAACTATATAAGTATTATATCAGCTTTCTGGCCGCCATGTTACAAGCTTTGCTTAGTTTGGGGTCAGATGGTGTTGTGTGTGAATTGTCCACCAATATTTATTTATTTTATTTATAAACTCCGGACCGTGGCCATTGGCCATCTATAAATCCGTCAGCATTTCTAGATGGCCACGTTCATGGCCCCGTCCTCCGGTTTCGCCCGCGTAGTTTCCACAGTAAGCTATCAAATTCTGAGTTATAAGTTTTCACTGCTATATAGGCAGTTCCTATGACTGCCAATATAGCAAATACTTAGTAAGTTAGATAAATATCTAAGTTAGAAAGATTAATAGAAAGTTAGCCACATATCACATTACATAATAAAAGTTAGCCAAATATTACAGTACATAATGAAAGTTAGCCACATATTACAGTACCTAATGAAAGTTAGCCATATATTATAGTACATAATGAAAATTAGCCACATATTGCAGTGCCTAATGAAAGTTAGCCACATATTACAGTACATAATGAAAGTTAGCCACATATTACAGTACCTAATGAAAGTTAGCCATATATTATAGTACATAATGAAAATTTATACATATTGCAGTGCCTAATGAAAGTTATACATATTACAGTACATAATTAAAGTTAGCCACATATTACAGTACCTAATGAAAGTTAGCCACATATTACAGTACCTAATGAAAGTTAGCCACATATTACAGTACAAAATGAAAGTTAGCCACATATTACAGTACATAATGAAAGTTAGCCATATATTACAGTACATAATGAAAGTTAGCCACATATTACAGTACATAATGAAAGTTAGCCACATATTACAGTACATAATGAAAGATAGCCACGTATTACAGTACATAATGAAAGTTAGCCACATATTACAGTACAAAATGAAAGTTAGCCACATATTACAGTACATAATGAAAGTTAGCCATATATTACAGTACATAATGAAAGTTAGCCACATATTACAGTACCTAATGAAAGTTAGCCACATATTACAGTACATAATGAAAGATAGCCACGTATTACAGTACATAATGAAAGTTAGCCACATATTACAGTACCTAATGAAAGTTAGCCACATATTACAGTACATAATGAAAGATAGCCACGTATTACAGTACATAATGAAAGTTAGCCACGTATTGTAGATTAGAGTGACATTAGCTACGTATCTTAGTACACAGTTAAAACTGGCTACATATCTTATTAGTGAATGATGAAACTAGGTACATCAATTGCTACGCACTAAATTTAACTTATTTTTTTATGCATGTTTAGATGGAAGACATCACAACCAGAGTATTTTCCTGGCGCTTCTTAAATCTATTAAAGATTCATTCCGTTGGTTTCCTTCGGACGAAGAAGCTATTGAAAGGCTGCAAGCCGTACCAAATCTCACCCTGGCTTTAGCGCAACTGATGAGCCAAGATGAAGCCGAAATCGTTGAAGCTATGCTCGACATTGCGAAGATTATGCTTTCTGGAAATTCTACACAGGTAAACAAATTCAATTTAAATTTATTTTTATTTATAACACTAGTAAGGTGGCTTACATTTAGACTGGTTTAAATATAGACGGCCGCACACTAACACATTTAAGATTCGCCGATGATATTGTGTTATTCGCAAAATCGCCAGGAGACCTAAATATAATGTTAAACGAACTAGCATCAGAGAGCGAAACAGTAGGATTACAACTAAATCCCGAAAAAACTAAAGTAATGACCTACGGAAATAAAATCAATATAAATGTAGGTGAGTCAGATATTATCTATGTTGAAGAATCTATACTAATATTATAAAGCTGAAGAGTTTGTTTGTTTGAACTCTAGGATCTCAGGAAGTGCTGGTCCGTATTGAAAGATTATTTTTCTATTGGATAGTCCATTTATAGAGGAAGGCTATAGGCTATAGAAAATAACGATACTATTAACAGAAGCGGAGCATGAATCAAGAATGTAACAAAATCGGGGAAAAAATATTCCCTTTTGAGAGTTTTCGTACGTTTCGTGCTTTGACATGACACATGACAGCATGTGTCTAAGATTGCTTCATTGAATATCACAGATTACATACCTCTTGAATATAAAACCTTTGCTAATCTCTGAGTTGGTACGACGAAGAGGTGTTTTGTTTGAAAGCGATATTCTCCGGAATGACTGAACCGATTCACCTTTCACCGTTGTATATGTACGGGATCCTGATGAGTGCTATGTAATGTACCACGGGCGACGCCGGGGCGGGCCTCTAGTATATTATATATCTTGGACAGTTGATATCATCCAAAGGCAATTAAACAAAGAAATCAATAGAAGAGTAGCAAACAGTTTGATAAGGTATTGGGGTCTAAACGAAATAATGAAAGACAAAACCTTCAGATAGCAACAAAGAGCAAGCTATTTAATCTTTGCATTCTACCAGTTTTAATGTATGGAAGCCAAACCTGGGCCCTAAGAAACTAAACCAACAAAATTGCTATTTGCCAACGAGCAATGCAGAGAAGCATGATAGGAGTAAAAAGAAAGGACCGAATAAGAAATATCGATACTTATCGGAAGCTCTGCGCCGGGAGGAGGCGGCTTACGCTAAAGACGATATCGAGTTGATTACTATCGGAATCGCAACCGGTAGTGATCGGCTCAACAGACGAAATTGAACTGACTAGTACTATTTCCTTTTCTTCTCCTAATCCAAGAAATTTGTAAAAAAATATAATTGTAATGACAAAGGTCACGGACCCCAGAGTCTGTGGAGCGGAAAAAAAAATTATAAAATAAAAAGAATTGTGGCACTCGGGGACTGCCGCGGTAAAGCTATTGCATGTTGGCTTTTATTTTGAATAGTGGCATTTGTTTACCATAAAAAATGCAGAGAAGTATACAATCTAGTCAGTCTTTGACAGCTAAGATCATTTATCGTCTATAAAGCTAATACAAATAATATTCAAAGTCGAATGACCGAGTGGGGAGGACGGCGTTACGATCTTCCATCCCTCTTTCTTGCGAACATAAGAAAGAGATGCACGATCACTAAAATTCGGACCCCAGGCCCGCGATAGCTTAAAAAATATCGATACTAGGAACAAGACCAAAATAAAGGACGAATAATACTCCTAAACATAAAAAGGCTGAAATGGAAGTGGACACATGGTCATGGAGCAAAATCATTACATATTGGTGATCAAGGGAAGGGAAAAAGAAAAACAGGCAGACAACAAACTATATGAGACGATGACATCAAGTAGGTTACAGGCAAAACATGGAGTAGAGTAGCCAGGGAGAGATCAGAATGGAGTAGGTTGGAGGAGGCCTTCGCCGACTGCCAAACAGACTTACAGAAAATAAAAAAGCACCAGATTTATAAATAACTAGATGTCCGCCCCTAGGAGCTAGAAGAGGCCTATGTGTCACAGGACACGCCAAGCAAGCTGACCACTAATCTAAAAAATTTTAAGTGAAAAATAGTTAAGTTACATTTTATGTATTAAGTTAGTACCAGCAATAAAGGCTTAGATAAAAAAATAAAAAAAGATGTCCGCCCCGGCGTAGCCCGTGGTATATTATATAGTACTCATCAGGATCCCGTACATATACAACGGTGAAAGAATGACTGAAATCGGTTCAGTCATTCCTGAGAATATCGCTTTCAAACAAAACACCTCTTCAGCTACCTGCTATGCCACCTGTCGGAAATTGGTAGTACCAACACAGATTTTGAAAAAAAAATGATTAGCAAAGGTTTTATATTCAAGAGGTATGTAATCTGTGAAATTCAATGACGCAATCTTAGACACATGCTGTCATGTGTCACGTCAAAGCACGAAACGTACGAAAATGGAATATTTTTTTCCCGATTTTGTTACATTCCTGATTCATGCTCCGCTTCTATTAATAGTAGCGTTATTTTCTATAGCCTATAGCCTTCCTCGATAAATGGACTATCCAATAGAAAAAGAATCTTTCAATCCGGACCAGTATTTCCCGAGATCCTAGCGTTCAAACAAACAAACAAACTCTTCAGCTTTATAATGTTAGAGAATAATTAAGATTGCATAAAGTAAATATTTTGTAATAGCGCAGTAGTATATGAAACCGAAATAATTGTATGTCTGTGGTCTGAATTTAATGTGGTATTTATAATGTGGCGTAACATCCTTGCTATAGTACCTATCGAGTGACGGGACGAGCAGGACATGTGCTTGATGGTAAGCAACATGCCTGCTACATAACAGCCCAGTGACACGCAGCTATTGGAACATGAAGAGTCTAAACTATTATCTAGCACTGCAGCCTAGCCGTTCTAACATCTAGCCGTTGGAGTTTCTGTAGCCACTCACTGGTCAGAAACTGTTTAGTACTTAAAAATTACATGAAGAAAAAAAGGAAAAAAAAACATAAAATTAAAAACAAAAGACAAAATTTTAAAATGTATATAAAATAATAAAAAAAAGAAGTGTGGCACTCGGGGACTGCCGCGGTAAAGCTATTGCATGTTGCATACATTTTTATCAACATAAGCAATAGGGATGTTAACAATTTTTCGGAATTGCTTTTATTTTGGAGAGTGACATTTGTTTACCATAAAAAATATCACGGAAAATCCGTTAAGTTGGCAACACTGCTAATAGCATTTAGTCTGTAAAGCTAATACAAATAAGATTCAAAGTCGAATGACCGAGTGGGGAGGACGGCGTTACGGTCTTCCATCCCTCTTTCTTGTGAACATAAGAAAGAGATGCACGATCACTAAAATTCGGTCCCCAGGCCCGCGATAAAAGCTATGCAATAGCTTAAAAAATACATGTAGTCCAAACTGAATCGCTGACACGACAAGAAGACTCTGTAATTTGTCTGAAAACATTGCCTTTCAAATCAGAACACAGTGACGTTCACATGATGATGAACTTTCAATTTCTTTGTGATGAACTCATTATTTGTTGACGGTAGTATCTATGACTGATAAAGGTATGCAACCAAAGAGTTTACATATACCACGTATAGAGTTAGATTTTCCGCACGGTTCCTTTGTGTTAATCGTAAGCAGATGACGTGCATACTTTCTATGGCAACAGAGTGATGAGCCGCGACAAAAGTATGACACTTCCACAAGAGCGACAAGGCAAGAAAGATGCTACCAGGGGTTCTACCGCCGGACATAAAAATATCTTAGCTTCGATGTTTCTTTTTTGTTTTCAATTGCAATGAAGTCAAAGTCAATGTCAAAGTACTTTATTCATAAATGTACAATTTACACGTCAATTAATAAAAAACAAAAACAAAAGAAAGAGCTTACAAATTGTTTATATTTTCAAAGTTTGAAATGACTACTTTGCTGTACCTATTATAATAATTATTGTACAGAAAACTGTCAAGCATTATACGAGTAATACGAGTATAATATGGCTTTAATACAATTGTACTGACCCATGTCAAATTTATTTATTTTTTACATTTTTATGGGAACTTTGCCATCACTCTCTAAAAATTCGCTGTAACTATAAAAAGCTTGATCGATAAGCCAGCACTTTAATCTGTTTTTGAAGCTGCCGAAACTTGGGGCCGATATAACTGTGTTCCGGTTTGAAGGGCAATGTTTCCAGAGAAATTACAGGGCTTAGAGATATAACATCTTAGATCTCTGGGTGACGAGCGCAGTGCAGTGCTAGGTAATGATTTGGACTCTTCTTGCTCCAATAGTTGCGTGTCACTGTGCTGTTATGTGGCAGGCATTTTGCTTACCACCAGGCATATGCCCTGCTCGTCTCGTCACTTTTTATTTATAAAAAAATAATAATAATAATAACTATATTCGGAAGAGTGTTATAAACTTCCGGTCCCATAATGTGAGTCAACTTCTGTGACCTCGTGAGAGAGTGTGGTATAACATCCAACTTGTCAGCGTTGCTTATGTTACGAGAAAGTCTCTCTCCTCGACATTGATAAAGACAGCGATAGTAAAGCAATAGCCGATTTAATTAGGCGATAGATGGGCCCTGCTATCGATGTAAAGCGTGCGTGCCAACTCTATACGTATAGATAGTTCAACTTAGTTGTGCGCGGCCCTATGTGTGCGCGGGCTTGTAAATATACAACTTCCATTCGTGCGGTGTCGTCGTCCGACTGCCGCGTCACTGTCACACGAATGAAAGTTGTGTATTTACAAGCCCGCGTACACATAGGGCCGCGCGCACAACTGAGTTGAACTATATATAATAAGTATTTGTAATTTCTTTGTTGTGGTACTTCCCCAGACGGACTCTGCAAAGAATCCTGCTTTACTTACTTAATATGTTAAAAAAAGTTTAACTCTGTTTCCTTGTCGTCAGGTACATCGATGCGTAGGAAGTCATTTCTTCTATTATTTCCGATACATATTGGAAAGTGACGGACAGATACAACAGTTCACGCCGAGTGTAGTAGCAATGGTTTGTGAGTTGATCGGTAGCCACCCCGACGTGGTCCCAGAGTCGTTCGACCATCTCGAAGTTTTCCTGAAGGAATTTCTGTAAGTTTTTTTTTAAACTGATAACTATTAGCACGATGACCCAGTTTAAAGGAGGATCGCTACTTCATAAGTGGGAGGGAGGAGCGAACATTACACATTTAGGTAGGTACACTGGACCGCCATATCGCCTGATGTTAAGCGACGATGCGGTCTACGATGGAGCGTGCTTACCTAGAAGAAACCGATTCACTCTCGATTTGAAGACACCAAGATTATAACTATCGGGGAAAACCCATTGAGTATTAAATTCTCCTTTCTTTATCTGTACTATATTCTAGGGTTGGTCGGTTTGTCAAAGTTCAGGTCACTCGCGGCAGAACCAATCGGAGTGAGTTAGATGTATCGGCGCTCGGGCAGACTCGAAATCAACAATCATAGCTAAATTGTGCCTCTTGGGATAGGTACTCCTATCTCTAGAAGAAACCGATTCCCTCTCGATTTGAAGACACCTGGCATCGATATAAATCAACAGATGTGCCCTGACCACCTTGAAATTGTTAACAAACTGCGCCTCTGTAGCGTGAGTGGTATACAACGACCAATCTACTTGACCCCTGAAATCGCTAGCGGCGAGGTATGTTCCGGTTCTACTTATTTTGGTTGTTGACAACGAACGGTGACAGGTAAAATCGTCCGGCGTTCAGCGCTCCCTACAACCCACTAGAACGGGGAGTGAGCTCACTCTTCCCAACGATAACATAATTCCGAGCGTCTGAAGTTTGAATTGGCATCCATTGATTTATATCCATGACACCAAGATTGTAAACATCGGGGAAAAATCATGCAACACATTGCACAGCATAGCCTAGACGTTCTTATCAAAGTGAATTCAAACATTTTCGTTCGATTTATCGAAACGCCGACTAGTTAAGAGAAATGTGTCCTAATACCTAAATATATGTTAAACCCTCTACACACGAGCCCTAATTTCAGAGGAAATTACGTAAAACTAGTGGGGAAGACTTAATATAACAAAGATACTCCCAATGCTCAAACGCTGGACGTTGGCGAAATTATGGCGACATTACCGAATGGACGCCAAAAGAAAAAGTTTAAGTTGAAGTGTTCTAATAATATTTTGTGCGAAAAAAATGGCGCTTTGACATACGCGTCGTCCGTTTTTTCTTAAAAAAATGTAGATTTTATATTATACTAATGGCCCGTTCCGGCTTCGCTCGGATATTGTCGTGTAAAGACAAATAATTGGAATTAAAACTATCTAATAATAATCTAATAATCTCATTTGTTGTACATGGACGACCTCAAACTTTTTGCACCGAAACGCCAAGACTTGTTGGAGCTATTAAAAACCACGGAGGTTTTTAGTAACGCCATCAAGATGGAGTTCGGTGTAGACAAGTGTGCGGTCATGCATGTACAGCGAGGGAAAGTAGTAAATTCAGAGAATTTACAACTTTCCGAGACTATAACTCTCAGATCTCTCTCCGAAGACGAGACCTACAAATATCTCGGTATGTCACAGTCATTGGGTATATCAGCAGATGACATTAAGAAATCGGTGAAGGACCGCTTCTTGTGCCGACTGACAAAAGTACTCAAAAGTCTTCTGTCAGGCGGTAACAAGGCGCGAGCCTTCAACGGTTGGGTAATGCCTCTGCTGATATACTCTCTTGGCATACTGAGATGGACTCAGACTGAGCTCGACGCCCTGGACAGAAAGGTCCGTCAACTGCTTACAACACACCGAATGCTACACCCGCGCTCATCTGTTGTGAGGCTGTATATCCCGCGGAAGTGTGGAGGTCGAGGCTTTTTAAATGCCAAGAACCTTCACAACCGCGAGGTATGCAGTCTTAGGGATTATTTCCGCAACAGTGAGTCCGGGATGCATCGTGATGTTGTGGCAGTTGACAGGAGCTTCACGCCTCTTTCAATGGCAAACGAGAACTGGCGCAAACCATCGGTGCTCAGCACTGATGATCGCAAGGAAGTATGGAAGAGCAAGGAGCTGCACGGGCGGTTCTATCGGGCCCTGACGGGCCCCGATGTGAATTTGCTCGCGTCGGTGAACTGGCTACGCTTCGGGGACCTCTTCGGAGAAACCGAGGGTTTTGCCTGTGCAATTGCTGACGAAGTTATCAAGACGAACAATTACCGGAAATACATAATGAAGGACGGTACGGTCGACATTTGTCGGGCATGCCGCCGTCCAGGCGAATCACTTCGTCATGTTATTTCCGGTTGTTCGCATCTTGCTAACGGCGAGTACTTGCACAGACAGTAGTAACCTAGTAGCCAGGATCATCCACCAGCAGCTTGCTCTTCGATACGGCCTTGTCGAGTCCGAGGTGCCCTACTATAAGTATGCACCTCTGCCAGTTCTCGAGAATGGTCGTGCGTTGCTCTACTGGGACCGCTCTATCATCACGGACAGGACTATTGTCGCCAATAAGCCTGACATCGTGCTGGTAGACCGGTCCGCGCGTTGGCTGTAATCGTCGATATCACCGTGCCACATGACGAGAACCTCGTGAAAGCTGAGAAGGACAAGCTTAGTACCTTGACTTGGCTCATGAGGTTACCGCCATGTGGGATGTTGATTCGACGATCATAGTCCCAATAGTTGTGTCGGCAAACGGCCTTGTAGCGAAAAGTCTCGACCAACATCTCAAGAGACTTTCGCTAGTCGGTTGGATTAAGGGTCAGATGCAGAAGGCGGTCATCCTCGACACAGCGCGCATCGTCAGGAGGTTCCTTAGTCTGCAGCCCTAACCACCGGTAGCTTGGGCCCTGCCCCGCTGCTGGCGGCACCCTAGTTTTTAAGTTTTTTATAATATTTGTATTTTTTATATATGTATTGTAAAAAACTTAAAAATTAAGAAAAAAGATTAAATGAGTATCTAATATAATATATATATATATCTAATATACTATATTATACTATACCTTTTACATCGATGGAGATATATCAAATACTGACTCGCGGGGTAGCGCGAAAAAAATCTAGAGACGCGTATGATGTTTCTATATCTTTACTTCATAGCGTATCGGAGGTTATATCGCCTATCCTAGCAATTTTGTATAACAAATGCGCTAAAGAAGGGAGGTATCCGCCTGCTCTAAAGAACGTTAAGGTGATGCCCATATATAAAGGGAAAGGAAAACAAGAGGATATTAATAGTTACCGACCGGTATCGATCATTCCGGGTGTTGCGAAAATATTTGAATACGGCTTGAGTAATAGATTTACTGAATACTTAGATGACAATGAGGCACTGAGTGATAGGCAGTATGCCTACCGAAAAGATCCACAACATATGTGACTATGGATATGGTTCGGCGGATCCTTAACGCTCGTGAAGAAGGAAATCAGGTCGCAGTGATTTTCTGCGACCTATCAAAGGCCTTCGACGTGGCGGACCATAGTGTCATAGCGGTTAAACTAAAGCACTATGGAATCGATGGGCCCGCGCTGACGCTTTTAACTGATTTCATGACGGACCGTAGCCAGATCGTAGTGGGGGACGGAGGTAGGGAAAAATCTGACCCACGAAAAACAGTGATCGGCGTAGCGCAGGGTTCTTCGATATCAAATATAATGTTTTCCCTCCTCCTAAATGACCTACCGGAGAACATTCAGGATGCACAAATACTCATGTATGCTGACGACGTTGCTGCCATTGTCATGGCTCCAACCGTAGATGAGCTCGAAAGCAAAGCTGACTAAAGTGGCGAGCAATTTAAATTTGTGGTTTAGGGTTAATGGTTTATTGCTAAACCTAACTAAAACGCATTTTATACACTTTAACTTGGCAGGGCGCGCCTACAGACCACTTAATGTTAATATTAGCAATAGCATCTTGAAGCAGGTTAACTCGGCCACTTTTCTTGGCTTCCACATAGATGGTGGCTTAAAATGGGAAGAACACATTGATAAAATATGTGATAAAATAGGGCGGGCCTGTTTTGCGCTGTGGAAGGTGTCCTCGATCTTGCCGTATCATATGGTACGGTATCGAGCTATGGGGACGAGCTGCCGACTGGGAGCGCGTCTTCAAAATGCAGAAACGACCCGTACGGGCGATAGTGAGAGTGCCACAGGAGGCCTCAGCTCTGCCATATTTTCGAGCGATGGGAATCATGACTGTTCCGAGCCTTGTTTGCTGTCAGGCTGCTCTGTACGCCAGAGACAACCCTGACGAGTTTGTTCGGTTCGGCGATGCCAACCCGCGCTCGCGCCACCGGCAGCGGCTGTGCCCGGTGCCGCATAAACTAACAAAGACATCAAAACTGATGAAAGTTACTGCACCGGATGTATATCATATAGACTGCCATCAAATGTCAGAGACGCGCCTTCCAGGTTGTCTTTCAAATTCAAGTTGAAAAACTGGCTGGTCGAACAAGGGTTCTATAAGTTTGACGATCTGACTAGAATTAAACTAACTGTGTAATCGACTAATGATTGTAGTAGATTTTACATACTACATTATTTTTATTAATTTATATAAATATTGTAATTGAATTAAACCTGATTGTTATAATTAATTGTTATTATAATATTTAATTAATATTGATGGATTGATACAATTGACATTATGATAGAATACCAATTTTTTTTTAATATGATTATGTATTTATGTAATTTAATGTTTGTTATCAATAAAAAATCTGAATCTGAATCTGAATCTAAAAACTCTCAAGTTGGACCAGACTGCGCATGGTGTGCCAATTTAATTTAAAATCGGTTAAGTAGTTTTATCAACCGATGGGGAAGAAAGGTTCTCGAGTGGCGCCACGAACCGGAAGGCGCAGTGTTAGACGGCCTCCCACTAGATGGACAGATGACCTCACAAAGGTCGTTGGAAACCGCTGGTTGCAAGTAGCGCAGGACCGTTCGTTGTGGAAATCTAGGGGGGAGGCCTATGTTCAGCAGTGGACGTCTTGCGGCTGATGATGATGATGAAGTAGTTTAGGAATCCATCGCGGACAACATCGTGACAGGAGATTTATATATATTAAGATTTATACTTGACATTGGCGAAAATGTGAGGCTAAACCACAATAAAAGCTATAAACCAAGAGTTGAATATTTTGTGCAGCCGTGGACCCGACGCATTGGTTTTGCGCGCCCTGAAGGCGATCACTCTGTTCTGTGCTAACGGTACGGCGCACCAGATCCAGCCGTTCGTCTCGTCCGGCTCGTTCGCCGCATTCTGCGCCCTGATGACGCGGGAGAATAGTTCCATCAAGGTCTGCGTGCTAGACGGAATACATCATCTAAAAGAAGTAAGCATAAACTCCTCATGATATCTATCCTTTAGTTAACAGTAAGTTATGGGTTCAAACCCCACACGCACCACTGTCTTTTCGAAGTCATGTGCGTAATGCCGCTAACTTTAAACGGTGAAGGAAACATCGTGAGGAAACCGACATGTACCTAGAACCTTTCGATTGTCTTATCCACCAACACGCACTGGGCTGGCGTTGCGGCCTTAACTCTGTCCTTGCGAGAGAAGGCCCGAGTCCCAGAAGTGGGAACACCTTTAGTGGGCTGTTGATGATGAATTTACGGCTGGTCCAGTTGGGAGAACTGTCCAACCGATCCGGATCCCCTGGTTTGGATCCCACGCACACCACTGTCTTCTCCGAGCCGTGCGCATAACGCACGGTGAAGACAAACGTTCTGTGGAAACTGACATGTTACAAGAAACTTTCGAGGTAGCGCATCGTCCACCAAACCGCACTGGACCAGCGTGGTGGCCTTGACTCTCTCCTTGCGAGAGAAGGCCCCAAGTCCCAGCAGTGAGAACATTTAAGGGGCTGCTAATGTCTTAAGTTTCATAACAGTAATTACAATCGCTTCATGATATTTTCAACTATCCACATTTTGCCAACGAAGAGTATTTAGGTAGACGTGTGGTTCAGCAACTGGCTCTTATATAGGTACAACCTCGTTCAGGCCTGCCACATAACAGCACAGTGACACGCAGCTATAGGAACATGAAGTCCAAAAAACCTAGCCACTGCACTGCGATCGACATCCAGAGATCTAAGATATTATAGCTCTAGGTAATTTCTCCGGAAACATTTCCTTTCACACCGGAACACAGTAATGTTTGCACATTACAGCTTGGCGGTGGAATAACAAGCAAAGGTGTGATACTTCCCCAGGCGGACTCGGCCAAGAGTCCTACCACTACTGTAGAATAACTGGCAAAGGTGTGGTACTTCCCCAGGCGGACTCTGCCAAGAGTCTTACCACTACTGTAGAATAACTGGCAAAGGTGTGGTACATCCCAAGGCGGACTCTGCCAAGAGTCCTACCGCTACTGTAGAATAACGTGCAAAGGTGTGGTACTTCCCCAGGCGGACTCTGCGGAGAGTCATATCCCTACTAAAGTTCTTGAAAATGGTCGTGCGTTGCTATACTGGGACCGCGCTATTATCACGGGCCGGACTATTGTCGCCAATAAGCCTGATATCGTGCTGGTCGACCGGTCTCAACGCCGGGCTGTGATCGTCGATATCACCATACCACATGACGAGAACCTCGTGAAAACCGAGAAGGACAAGCTTAGCAAGTACCTTGACTTGGCTCATGAGGTTACCGCCATGTGGGATGTTGATTCCACGATCATAGTCCCGATAATTCTGTCGGGGAACAACCTTATAGCGAAAAGTAAAATACATATGACTCTGTTTTCAGATAGGTATTCTTTTGACGTGACAACGTCTTAAAAATTGGTTTGCCGGGTGACACTTCAAGAAACTGCGTTACGCTCCGCTCACTTTATGCGCTCACAACGAGAGCGAGTGAGAGGCACGCGTCCCTTCCACTCGGGCATGGTTAGCCCGCCTAAGAGCGAGAGAGACAGACATAAAAAGTGAAAGGCACGCGTCCCTTCCGTAAAATTATTTTACCACTCAAAGTCGTTGTCACGTAAAACTTTCGCCCGTATACCGACTTTACAGGCAACCAATTTTTTTTCTTGTTTTCAGAACGTGGCCCGTCAGTCGTCTGCCGACACAGAGATGCTCGCCGCTGTGTTGCTGCAAATTGATATCCAGCATTTAGTGAAGAACAACCTCACGACTTATGTAAGAATCGTAATTAAAAATATAAGTATTACATCAGCTATCTGGCTCCCATAGTACAAGCTTCGTTTAGTTTGGGGTCAGATGGTGGTGTGTGTGAAATGTCCACCAATATTTATTTATTTAATTTCCCTGCGATGAAAGTGCACTTTCATTGCAGCATATATGCTAGACTATATCAGTACAAAGTCTGGATGAAAGTGCTATGTGTTATGCACTTTCATTGCAGCATATATGCTAGACTATATCAGTACGAAGTCTGGATGAAAATGCTATGTGTTTATGCACTTTCATTGCAGCATATATGCTAGACTATATTTATCAGTACAAAGTCTGGATGAAAGCACTATGTGTTATGCACTTTCATTGCAGCATATATGCTAGACTATATCAGTACGAAGTCTGGATGGGGGTCCAGACGTATACGGCAAGTTTTTTCTTGAAACAAAACAAAAATTAATATATCCATATCGCATTTGTATTGGTAGTGTGGTAGGATGATCTTTTGGAGTGAGAACTTTTTTAGCATTTTAAGAAGTTTTTGGTAGGTCCCATGAATTGACATCACCGACATGCTTATATGGCGGCGTAGCGTCTGAGCGGTGGTAGAGCTACAAATATAAAACACATATTAACTCGCACATAAATGAAGATTTGCTGAGAGCCATCTCTTTCAAGCGGCCATATTAAAAGAAATTCCTATAAGCCCCGCACGTTGATATTGCGAATGGCGGCCATGTTAGTGACGTAGTGATCCGTTTGCAAGGTTCGCGTTTACGTGAATTGTTTAGTTTTTGATGTAAAAACTTCTTTTTACGCACCACAGACAGATTTTCCGTGGGCTCTGAATTGACTCAACCATCATACAATACAATACAATACAAAACACTTTATTGGCACCACAAACAAAGCTGACAATAAGTAATATATAAAAAACAAAAACATAATGGACCAAACAGGCGATCTTATCGCTAAAAGCGATCTCTTCCAGATAACCTTTGATTAATAAGGAAACAAGATTTGTAAGATTTTGGGCAGTGGTGCATATATAATTGTGCATCATGTTCGTAAATAAAAGAAATCTTCGGGTAAACTCGGATAATCTAGATGGCCATGGTCGCGGGTTTCACCCGCGTAGTTGCCAAAGTAAGCTATCGAATTCTGAGTTATAAGTTTTCACTTCTATTGGCAGTTCCTGTGACTACCAATTTTATTTATTTCAGCCACTCCACAGACTCCGGGGCTTGTGACCTTTGTCATTTGTATTCCCCCTTTTTAACACATTTCTTGGATTAGAAGAAGAAAAGGAGAAAATAAATAAATAATTGGAACGAAGTTCCTTATCGCGTGTTGTGAAAGGGGGCTAGACGGAAAAATTCTTACGAAAAGTTGTCACGACACTTTTTGCTATTGTAATCTGTGCGGCGTCGCATGTTTCTCTGTCTGTCTCTCTCTCTCTTTTAGAAAGCAAGCCAGATATTTTCATTTCTATTTCGCATTGAACAGTGTGGTGTCGCGACGATTATTTTTGTTGAGTGTATACAGGTTTTTTGTAAATAAAAAAATAAAAAAATCCTTCACTAATTAACCGAAAGGAACTTCGTTCCATCCGGGTGTCCCTTGACACCTCTCAAGTATTATAATTTTATAAGTATACTACGTCGTGTTTAAATACATTTTTTGCACGGAGCTGTTTTTGCGCAATGTCAGTATGAACTCCATAGTAACTGATTCATACCGCGACAATGTGTCTTCTCCGACTCAGTGTATCTGAGCTCTGTGTTCCGGGGGCCCTGTGTACTTGTGTATAATATTTACATTTGTTCCAGATCGAGACCACACATCGTCAGAAGATAGCAGATATTGTGACGTGGCCTGATTCACTCTTAGAGGGTATTGGAGAAGGATCAACTTAGACCGATTCACCCTTATCTTTATTCTTATACTAGATGTCCGCCCCGGCTTCGCCCGTGGAACATATATAGCACTCAGCGGGATCCCGTACATATCCAACGTGAAAGAATGACTGAAATCGGTTCAGTCATTCCTGAGAATTTCGCTTTCAAACAAAACACCTCTTCAGCTACCTGCTACGCCATCTGTCGGAAATTGGTCGTACCAACTCAGAGATTAGCAAAAAGGTTTTATATGTAATCTGTGATATTCAATGACGCAATCTTAGACACATGCTGTCATGTGTCATGTCAAAGCACGAAACGTACGAAAACTCTCTAAAAGGAATATTTTTTCCCGATTTTGTTACATTCTTGATTCATGCTCCGCTTCTGTTAATAGTAGCGTTATATTCTATAGCCTATAGCCTCCCTCGATAAATGGACTATCCAATAGAAATAGAATCTTTCAATTCAGACCAGCACTTCCCGAGATCCTAGCGTTCAAACAAACAAACTCTTCAGCTTTATAATATTAGTATAAATATATAGAGTGTATGCAAGAAGTATAATATAACGTCACAGACTGATTCACTTTTAGATTAGGTAGGGACCTATTCATGAAGAATATAGTCTTAGCAAGAACTTAAAACACAAACAGTCCACTATATTTTCCCATGGGTAAGATTCAAGCCTGTGACAAGACGAGCAGGACATGTATCTGATGGTAAGCAACGCGCTTGCCACATAACAGCACGATGACACGCAACTATTGGAATATGAAAAGTCCAAATCATTACGATCACAAATCGTCACCCAGGTATACAGGGTTATCGGTGATCACCTGCATTCTTTTAAGGGCATGTTAAGTACTTACATTACATGTTGTGTCTAATTTGTTACACAGTTTTTTAGAAATTCATAACCAGTTTCTTGCTAAACTAAAACGCATATGGCTGTTTTGGGTGCGCGCGCGCAGATATATGCTTTATTTAATTTGTAATTCTTTAGTTTTTGGTGCAATATAGATATAATGTTCACTTTTTTAAGAAACATATTGAGAACAGTTTGTCCTAGACAAACCTTGTTGAGTTTTAAGGGAGAATTTATTTTTGTATGTAATAATCATAGTTTTCGAAATAAATTAAAATATATATATATATATTTATATATTCCCACACAAAATAAAAAAGGTGCAGGTATTTGCCTAGTCTAAAAACATCGAGCTCTACGTAACAAAGCGCACGCTCCCTTTCACCCTCGATAAGTGAAATGTCGACGCGCATCGAGCTAAACAAAGCCAGAGAGGACATCATCATCATCATCATCAGCCACAAGACGTCCACTGCTGAACATAGGCCTCCCCCCTAGATTTCCACAACGAACGGTCCTGCGCAACCTGCAACCAGCGGTTTCCAGCGACCTTTGTGAGGTCATCTGTCCATCTAGAGGGAGGCCGTCCAACACTGCGTCTCCCGGTTCGTGGTCGCCACTCGAGAACCTTTTTTCCCCATCGGTTGTCAGTTCTGCGAGCGATGTGGCCTGCCCATTGCCACTTCAGCTTGCTTACTCTTTGAGCTATGTCGGCCACTTTCGTTCTTTTGCGAATATCCTCATTACGGATTCTGTCGCGCAAAGAGACTCCGAGCATAGCTCTCTCCATAGCTCGCTGTGTGACTTTGAGCTTCGTTATGAGACCAACAGTGAAGGACCACGTCTCAGTTCTATAAGTCATCACTGGCAACACGCACTGGTTAAAGACTTTCGTCTTTAGGCATTGGGGTATTTTGGACTCAAAGATGTGCCGAAGTTTCCCGAACGCTGCCCATCCGAGTTGGATCCTTCGCTGGACCTCTGAATAAGATGGCCTCTACGCCCTGTAATTTCACTGGAAACGTTGCCCTTCAAACCAGGCGCGGTCCCAGCCTCGAATTTTGGAGGGGGTCACTAGTACGCAGCCTCAGATTTAGAGAGGGGGGGTCACCAGTAGAGATACAATAAATCGAGCAAAAACAATCTTTACTAGTAGCGCCCCACGATTTTACCCGCGTAGTTCACGTTCCAGTTGTTTTCCCGCGTTAAAAAATAGACTACTATTAGATATTTTTAATTTTCCTACATTTTTAGTTGAACATATACGATTGGGGGTCATGTCCCCCCCTTCGGACCGCGCATGCTTCAAACTGTTACAAAGTGACGCTTGCACATTGCAGTCTGGTGCTAGAATTACATTAAAAGGTGTGGTAAGTCCCCATGCGGACTACGTAAAGAGTCCTACCACTATATTCTCTCGCAAGAAAAGAGTCACGGTGTTAATCCACCACGCCGGCTAAGTGCGGTTTGGCATATGGCACATCACTAGAATAGTACCTGGTTCACCGAGCTTTGCTCGGTTTTTTTAAATTATATTTAGGCAGGTACGAATTACGTAGTGATGACTTACTTAGATACGAATTAAATGCGTTTATAAAAGGCTCTAAGTATAAGATTTCCTCAAAAAAAAAGAACAAAAAGAAAAGTCCCGAGTGTAACCATCAGGATTCGAACCGGGGCCTGTTGACTCCGAGGGCGAATGAACAATGGCGAAATAAGTTGTCGTATTCTAATGACATTGTAGCAGTTTTTCATTGTCCAAAAACGCGCATAAAATGATGTTTTTAAGAAATAAAACCTAGCTAGATCGATTTATCGTCCCCGAAACCCCATGTATACATAATTTCATGAAAATCGTTCGAGCGGTTTCCGAGATTCAGATTCTATATATATATACCTACTTCCAAGATTAGCTCGTTTAAAGGCATAAGATATCCTTTGAAATACTTCAGTTTCCTGTCGATGTTTTCCTACGCTATTTAAACTAGTTAACGATACATTCGTAAGTGAAAAAGAACAAAATTAAAAATTTTGATTAACCCCCGACTACCTCGGATCTCGGATTTGTAATCTGTACAACATTCTGCTAGTCAAGCCCTTTCATTTGATACCCATATTGTGGTAGTAGTGAAAAAAATAATGTAATTCGCCATTTTGTGGTGGCGGCCATCTTGGATTTGAAATTTGTTATTATGTATTGTATTCTACTAGTCAAGCCCTTTCATTTGACACCCATATTGAGATAAGTTGTGAAGAAATATTTTGTCCGCCATTTTGTGGAGGCGGCCATCTTGAATCGATATTAACCAAACATAGCTAAGAACATCCGCACGGATATCAACCTTCGAATAAAAAAACCGCATTGAAATCGGTCCATCCGTTTGAGCTCTACGGTGCCACAGACAGACACACACACAGACAGACAGACAGACAGACAGACAGACAGACAGACAGACAGACAGACAGACAGACAGACCGACAGACAGACAGACAGACAGACAGACATACAGACAGACAGACATCGACGTCAAACTTATAACACCCCTTTTTTTGGTCGGGGGTTAAAAAGTACTTGAAGTGGAGATTAGATCGTAAAATTCGACGACGAATTAATGTTTCATAGCAATGGATATATGATGAGCACTTAATTCTTCACTATTTCTTAAGTTTGTACGTGATTGCTAAATACGAGGATATTTTAGTAAATATATATTTCTGTATCGTGATTTAATAAACTGTTGAGTTTTATAACTTGTTTTTAACCCCCGACAAAAAAAGGGGTGTTATAAGTTTGACGTCGATGTCTGTCTGTCTGTCTGTCTGTCGGTCTGTCTGTCTGTCTGTCTGTCTGTGTGTGTGTCTGTCTGTGGCACCGTAGAGCTCAAACGGATGGGCCGATTTCGATGCGGTTTTATTTATTTGAAAGTTAATATCCGTGCGGGTGTTCTTAGCTATGTTTGGTTAATATCGATTCAAAATGGCCGCCTCCACAAAATGGCGGACAAAATATTTCTTCACAACCTACCTCAATATGGGTATCAAATGAAAGGGCTTGACTAGTAGAGTACTAAACACTATAACAAATTTCAAATCCAAGATGGCCGCCACCACAAAATGGCGAATTATATAATATTTTTCACTACTGCCTCAATATGGGTATCAAATGAAAGGGCTTGATTAGTAGAATACTTTGCACTATGACAAATTTCAAATCCAAGATGGCCGCTACCACAAAATGGCGAATTACATTTCCTTTTTCACAATTCCCTTAATATTGGTATCAAATGAAAGGGCTTGACTAGTAGAATGTTCTACAGATAACAAATCTAAGGTAGTCGGGGGTTAATCAAAATTTTTAATTTTGTTCTTGTTACTTACTTATGTCACAATTGTAAAGGTACAAGTTCGTGCTGAGACCGCGACCGGAGACCACGACAGGAGACTTTGGTGACATTGACAATTGTATGGGCGCCAGTTCGCGCCGAGACCGCGACTGTCGCGGTACACACATTAAATTTACAAATTTTGAAGCCAAATCTACCAAAATGGCAGAAATCTGTTGCAGATTTAGCTCCTAATTTTAATAAAATAAATAAATAAATTTCTTTATTTGTATATACACAATAATATCTTAAATGTTTACATTGAGAACTCCATAATCAACCTTACGGCATGCAAATATTAGGTTGTCTACGACAATTTGACAAAAAACTTTACAATTTATCACTCTGAGCTGCCTATTCAAGGACAACCAATTTTACTCTATTATTATCTACATTACATAATTATACAAAACTAATTCAGCATTTTTAACAATCCAATGATAATGGAAGCTAACGAATAAAGTAATTGAGTAATGAAAAACAATTATACCTAGTAGATAGATAGATAGATAGATAAACTCTTTATTGCACTTATTTAGAAAACAAAATATAAAAAATATTCAAAACTAAAAAAAAAACAAAGTAGCAATTGGCGACCTTATCGCTAAGAGCGATCTCTTCCAGGCAACCGCAGTATGGAAAAGGAGATAAGAAGAATAAGAAGACGGGGAAGTACAAATAATGAGTGGAAGACTTATAATTACTTATAATTCTACAATTTGGAAAATTACCTATACTACTTATAATATATAATTAAACTACAATACCAATTCCACTAAAACATGCTACATATACTTACATATTAATAACTGTACACTCTAATACATAAATACGAATATAACATACACTAATAGATACATAAATATCATGTTTTACCGATGGAGATTTATGAAATAGAATAGAATAGAGTACGAATGCCCAAAGTAAAAGCTCAAAAATCTGTAAGTGTTACTAGGTTAATGTGTGGCAGATCATTATAACGATTTTCAAAAGTGGCAGAAATTTGGCAGATTTAAAAGGTTCTAAGAAAATTGGGTCACTTTATTTTAACGTTCAATAAAATAATGTTTTATAATTATATTACATACATTAATATCTATAATATTAAATTAGATGAAAATGTATTTGTCAAGCCAGCAACTTCTGTTTCATGGCTGGATTATACGAGGATTCCCCCTCGTGTTGTGTGTTTGTAAAAGAGTGTAATAAGATTATGAACCGTAATTCACACAGTTATAGTGTTCATAATCTTATATCCTTCTCTCTCTTCTCTTTCTCTCTTTCCATCCTTTGGTTGCCTGGAAGAGATCGCTTTAAGTGACAAGGTCGCCAATTGCTACTTTATTTTGTGCTTGTTATTTTGATTGGGCACGCAAAGCACCTGTATTATCTACGCCAAAATGGGTGCATATATTTAATATATAATATGGAGTATAGTAATATATAATATGTAATATATAATATAGACTTATTACCCCCATGTGAAAAGGACTCTAAACTATCTGCATTTCATATGTCAAACCAATTCGTTGTGTCGTTTTGACGTTAATATTTGTTTCCTTGTGGCAAAGTTATATTCTTATTAGATGGCGCTAATGTCAGTTTAAATCTAAAGCACTAAAGCCCATTTAAATCAATGTTTTGCTATTGTGGTATGTATTTTTTCTTTCATCACTAGGTGGCGTTACTGGTATTCTAAATTGTACTAATGAGTTTTTTGCTGCTAAAATGATTTTGATGCCGAATTTGGATTCTTTCGTTCTTTGATTCTTTTTCTGTGTTACAATTAAATTTATAGGTACCTACATTAACATTTCAATTAGATTTGGCTTTGATTAACAGGTTTCACTTGCTTGTGCAACATTAAAACTCAAAAAAATTAATCATTTTGAAGGCTTCATTCAAAATTTAACGCGGGCGAAGTCGCGGCTAACAGCTGGAGAAAAATAGATAAGTAGGTATCAGATCATGCACAACAGCTTCAGACTTTTCATAACGTATCCTATAAAAATCCTACAAACTTCTCAATTGCGGCTATATTCGCTACTACGAAACCTTACTAAGTATGTTTGATTTTGTTTAAAAAGAGAGAAATAAAGATGATATAATACAATATTTTTTGTGTGGAAAAACAAATTCACTCGGTTTTTCAATTGCTACTTATCCAAATATTTTGATGTACTTTTAAGTAATGTATAAGTCCGTAACATCTGCTTACGCGAACGAAGTAGCGGGTTCAGCTAGTATACAATAATTATTTAAAATGTCAATCCATTATTTAGATTTAAATTAATTACACCTCGTTTCCATTGTCTTTCGTCACGAATAAAGTCTGCAGAATAAAGTCTGCGGTTTTATTTAACAGACGACTCTTTCTTTATAGCATTTTTTAAACTTTTTCCCTTTGAGACCTATGCATCCTGCTCTGTCCTTTGAAGTTTGCATAAATCTATCTCGTTTTGTCCGATCATTCGTGGAAAGTAGTGCACGTCACCCGGATATTCGGCTAATCACAGCGCGGCTTTTTACCTCGTCCTGCGCCAGCGCTGGTGAGCTGTGAATGTAGGCGAGATTGGTTTCATCGCCGATATAATATGTCGTAATTCTAAGGATAATAGGACATATAACACAAAAAAAACGAATTATCCGGAAGGTGGTTTATAATCTGTGGCACACCTTATTTTCATGGGTGGCATGTAGCTCACCCCTCCTATCATGAAGTTATTAACTCTATTTTTAAACTTTTCAACTATTTCGATAGCGTTCCAAATGTCTCTAGAATCTGTCTTCCGATTGGCCAGCATGCCAAGATGCAGTTCCGGTGTTGGAGAACGAGCGTTGACTCCGATTAGCAGCAGATACTGCGCTTTGTGTAGCGTATTCAAGGTACCTGAACCATAATAAGGGTCTGTAATAATGAAGTGGTACGGATCAAATTTCATCGTCTTTGGGTTCCAGCACGTCGTCGATTTAATAGCCGAATTCATGTGCAAATAGTCTTTGCTATAATAATAAGCTTTGTAACTGACTTTATCTTCGTCTTCGAGGGGCCAAGAGTGGATGGCTCCGATGGAATGGACCTCCAATTTGTCGTCTTCATCATAGCCCATGATTCGGACTCGCTTGGCGTCGTGTGGGGTGTGGTTGAATGTGTTGAATATGCATTCGCTATGGGTTCCAGTGTCTGTGACGGCGATCGTTACACAGGACTTGGAAGGCGGGGAGCATCTTTGGCATTACTGGAGGCGGCAGCTAGAATCCACTTGTGCTGCAGAAGTACTTTCACTGTATTGTTGACGACGGGTAGTACCATGTATCACGAGACGGGCAGGACCCTGTGTAGTTCAAAGTGCCGCACAACTTATTACCGGGCCTTAAAAGATACGCCGTGCCTAGCGCAAATATTACAGATATTATTCCAGCAATCGCTTGCTTCATGGCTGATCGAGAAGAGTTTGAAGACTGAAGGTAGATTCACTCTTTGGAGAATACTAGGTCGGGTAAATCTCCCAAAAGACAATGTAACCAGCTTATTCCAACTTTGACTGCTTACCTGAGGAACAAATTGTAAATTGTGTACACAAAATGTGACTTTTTTAAGGTAGGTAGTGACGAGACAAGCAAGACATGTGCCTGATGGAAAGCATGAAGAGCCCAAATCATTACCTGGCACTGCTTTGCGCTCGTCCCCCAGAGGCATAAGATGTTCTCTCTATGATGTGTAGATCTGTGATCTCTATGCCTATGAAATTAACATTGATTAAATGATTGAAACATTGCCCTTCCGACCGGAACACAGTTATATTTCTACATTAAGTACTGCTTGGCGGTAGAATAACTGGCAAAGGTGTGGTCTCCCCAGGCGGACACTGCAAAGAGTAGGACACTACAAAATAAGAAGATAACCCGTTTGATGGTTGCCCTTTTTTTCTATCGGAATGCTCGTAGCTCGAAAAAGCGACATCGTCTCATGGTTAATGTTCCAAAGACACGAACGAAGAGATTTGACTCTACTTTTGTGATAAGAACGTCAAGGCTGTGGAATACGTTGCCTGAGAGGGTTTTCCCCGATAGTTACAATCTTGGTGTCTTCAAATCGAGAGTGAATCGGTTTCTTCTAGGTAAACACGCTCCATCGTAGACCGCATCATCATTTAACATCAGGCGAGATGGCGGTCAAGTGTAAACCTATAAAAGTAAAAAAAAAAATAGTAATCGTCGTCTAAGTATAGACCTTCAAAAAACTCTCTTCACACCCTCAAACACCTCGGTTTTTTTTCTGTCGAACTGCTTGTAGTTCGAAAAACTGACATCGTTTCATGGTTGATGTCCCAAAGATTCTAACAAAGAGGTTTGATTCTACTTTCGTGGTAAGGACTTCTGGGATGTGGAATACGTTGCTTGAGTGGGGGTGTTTCCTGATTGTTACAATCTTGGTGTCTTCAAATTGAGAGTGAATCTGTTTTTAAGCGCCGCGCCGACCAAAAAGACGGGTTTATAAGTTTGACGTCGATGTCTGTCTGTCTGTGGCACCGTAGCGCTCAAACTGATGGACCAATTTTAATGCGGTTTTATTATTTGAAAGTTAATTTCCGTACGGTAGTCTTAACTACGTTTGGTTAAAATCGATGCAAGATGGCCGCCTCCACAAAATGGCGGATCAAATTTTGTTTCACACACAGCAACAGCCTCCCTAAAAATTGTTATCAAATAAAAGGGCTTGACTAGTAGAATAGGTACTAAACGTCATGAACAATTTCAAATCCAAGATGGCCGCCACCACAAAATGGCGATTTTTTTCATTCTAAACTCTCTCGATATGGTTATCAAATGAAAGGGTTTTACTAGTAGAATACTGTATGTACAAATTCCAAATCAAGGGCAATCAGGGTAAAAAATGATTTCTTGTGTCTAGGTAGGTAAGCACGCCCCATCGTAAACCGCGTCGTCGCATCATGCGAAGAAAGAGAACGAAATAAACAAAATGTGGTTTTCTAACGAAGTTATCTTACTTGGTCAAAATAGAAGCTAGGACTCAACAAAAAGAAGTACAGTCCGCGAGGTATAAGCTGAGCTTTGCATTTGTGTGAGTGTACATGGATAGTGTAGGTGTGACAACCGGCCTTAGGTGCGGCGCCATTTTCGCCCGGTAAAAACCGGTTTAAACTGATTTTGGGTAACCGGCCTGAGGCGCGGCGCCATTCTGTCTCGCCGCGCTCCTGCCGCACTTCACCTCTTGTACAGACTGCAGCGTGACGTGTTTAATATTATTTTGTTTTTGTTTGATATAAGTGTTAGTAAAATGGATGCCAACACAAATAAGCGCAAAATACGGAAACCATTAAATAGCCAAGTAAAAGAAATTTTGTGTAATTTAAATAGCTATTTTAAAGACATGAACGATAAAGACATGTCAAGTGTGACTACATCAGCCCAATTGGTATCGACATCGACAGGAATTCCACTGTCAACTGTTAAAAGAGTCTTATTGGAAGGTAAACGTGTTTTGAAAGATGGAACCAAATTGTACTGTACAATCATAAAGACAGACACAAACTTAAATATATTTTTTACACAGAAAGTTAAAAAATCTTACCAATGTAAAGGAGGCTGTTTCGAAAACTGCAACTCTTCTACCTTGTTTCCCAATTTAATAGCATAGAATGCTATAAAAATTCCATAAAAATCCACATATATGTTGTATAAATTGATGTACCTATTAAATAAAATTCTCTATATTATTTTTATGGAATTAAATGTTTTATATTAGCATTGCGCCGCGGTTTTGTCCGCGTAGTCCCCGTTTTTTGACGTGACAACGTCTTATAAATTGGTTTGCCGGGTGACACTTCAAGAAACTGCGTTACGCTCCGCTCACGTTATGCGCTCACAACGAGAGCGAGTGAGAGGCACGCGTCCCTTCCACTCGGGCATGGTTAGCCCGCCTAAGAGCGAGAGAGACAAACATAAAAAGTGAAAGGCACGCGTCCCTTCCGTAAAATTATTTTACCACTCAAAGTCGTAGTCACGTAAAACTTTCGCCCGTATACCGACTTTACAGGCAACCAATTTTTTTTGGCATAAAAAAGTAATAGGTATGACGACAGATCCTGCAATTATAAGTAGGTATATTAAATTATCTATATATATAAAGGCAAGTCGTGTTAGTTACACTATTCATAAATCAAGAACGGCTGAATCGATTTGGCTGAAAATTTGTGAGGAGGTAGCTCAGGACCAGGAAAAGGACATAGGATGATTTTTATCACGTTCCCGTGGGACGTCAAAAAACGACAAACGACGAATATCCCGACCGCATTCCCGTATGACGTGACACAAAACGTAAACGACAACTAAACGTCTTTTCATTGTCGTCATGTCAACGGTGACATCACCGAATGAATCACGAAAAGCCAAAAGAAAAAGTTGAAGATGAAGAACCTTTGCTAATCTTTGTATCTAAATCTGAATTGGTACGACCAATTCCCGACAGGTGGCGTAGCAGGTAGCTGATGAGGTTTTGGTGAAAGCGATATTCTCAGGAATGTCTGAACCGATTTCAGTCATTCTTTCACCGTTGGATAATATGAACGGGGTCCTGATGAGTGCTAAATAATGTATCACGGGCGAAGCCGGGGCGGACATCTAGTTTGATACAATGACAACATTTAAATAGAATAAAATATGTACCAACTTTAATTTTGATACTTTTTTGTTTAACTTACTTTCTGATCATTCAACGGTCATTCTCCAGTTCAGCGTTCTCAGCCTAATTACCGTGCCTTTTTAGATTATTTATTAATTTAACATTCAAATATGAAACACATCAAAGATTCCGTTTCATTCGAGGGCGGGACGCTACCCGTATTATATATATATCGTAAGTACGCCTGTAACGTTAGTCAGATAATATACTCGCGTACTTTATTTGATGCAACGTGACGAGCAGGGCATGTACCTGATAGTAAGCCACACGCCTGCCTATAACACCACAGTGACCCGCAGGGGTGGTAACATAAAAAAGCCCAAGGCGTTACCCAGCCACGGCACTGTGCTGCCGCCCAGAGATATTCAAAAAAAATTATTTCAGGTATTAACCCACATACATTATATATTATAAGTTGTTTCATCTCTATTATTTTTTTCCAAGTAATTTCTCTGAAAACTAAACCGGAACACATTAATAGGTACTTGGTGGTGGAATAACTGGCAAAGGTGTGGTACTTCCCCAGACGGACTCTGCCAAGAGTCCTACCACTACTGTAGAATAACTGGCAAAGGTGTGGTACTTCCCCAGGCGGACTCTGTCAAGAGTCCTACCACTACTGTAGAATGACTGGCACAGATGTGGTACTTCACCAGGCGGACTCTGCCAAGAGTCCTACCACTACAAAATGGCATCAAATAGCCTCTACTGCCGCCAACCTCGGGATACCGCAGAAAGAGCGCCTTAGCGTGTGTAACACGTCCAAAAATATGTAGGTATGCTGGCTTAGTTGGTAGGTAGGCCTGCCAAGCTGTGAGTCGTGGGTTCGATCCCCACCCAGTGCAAATGTTTGTGTGATAAATTCAAATATTTGTACTTGGGTGTTTTCTATGTATAGTAAATATGTATTTAAAAATAAATATAATACTAGCTGTACCATGCCACGCTTCGCTGTGGCACATTGTGATGCAAAAATTAGATAAAAACAATCCTTGATGCGGATTAGGTATTTATCATTGTAAAATTTCAGCTCGATCGGTGCAGAACTTTTTGAGTTTTTGAAGCGTACACAAAACAACATAACATTTTTAATAGAGATGTATTTTATCAATTACTAGATGTCCGCCCCGGCGTTGCCCGTGGTACATCATATAGTACTCATCAGGATCCCGTACATATACAATGGTGAAAGAATGATTGAAATCGGTTCAGCCATTCCTGAGAATATCGCTTTCAAACAAAACACCTCTTCAGCTACCATCATCATCAGCGCCATCTGTCGGAAATTGGTTGTACCAAACTCAGATTTAGAAAAAAAAAATTGATTAGCAAAGGTTTTATATTCAAGAGGTATGTAATCTGTGATATTCAATGAAGCAATCTTAGACACATGCTGTCATGTGTCATGTCAAAGCACGAAACGTACGAAGACTCTCAAAAAGGAATATTTTTTCCCGATTTTGTTACATTCTTGATTCATGCTCCGCTTCTATTAATAGTAGCGTTATTTTCTATAGCCTAAAGCCTTCCTCGATAAATGGACTATCCAATAGATAAATAATCTTTCAATCCGGGCCAGTACTTCCCGAGATCCTAGCGTTCAAACAAACAAACAAACTCTTCAGCTTTATAATATTAGTATAGAAGTATAGATCTGGCAATTATTAAGCGATGACGAAAGCATACTGACCAAAGAGGTTATTAAATCTATGATACCGACCCGTTGATTAAAATAGTCTTAATAATTAATAGGTAACAACTATACCTCTTTTTATCTCATTATTCATACTTTTTTAAATAGCAAAAGAAAATTATTTTCGATTGATCGACTATGATGGAACGTAATAAAAAAAAAACTTTTTCGACCTCAGAGAACAACTTAGTCTGTGTCAGAGAAATCAATTAATGTGTAAGTAATGAGTGTACTCATTTTTGTCCGACTTGTAGGTACTACGCTTTGTAGATGAGGTCTAAAATTTATTTTGGATAATAGGTATTTTTAGATCTTGACGTATTTGTCAACTGTTGTGAGTGTACCTACGTAGCTCGTAAAACAAATATAAAGTGACGGGACATGTAAACCATACGCTGAATGGTGAGCTATACACCTTTTCTAAACTATTAGGACAGTCTACTAAGTCATACAACATACAGTCGTTCGACGACATCTAGACGGGTCCAATCGTGCGGGGCGTGCGGGGTGAGACGTGAGAAGTGCGCTCCTGCATTGCCTACATTACAATGTTAGAATTGCAGGAGCGCGACTCAGGGCTGACGTCATCCGTATGTTTTAATTTTATTTTGGTAATAAGCATTTTTTGTTTTCGACATCCCTACCCGTGTCTAGACATCATCAGCGTTTCTCCTAAGATAAAAAGCGATGAGCTACTGGTAGTATTTCTTTATACTGTGCTATTAGTACAGATTCGCACTTGACCACCATATCGCCTGATGTTACCACCGCGGTCTACAATTGAGCGTGCTTATCTAGAATAAACCTATTCGCTCTCGATATCAAGGTTCGAGAGCGAATAGGCTCAAGTTGTCGTTCGGACCTTCGGACTAGACTTCTTTCATAACTTATAACTACACCATTTATATTTAAACAATCTGTTTATTTACTTTGATTTACGCTGTTAGAGATTTACTACGATAACATGGCCCGCCCCTCCAAATTACTGTTTTAATGTGTGTAGTCACATCCTTACGAAAGAGTTTGTATGTAGTTGTAATTATTCATCTGCAGTAGCAGTACGCACACATGCGTGGTGGTGCGTTGTATATTCTTTCACAAATACTTTCAAACGTTTTGAATTCTGGAAGGGCGGGTCATGTTATCGTAGTAAATCTCTATCTCAGAAAGTATTTAAATAAATAAAAAAATACCACTGATAAAAATAGACACGCTACAAAAGAACAACTCTACCTCCTGTGACCAACACATTATCTCAGGTTTAATTCAAAGAAAATTTTACACAATTTCCACAGTAATTTACATTCTTTGGTCTGATATACCAAAGAATGTATGTAGAATTGCATTATATTCAGGCATTGAACTATTATTTCTAGCATAGCGTAGTAATTATAATTCACTGTATTCAGTCTGTGTTTTATGCGAGCTGATTTGTTGTGGAAAGATTTTTAGCTTTTGGAACCAGTTTTCCAGTTTTATTGCGTTTTTGTGGAATATGTCCGAGAATACGAATGTGGCGCCATCTGCTGGGGTCGCGCCACCGTCGCGGTACGCCGCGTGCGCCCACTTCCCACGGGTCGAGTTCGTTAACGAGCCTAATGAAGGTATGTACACTCCGCGAGGTATAAGCTGAGCTTTGCATTAGTGTGAGTGATCACCAATCAGGCAGGAGCGCGGCGAGACAGAATGGCGCCGCGCCTAAGGCCGGTTGTCACACCTACACTATCCATGTACACCTCACACAAATGCAAAGCTCAGCTAATGCCTCGCGGAGTGTAATTGACTCTGTAAGACTGTACATGCCTAGGTGTATGCCTTATATTACCACAATAATATATAGATATTATTTTAATAGAATAATTAATTTTAGATAGTACTTAACAGTATAATTATACAGCATTTTATGAATTTTGTGATGTACATTATTTTATATTTTCAATGACATTATATTTTTTGCAAATGACGAGATATATTAATACTACGTTCTATGTACTTACCATGTCTCAAGGACTATTGCTTTGGTAGAACTCGTTGCAGAGTCCGCCTGGGGAAGTACCACAACTTCTGCGCAGGCAGTTATGAACTGGCAGTTATTATTGTGCAGTTATTATTGTTCTTGTGGTCTGATTTGAAGAGCAATTTTCCAAGATAAATTACAAAGCCTGAAGATCGTATATCGCATATCATTGGGTGACGAGTGTAGTGTAATCCATTATTCCGCAACGCCATACAAAAATCATACGCCAAGGGGATAAGATCGGGTCGCAACCCCCTATCTTCATCTGCACTTAGCTGGACAACTTACAAGTGACGTCATAGTGCTGGATGTTATCATTTTATACCCTTCTATCTTTCTACATAGTCCTCCTGTTGGTTCAAATGACTCACTACACAGGCCTGTTGTCTACTAGGTAATGATTTGGATACTTCATTTTCCATTAGCTGTGACAATGTGCTGTTATGAGGAGTAGTGTTACGTACTATCGGGCACATGTGTATCTTTTTTTTTAAAATAAAGAGTGACGAGACGATCAGGTTATGTGCCTGATGGTAATCAACATACCTGCCATATAACAGCACAGTGACAAGCGGCTATTGGAACATGAAGAGTCCTAGTCATTAGCTAGTACTGCACTGCGCTCGTCTAAGACGATCACCCAGAGATCTAAGATGTTATATCTCTAAGCCCTGTAATTTCTCTGGAAACATTGCCCTTCAAACCGGTACACAGTAGTGTTTGCACATTGCTGCTTGGCGGTAGAATAACTGGCAAAGGTGTGGTACTTCCCAGGCGGACTCTGCTAGGAGCCCTACCACTACTGTAGAATAACTGGCAAAGGTGTGGTACTTCCCCAGGCGGACTCTGCCAAGAGTCCTACCACTACTGTAGAATAACTGGCAAAGGTGTGGTACTTCCTTAGCTTAGAGACTTAGCTGGTCTCGTCTCGTTTTGGATGATTGCAGCCGTGGCGAAGTTGCTGGGCAGCAACTTCGACCTGCCGCCGTTGTTCGAGAGCGGGATGTACGAGCGCGCGTTCATCCAGCACTACTCCATGGCGAGCAACGAGCGGCTTCGGTGCCGCTGGCGCGAGTACGTGCGCTCCGCGGAGAGCCGGCGCTTCCAGCCCGCGCAGCTGCCCGACGTCAAGTGAGCGACAGGTTCATCATCATCATAACAGCCCACGTTCGTCCACTGCTGGACATAGGCCTCTCCAATAATACGCCACTCAGCCCGATCCTCGGCTTTACGTTTCCAACCGCTACCAGCTGCCTTACGTATATCCTCACTCCACCTAGTCTCAGGGCGTCCTACACTACGTTTGCCGATTCGTGGTCTCCACTCCAGAACTCGTCTACCCCAACGGTTATCGGTTCTGCGACAGATATGACCAGCCCACTGAAATTTCAGCTTGCTGATGCGCTGAGCTATGTCGGTGACTTTGGTTCTCTGACGGATGACTTCATTACGAAAACAATCTCTCAGAGAAACTCCAAGCATAGCTCTTTCCATAGCTCGCTGAGCGACTTTGAATTTTCGGACTGCTTTTACTGTTAGCGTTCACGTTTCAGCACCGTAGGTCATGACTGGTAGGACGCACTGATTATATACTTTTGTCTTTAGACATTGTGGGATGGGTGACGAGAAGACTCGGCGAAGTTTTCCGAATGCTGCCCAACCCAGCTGAATTCTTCTCATGGCCTCACTCTCAAAGCTATTTTTACCCAATTCGAGCGTCTGGCCTAGATAAACATATCCCTGAACAATCTCTAGAGTGATTCCATTTACGGCAATCGGTCCCGGAGCAACGAACTCGTTGCACATGACTTTGGTTTTGTCCAAGTTCATCCGAAGACCGATGCGTTGAGAAGAGTTGGCCAAGCTGTCCAGCATCCATTGCAAGTCTTCCAGCGATTCCGCCATCATGACGATATCGTCTGCAAATCTTAGGTGAGAGATGCACAGAGCGACAGGTTGCAGGGATGAAATAATGTTTTTCAGAGAGTTACATTTCTACAACTGCGCGATCCGCTTCCGTCCAAGCGAGTCCATCAGACATCAGGACCACAGGCACCGTCTGAAGCCGGGCCCAGGCGTGGACAACGTGGGCCAGATGCCCATCCCACAGGAAGCACTCATGAAGCGAGGCGCTGTCAAAACTGACAAAGTCACACGACACAAGATGGCGGACAAAGTTAAAAAGGGCGCGAAAAAAATCGTATAGATAATAAATTATGATTTATTTCCAGACATCACTATAATTTTTACTTTGATTTTTTTTAAGTCTAATTATCAATTATACCATTCGTAACCCTACTACAGTTATAAATTCAAAAGTTTGGATGTAAGTTACTCAATTACGTCACTATATACTCTAACTGCATTCTAAATTTCAACTCTAGATAGTAGCATAGCGTTAATGAGTGGGTGTAGCCTACAAGTGATGCGGTATCCGATATAAGCGTTCCTGTGTAGTGGCGACTTCGATCCACCGTCTTCATTATGCGATCATGGTAGTCCTGGTTCTTCTAAAGTGTTTAAATAGGGATGTAATTGAGCAAGAAACAACCAAACTTTGACAGATATATATAAACTCACTACCGCACAGCCTTAAACCGACAAAGAGCACATGGCACTTAGCCCTATCCGGCTACACTGGGTCATTTGTTTTCTCTTCCTCCAAAGGTATTTACGACGAACTTTGACAAGGAAAAGTTTAATAAAAGCGGCCAAGTGCGATTCGGCCTCGCCCATGAACGGGCGTAGCAGCAAGTCACGTAATACACAATTGTAACATTGGTCGATGTTTTAATAATAGTGTAAACGAACTAAGTAAAAACGTAACATTAGAACTTACAGTCCCGTAGTCGTCGTAGTGTTTTTATTTATTTTACCACCATTTTATCACTTTGGAAGTGTCTGTCGCGCAAATTATTTAGTATCTATAGAAAAAAAAAATGGGAGCGTGTACTTATGTACGTACGCGCGTGAGAAGTTATACTTCTTTTATTTTATTAAATTTATCGCCACCGAAAATTTATCCAATATATAACATTCAAATGCTGGCAATACATTGTCCAATCTTTCAATAATTTATTTGATTCTTGAGCTGAGCCAGCTGAGCAAAGTTGACAGAGAAGAGCGGCAACAGCGCGTTACCCGCGTATGTCACGAGCTGGCAACGTCGCGCGTCTTCGCCGTATAATCACTATTATGTATTCTATGCCTAGTAGCGGCAACCGTACGACACTATCTGTGTTCACTCACACATTGACATAAATGAACAAAAAATTCGATGTTATTTCTACTATTAATCTACAATTTTCTTCAACTTAATATGAAATACCGCAAATAAAGACCAATTTAAATGCCAACTATAGTCATTTCAGTGTAAAATACTCTCGTCGCCCATGAATGGTCAAATAGATTAGTATGAAAATCGAACCACCTTAAGCAGACAACTTCATACTGTTAATTTTATGTCACAGGTGCGCGCGCATCTTTAAATTTCACTCTCATCATTTTTTCATAACGCGCCTAAAGAAGTATAACTTCAAAATGATATTGGAAACCTCAACATCATTTTTGAAGACCTATCCATAGAAACCCTTAAAAATAGGGTTTGGTTAAAAAGTGTTTTAGTTTCAGTACACCCCACGGGGCTCCCCAAAAATTTTTGTATTTTTTTAAATTTTTGAGTAAAAATCTTAATGCAGTTCACAGAATACATCTATCTTACACTCCGCGAGGCATACGCTGAGCTTTGCATTTGTGTGAGTGTACATGGATAGTGTAGGTGTGACAACCGGCCTTAGGCGCGGCGCCATTCTGTCTCGCCGCGCTCCTGCCTGATTGGTGATCACTCACACTAATGCAAAGCTCAGCCTATACCTCGCGGACAAAATTTCAAGCTCCTGCCTGATTGGTGATCACTCACACTAATGCAAAGCTCAGCCTATACCTCGCGGACAAAATTTCAAGCTCCTGCCTGATTGGTGATCACTCACACTAATGCAAAGCTCAGCTTATACCTCGCGGACTGTACAGACAGACGTGACGAATCCATAAGGGTTTAGTTTTTACGTGTTACGGAATCCTAAAAACGGTATTTAAACCATTTTAGCTTTAGCTGCCCGTTTGGCACTGAGAAACGTGCCAAACGGGCAGCCACCGCACTCGCCTTGAAAAAGGCCGCCGGACGCGGCCGAAACTCGAGTCGGATTGACCGACCGTATATACGTGAGTGTCCCGTCATCCAATTAAATAGGTATTTAAACACTTCTCCGGGATGACAAAACGTGCACAGCATCTCTGTTGTTGCACATGATGTATAAGCGACGTCTACCGCTTACTATCAGACGAACTGAATGCTTGACACTCAAGCTATGAAAATAAACGATTTATCGTACCTACGCCAACTAACGCTAGGGCATCTCACTCTAATAGAAAAGAAAATTGGCAATTAAGAACTGCCGATAGAAATGAAAACTTATAGGTAACTCAGAATTTGATAGCTTACTTTGGACACTACGCAGGTGAAACCAGAGTGCGTGGCCATGAGTATGGCCATCTATAAATGCGTGGCCATGAGTATGGCCATCTAGAAATGCGTCAGCAATTCTAGAGATGGCCAATGGGAAATGCAGACGCATTTCTAGATGGTCAATGACCATGGTCCCGAGTTTACCCGAAGATCTCTTATCATTCCCGAGCGTGTCGGTAGAATTCAATTCATAGCCCACGTTAAAGGTGTTTCTATGTATAATAAGTATGTATTTAAAACTATATAAGTATTATATCAGCTATCTGGCTGCCATCACACAAGCTTTGCTTAGTTTGGGGTCAGATGGTGTTGTGTGTGAATTGTCCACCAATATTTATAAAAAAAAAAAAACTGTCTGAGGTGCGCCAAAAGAACTGCTCACTGAACTAAAAACCCTAAAATAAAAAGTAGCAATCTCTCCCAGACGACCTGCATTTCGGATAATCGGTTATACGTAACCACAGGCAGCGTAAATTACGAACATACACTTCAATTTCATTTGTATATGTACACATATCTAGATACCTATCATCAGCATTTTACCTGCATTACGAAACTAGTTGTACAGAAACTAGACTAGTTTTCAAACTGGTTCCCATTATCTTTAGTGTAGGTCTGTATACTTATATATAGGTATTGCCACTGTCGTCTTGCATCGCGAAGAAGCAGCAATGGTACGTGTGTTTTTAGAAATTACATTATTTATTTATACCTAATCGACTTCAGAATAAGGTTCTCTATTATCTATGTCGCCGCCGGATTGTATAATTCGCTGTATTATATTACGGCTAGCCGTTTTGTAAAGCGGCGGTTTAACGATTAGCCAGATAGAAAGCGGCTGATTAAAAAACAACCGGAATGTATTCGACGCCATACGTCATTCAAAACGGCTAGCTGTAATGTAATAAAGCGAATTTGCCGCCTCTTTGACAAGTTTTAGTTCCGATTCTTAACACTCATGGCGCTGCCTGACTAACAACAACTATGGCGTTGAAAATAGTACTTACGTGTGTTGCTAAATTGCTAAGGCGACTGTGGGTTCTGGTGTTCGGCGGAATCCTACACAATATTAGATTAGATCTATTTATTGGCCTTATAACATATAGTTACACTGGACAAGTCACAGATACAATAAAATTAATTTTATAATCGGTGAAAAAACAAACAAATAAGTAGTATTATTGAATTAGAGAAAAATATAAATGACAAACCACAACTTATCAATGTTACAACAACAGAACAGAACTAGGTACACAGATATTTCAAATTAAGACAATGAAGTTAAAATAATTAATTCCAGGTAAGAATAATCCCTAGAGTGTACTACCTATATAAAAATGCGGGAGCCAGAAGCTCAAGGGAGGTCCTGAGTGGAGAAACGACACTCAGGGCTGACCGCAGAGCTTCTAGCGGGAGCCCATCCGGAGTCAAATCTCAATGATAGACCCTTGTCTAAGTGCACCATATTTCTTAGGTGTGTACCATCACCACTAGGTTCATCAATATCAAGTTAGGTTAGTCGTCAGGTCAGGTCTAGGTTAGTCGTAGGTCATAGCTCAAGTTTTATCTGAGAGGTAAGATGTTTTAAAAAGAGTAAGGAAAATGGCAAAAGATAATCTATCCGATTGTTCTGATTAATACAATTAATTTTCATAGTTTATTTTGTAAGTATGGTCACCCTACAATTTAAGCAGTAGTACAATGCGGGTAAACTTTGGCCGCCGTATTGAAGAACGTATCGCAATGACAATCCGGCTACTCGTTGAGCCGCATTACAAAACGGCCCTGTTTTTCAAAACGGCTAGCCGTAATGTAATACGGCGGATTATACGATCCGGCTGCGATATATATAGTTATGCCAGATTAGAAAGGTCCTGATATTCTTCTGCGTGGTGTCGGCAACGTTGGTTCAGGACCTGTCCGCCATCATGCAGTCTCTCTCCGGCGCCTCTGAGCCAAGCGGCACCCCATTCAGAACCACCACTAAAGGTAACCAGGATTTATTACAGAGAAACTCTTCAGCCGACCACTTGTGGTGGGGGAAATCTTTATGAACTCGCGTCACCCGTGCGCGGTCCCAGTCTCGAAATTTGGGAGGGGGTCATCAGTACACAACCTCAGATTTTGGGGTCACCAGTAGAAATACAATAAATCGAGTAAAAAATACTTTACTAGTAGCGCCCCTCGATTTTACCCGCGTAGTCGCCGTTCCAGTTGTTTTCTCGCGATAAAAAAATTGTCTATTTACTATTACACATTAGAGATATTTATTCCCACATAAGCTTTATCGAAATCGGTGTGGGGGTTGTTGAAATATCACCAAAAAACTAAAATATCTGACGATGTAATGCTAGATTTACCTGCCTAACCACAAATTACGAAATTTAATCGTGTTTTGTTGTTTTTTTTCGGAAAAAAAACATTTTTTTGGCATGCATTTCGGAGACTGGCGTTGATCTGACTGATACCTACAATAAGTACAAGAACAAAATTAAAATTTCGATTAACCCTCGACTACCTCAGATTTGTTATCAGTACAACATTCTACTAGTCAAGCTCTTTCATTTGATATCTATGTTAAGGGAGTTGTGAAAAAGAAATGTATTTTGTGGAAGCGGCCATCTTGGATTTGAAATTTGTCATAGTGCAATATTCCACTCGTCAAGCCCTTTTGTTTGATACCCATATTGAGATAGTAGTGAAAAAATAATATAATTCGCCATTTTGTGGTGGCGGCCATCTTGGATTTGATTTTTTTATAGTGTATAGTATTCTACTAGTCAAGCCCTTTCATTTGATACCCATGTTAAGGTAGAGATTTACTACGATAACATGACCCGCCCCTGCAGAATTCAAAACGTTTGAAAGTATTTGTAAAAGTATATACAACGCACCACCACGCATGTGTGCGTACTGCTACTGCAGACGAATAATTACAACTACATACAAACTCTTTCGTAAGGATGTGACTACACACATTAAAACATTAATTTGGAGGGGCGGGCCATGTTATCGTAGAAAATCTCTAGGTTGTGAAGAAATATGTTGTCCGCCATTTTGTGGCGGCGGCCATCTTGAATCGATATTAACCAAACATAGCTAAGAACATCCGCACAGGTATTAACTTTCAAATAAAAACACCGCATCGAAATCGGCCCATCCGTTTGAGCTCTACGGTGCCACACAGACAGACAGACAGACAGACAGACATCGACGTCAAACTTATAACACCCCTTTTTTTGGTCGGGGGTTAAAAACCACAATAATAGTCTAAGATCCCGCTATACAACGACCTTCATCGAGCTGTTTATTGGATGAAAAGTGTTTTATATGTAATTTAATATGTCAACAAATATATTGCAAATGGGTTGCCTACAAAATTTCAGTCCAGAATATGATTAATTAATATATATATTTTTTTATATTTCACTTAAGTAAATTGATTGAATTTAAAAAAAAACTAAATAACAGAACTTATTATAATGTTTCCTTGCATTGTTGCAGCTTTCGCCTCCTGTATCAATTTCAATAGAGAGAAGGGCGAGTGCGTTCCTTACTACGCGTGCCAATTAAGGTGCGTCCCCCAGCAAAACGAGTTTTTGTCCAGTATTCAGATCTATCTATTCATTAGCCAAAACAAATACCAACTGATAAAAATTGTCAGTCATAGGAACTGCCGATAGAAGTGACAACTTATACCTAGCTCAGAATTTGATAGTTTACTTTGGAAACTACGCGGGTGAAACCGGAGAGCGTGGCCATGACCATGAAATGCTGACGCATTTCTAGACGGATGATGTCTAGATACCCAAAGATATTTTTAGATGGCCAATAGGAAATGCTGTCTCATTTCTAGATAGCCAATGGCCATGATCTCGAGTTTACCCGAAGATTTCTTATCATTCCCGAGCGTGACGCTAAAATCCGATTCACAGCCCATGAAATCCCATCTTGCGGTGTGAGGTTAGAAATGCTCAAGGTCATGTGCTCGGGGTACGGCCTTAAAGGAACTCGAAACAATCAATACACAGTGAGTTGAAGGAACTGTGTGTTTTCAAGACGTTACAAAATAGGTACTTCATGTTTGAGTAGGTTTATTTTTCCAATACTGCACAGAAACTTTACCACGAATTGTTCAGCGTTAATTCCAGATTTTTAATTAAAATAATGATTGTCTAATCCACAGCTCTCCTACGGCATCCGGCTGTGCAGCTTTCCTCGACGTCTGTTGTACTGCTTCAGAGAGAATTGACCTCTAAACCCTCTGAAACTTACCTAGTAAGAATAGTGAGTAGTCAGCTGCCGAAGTGAAGAACTAGATGAACTACTTACTAATTTTGTATTGTTAGTTTGTAATGTGTGCTTGTCTTTAAATACTTATTAAATACATTCAACGTTGCGGTTCTACTTATTTTGGGCGTGTAGTTCGCAGGGTCAGCATGACTACCTACCCTTTTTGGGCACTGGTTGCATGTTGCAAGCTTCCAAGACTTCGGTACTAGCCCCGTTTGGAGAGAGAGCTTAAATAGGCGCGTCAGTATCGGAGACAACTCAGGCGCACAAGCCTTCAACACTAGGACAGGGATACCATCTGAGCCACTGGCTTTATTCACGTCCATATTGCGTAGCGCTTTGCGAACCTCCATTTGGCGAATGTGTATCTCTGACATAAAAGTCGGACAGCCGGATGGAGTAGGTGTCGCGCTACCAGCATCAAGACGCGAAGCTTCCGCAAACTGAGATGCAAACAAGTTTGCCTTCTCCGTTGCAGTGTGATAAACCACTCGATGTGCCCTGAGCACCTTGAAATTGGTAATAAGCTGCGCCTGTGTAGCGTAAGTAGTACTTGACCCCTAGAATCGCTAGCGGCGAGGTATGCTGTGGCTCCAAGGGCGGATCCAGCTTTGCCTCCAGAGGTCACATGGCTTCGCGCTTAGGGTATTTTAACTGTGAAGGGTATATATACTATTAGAATATACTAAGGCCTCATTTTTGTCTATATTATCCTATCCGTGCATGGTTGCCTGGAAGAGATCGCTTTAAGCGATAAGGTCGCCAATTAAAATGTCTAGCATACAATTTTCTAAAGTTCCTGTTGTAATTTTTTGTGTTTTTATTGTATGTGGCTTTTAATAAAGAGTTTTCTTATCTTATCTTAAGGATATAGGTAAGCAGGTAAGGAGATGGTAGCATATTTACAAAAATGTCCAGCTGTATGCTACGATAAATTAAACACAGATTTCTAAAACAAAAGGCAGATGGAACGTTCGGAACACAGATCCTAAGGTCCAGAAAGCAAATATCAAACGCCAAAGCAAATACAAACTCCAGTCAGTACGAAACGGACTTCCGTCTTGTACGGGAGTCCCGTGTGATTTTAAGTTTTGTTTAAGATTATGCCGTCTTGTGTCTTCAAGCATTGCAAACATTGTTCCCAAAAATAAGAAAAGGAAAGAGGAATATCATTTCATAGGAAAGTTTGAATATTTTTACTGCTATTTATATAATTTAGGCGATTTCATTTCGATTGATGAATAGAAACACAACACCTCAACGAAAATTAGTCAGTGTTGCGATACTAAATTGAAATTCTTTTCCCTAAAGTTATGGTAAAATATAGATTATGATTTTTTTTAAGATACTCGTAGACCAAATTATTTATGTAGATTATATTATTCTATTTTAAACCTATTTTTATAATCGTAAATTAATTTTTTAATTTAATGTGAATCGATTCCTAGCACAAATCTACGTCATTACTAGTGTTTATAACAATACTAATAGTGTTGATGAAAACTACAGTTATGAAGCAAGTTTTTGATACTTGTAAGTAGGTATAGCGGAGCTTAAAAAAGTAGGCGAGTTATTTTGAGAGATCTAATCGTTTTAATTAACCTCATGTTATCTGGTCGAGTCAGTAGTAGCATTGTCGAAGTTTTATACGGTGCTAATTTGTGCGTACATACTTACCCAAAAAAGCCAAGGTGGGTTGTAGGTATAAAACAATTGCTATTTCGAGCTCCCTGTCCCAACAAACTTGATTTTGGTTCTCTGGGTGGACGTGAGGCTGCTATTCATACTCTCCTGACTTTTTTGTCCAAAATTGGGGAGAGGCCTGTTAAAGGTGGGCATCAAAAACGCCTTTAAGTTGGTTGACCGTGGAGCCCCGTTGTCCGAAGTGAAGAATAAAATACTTGACCTTTACAATTTTCTTTGGAAATGTTATGGCAGACCCGCGAAATTATCAAAACAATCCAATGCTATCTTCCGTTGGCTATCAACTTGGTGAACCTTCGGCCATGCGACCTTCGCCCTGGCCATTCGCTCTATCATTTAACGTCTCCAGTCCAATTTAAGCGTTTGGTACTTTGACGACGGAACTTTGGGTGGCGATGTGAATAATGTTCAACAGATTTACAAAAACTCTTAGACGGTTTTCGTTGGTTTGTATCAACATTTTTGAAAAGATGAACTTTTCGTTTGCGACACGCGTCCAGACAAAGATTGGATAGTAAACAAATTGAATGATCTGGCCCCCCAACATCAAATCAGTTGAAAAAATTCTCTTCACCTCCATTGTTCACCGATATTAAATGAGGAGTTGCCACCTTATGTCAAGCATAATATTCAAAATTTCACAAGAAGCTCCGATAGAATACTCAAAATAAACACACACATAATGCAAGGGCATAATAAGAGTGTTATAATAAATTATTTCAACATTATAATATATATGTGATCTGAATCCAAAAGCGCACCATAAACACAAAATTGTATTTCCTAAGTGCAGACTTCAGAAAACAAATAACTCTTTCAAATGTCATGGTATTCGCTTCTATAATGCAATCCCTGTACAAGTGGAAGGCCTCAATGAAACCAAGTTTAAAAATGAAATAAAAAGCTACCTATTGAGCAAGGCATATTATAATATAGACGACTTTGTTAAAGATAGTAACGTATGGAAGAGAAATGTGTCGAAATTAGAATCTTGTAATAAGGTAAAATAATAGATTTTTAAGATTTTTGATGTTACATTGTTTATTTTATTTTATTTTATTTTATTTTATTTTATTGGTACGATAGCAATAAACAAATCAAAACTTAAATAAACTACTTATGATAAACTTATCAATATGAATTTGTTCATCTAAATGTCGTACACGGCATTGATAACAATTACTACATTAAGACAACGCCAACTTACACAACGAAATTTCAAGAAATGTTTTATGAATATTTTGCGACAATCCTATTCTAGGCCATATCCGAAAGCCGTGATATGTTAAATATCCAAAGAATATAGTAACTTTTTGAAGCCATTAAGATTCTGATAAAAGATATCGAGTTCATCGCATTTGTTACAACAGACATCGTTATATAGTTCACACATGCGATACAATGGATTATTGCGCCCTACATTGTTTTTGGTAGATGGAATATCAAAAAGCCCACGAGTAGGTCTGCGTACCGATATTTTACGAGTAGAATAATTGACGTCAGCAACCAATTCATCACCCAATGAACCGTTCGCAATCTTATGAAGCAAACACAAATCAGCAATTTTACGCCTTTGTAATAGACTGTCTAAGTTAAAATGTGCCAGCCGGTCTTCGTACTCAGGAAGAGTTCTCCGTAAACCTTGTTTGATACTTAATTGCCTGAGAAACCGCCGTTGTATGGATTCAATACTATCCCTGTCCACTTTGTAAATAGGAGCCCAAATTGACGAACAGTACTCGAGCTGTGACCTAACCAACGATACGTACAGTGTCTTGAACGAGTTCATTTGTTTAAAGGGTTTTGCGGTTCGCATTATAAAACCTAACATTCCACCGGCCTTAGCCACAATAGTTTTGTAATGGAATTTAAAATTCAGTGAAGAATCCAACCAAACACCTAGATCCTTCACGACACCTACCTTACTCAGTCCAATGCCGTCAATTAAATACTGATAATCAATTATAGTTTTCTTGTTTGTGAAAGTTATAAACTGACATTTGTCTTTATTTAAAGGCATACCGTTCAACCCACACCACTCATCAATCATGTTAATATTCTGCTGAAGTAACAGACAGTCCTCTCTGCAAGTTATCTCAGCGTATAACTTTATATCGTCTGCATAAGCCAGATACGGACAAGTCATTCTATCCAGCAGATCATTGATGAATATCAAAAAAAGCAAAGGGCCCAAATTAGATCCTTGCGGCACTCCTGATGTTGGTTCGAATGTAGTATCTATAGTATCTGTAGTAGTTTGTACTAATGTAGTATCTGTATACTGTGTGTATTGATTATTTGTTATATTGTCTTCGAAAAAGCCTTTTTACAGCTGCATGTAATTGACTAGGCCCCTTTACAGCTGCTTTATTCTTTTTGACGTTGTTATTTTATCATATTATGTACACACATTCTTTGCCTTTTTGTAAATGACGTTACCAAGTGTTCTTATGAATTTATGGTATGAATAAATGAATTGAATTGAATTGAATCAATAGTGGGGTTTTTTTCTTAAGACTGGGAACATTACACGCACACCAACGTCAGTAATTTGACAACGTCGGTGAGAGCTGTCACGCATACATAACTAATTACTGGCCTCACAGTTAACGTAGTGATTACTTCCTCTGTGCTCACAGTATCGTTCACGAAGGTTTCATCTGTTTAGAAATCTGTGAAATTAAACTTCAAAAATGTTTCACAGTGATGCAAGGTCAAAGTTCTTTATTCATAAATGTACAATTTACATGTCAATTAAAAAAAAATTGCTGGTGCTGTTGTAGATAAAGGGTATAAGGTATGAACGTAGTAAATGTAAACGAATTGAAGTATGTCATTGGCGAGATTTTTTTTTTAACTTTTATAGTTTTACACTTGACCGCCATCTCGCCTGATGTTAAACGATGACGCGGTCTACGATGGAGCGTGTTTATCTAGAAGAAACCGATTCACTCTCGATTTGAAGACACAAAGATTGTAACTATCGGGAAAAACCTTCTCAGGCAACGTATTCCACAGCCTAGACGTTCTTATCACGAAAGTAGAGTCAAATCTCTTCGTGTCTTTGGAACATAAACCATGAAACGATGTCGCTTTTTCGAGCTACGAGCATTCCGATAGAAAAAAGGGCAAGGTGGATCGTACAAATCAGTCGCACACTCTCGAATTGTATCCGATAAAAAACCGATAAGCTAACAATTTTCCGGCAATGTTCGAGACTTCGTAGTCTTTTAAATTAATTAAGTAAATTAATTAATTTTTAAATAATTCTCATCACCAGCGGTGCGCTGGTACTCTGGGATATCTATGAGATTTCGTGGCGGCGGAGCGGGTGGATTCAAACTAAACAATACGTGGAAGAAAAACAACAGGAGGGTGGAAGACCCTGGGGTTTGGCCCTTTCCCCCGAAACACAAAAGAAAGGACGTTAGGAATCCAGCGTCCTCCGGGCGATGGAGCGTCATAATTCGTAATTCATTTATTCGCGTATATGGGTACACAAAAGATCTTAACAGATTACACATGGTCAATACAGAGCTTATGGAGCTCTGTATTGACCACCTAGATCCACCTTTCGGTATGCAAAACAATAATTTTAAACTAAATCACATAAATCATAAATTACACAATGTCAACAATAAACACTACAGACTACAGATAAAATCATCAGAAATCAGTCACAGACTAAGTAGAGAGATACTCTCAATCAACCAATGACAACACATATCAATACAATAGCCAATTGACCGCCCATAGCGTCAATAGGGATGATAACAATTTTTCAAAAGTGATTTTATTTTGAAGATTGACGCATGTATTATAATATTTTATATCAAAATATTAGTATTCTCGATGAGAAAATATACAATATTAGACTAATTTTGAAGTTTCCTGTTATAACACTAACGACTGTCATGACGTCACTAGTCGCAAAACAATGGTTGCGATTCATGGCTGTATGTCCAGTTTTATGTGTTTTCTTATCATTGCTTGAACACAAACAATCAAAATCGTCGTCCCTAAGATCGCAAACTATAATAAAAATGTAGAAAAGTAAACAATTTCGTCAGTTTTAGATAGCTTGTTTTGCGACTAATGACGTAATAAGTCATATTGGTGTTTCCAGTCACATGACAACAGATTAAAAATAAAGCGTTTAAAATAATTTATTGTAAATTTACTACGTAATATTAAATTAAAATAATGGGATTTTCGATATTGTGTTAATACAAGCTATCATAAAATTAACACTACACATTAATTTGTGATTAGTGTTAACATCCCTATTCTGCTCTTTCCACTTGTGGTCTCTCTTTGGCAGCTGCCTTTGACTGGTGCTTTGTGAAATGATCTTGATGCGGTGCAGTGCGGTGCTAATTAGTAATTTTTACTGGCGCGAAGCGAAGCTATTTAGGAACAGATGTCTATCAAATTGACGTAATGAAAGTGCGAATGTTCGAATGCGAAATGTAAGAGAGAAAGTGACCGCGCCTTCGGCGCGGCGGCGGTTTTATATTATTCCGCGGGGGGAGTCACCCGAGAGTGAGCGTGAATTCGCAGGCAAGGTACCCTCTAAGTGCCTCAGAAAAAAAACCAGTCATCATAAAAAATGTAATATTATTGTTGACAAAAATAGTTATTTATGAAATCGATTCACAATGAGGCGTTTTCCAGACGCAAAAAGACTTGTCAAAGATAGTTCTATACATTGTCAAGTGTGGCACCACTGTTGGTTTTTGTGAAATTTCTCTAACAAAATAAAACAGTGGCGCCACCTACGGTGAAATTGGGAACTGTATTTGACAGGTCTTTTTACGTCTTGAAAACCAACGATATAAACCAATGGACGTGCCCTGAGTAATTTGAAATTGGTAATAAACTGCGTCTCTGTGTGCGGCGTAAGTAGTTTACACATAACCAATCTACTTGACCCCTAGAATCGCTAGTGACGCGATATTCTGTGGTTCTACTTATTTTGGTTGTTGACAACGAATAGTGATAAGTAACAACGTCCGACGTTCACCGCTTCCTGCAACCGACTGGAACGGAATGAGTGAGCACACTCTTCCCAACAATGACATGATTCCGTGCGCCCTAAAGTTTGGGAGGGCACATCTGTGTATTGAAATCTTTGTTGATAACGCCCCATAAGCGGCGCTATATCATACACTAGATGCCCGCCCCGGCTTCGCCCGTGGTATATTATATAAGCACTCATCGGGATCCCGTACAAATTCAACGGTGAAAGAATGACTGAAATCGGTTCACTCATTCCTGAGAATATCGATTTCAAACAAAAAAACCTATTCAGCTACCTGCTACGCCACCTGTCGGAAATTGGTCGTACCAACTCAGATTTAGAAAAAAAAAATAGCAAAGGTTTATATTCAATGCACAGATTACTGAAATTCAATGACGCAATCTTTGACACACGCTGTCATGTGTCATGTCAAAGCACGAAACGTACGAAAACTCTCAAAAGGGGAATATTTTATCCCGATTTTGTTACATTCTTGTTTCATGCTCCGCTTCAATTAATAGTAGAGTTATTTTCTATAGCCTTCCTCGATAAATGGACTATCCAATAGAAAAATAATCTTTCAATTCGGACCAGTACTTCCCGAGATCCTAGCGTTCAAACAAACAAACTCTTCAGTTTTATAATATTAGTATAGATTCCCCTCTTTTTATAAGTCGATTTAAAAAGTAAAAGAAAAGTTGAGTTTCAGCTCTTAAATATAGCTTAATCTATACCAACATGTGTCCTCTTCATGTGTCGTCGTAACGAGTCCTTAGTAGCGAAGGGGTTAGTGCACACCTCACACGAGAACCTCTTCTCGCCCGAATGGGTCACCTTATGCCTCGCCACATCAGACTTGGTGTAGAACAAGTGATGGCACACATCACACTCATGACTCTTCTCCTTATTATGCACATTTTTGACATGATTATTGCACAAGCTCCGCGTTATAAACGATTTCGAACAAATCTCGCAACGGAACACCGGTTCGGTCATACCATGGGTATCGACCAAGTGGCGTACTTTGAAATTCTCCTGATAGAATCGTTCCGAACAAAAGGGGCAGGGAAATCGAAGTTTTTTCTCGAATTTAATCCCGTGGACTGTTATATCGTGGTGCTTCTTCTCGGATTTGCTATTGAAGATTACATCGCAAGATTTGCAACGCAAGGGACGATGTGATCGAGTTTTATGGAGATTTAAAAACACTAAATTAGAAAACCCAGCCCCACATATATGACAGACCTGCCGCTGAAAATGCTTATTTATATGTATATTCAACAGTCTAAACACGGAGAAGCTGTCGAAACAAATTTGACATTTCAAATTCTTTTCTACCCGAAAAGGGACGAGCAAGTCTTCGCCGATACCCATACTGTGAGTTCTCGATAGATGTTGTTTCAAATTCGATACGCTATCGAGTTTCTCGCGACACAATCTGCATTCCAAATTCGAGATTTCGACTTTGACTAGACGATTTTGCTGTGAAATTATCTTTTTCGATGTTTTCTAGACTGTGGCGAGTAGATGTGTGTTGTTTGAGTTGATTTATATCGGTAAATGGTGTGTTGCAACAGAAACATCGATACTGGCTTTTGTTCCATTGAAACACGCACAGGTTCGAGTTCTGAATGAGTTTGAGTGAGTTTTCCCGTAGTAGGGGACCGGAGCCGCGGCGTTCCGCTATCTTGCTCCAGTCTTTCTCTGACGTTCCTACCTCTGAAAGGTAAAGAAAATGACATTTAATACTTACGTGCAAATGTCACTGTGATTCAGTTTGAAGGGCAATGTTTCTACATAAACTACAGGGTATATAGGTAAATCATATTTTGCCTCCAGCGAGCAACACGGAAGGGAGTAGCCATACACAGCGTTTCTCCTCTGTCAAAGTACAAGTCCGCGTGGACCATAGAGTTTGATAATATACTGTGGCTGAGGGCGGGGCTAGATTTGTGAATGGTGCTTTATTTTTTATGCGTTAGTGATTTGGCTGTGTGAGTATGATCGGCAATGGATCGGTACAGGTATGTTTTGTATGTAATAGTGCGGATTTGCGCTAGTGTGCAACTTTCCCCTCCCGCAAGAAATGACAGAAAGATTTGAACAATATTCTTTAGCACGATTTAATTCATTGTTTAAATACCTCGAGGTTTGGGCAGCGTTACAACCGCCGTGGTCACGAGAAGACTGGAGAATTTTCGGGTCGTCTCATTGCGAAATGAGGGGATCTAGATCTAGCCTCATTTGGTCTTCAAAAATCGCAGGGTTACCACCACGACACACAACACTAACCGTATAACATTATGTGTTCAAATCGAAAAGTTTAAAAAAAACTTGAGAGGTGTCAAGGGACACCCGGATAGAACGAAGTTCCTTTCGATTAATTAGTGAAGGAATTATTGTTTTTTTTTTATTATTTACAAAAAACCTGTATACACTCAACAAAAATAATCGTCGCGACACCAGACTGTTCAATGCGAAATAGAAATGAAAATATCTGTCTTGCTTTCTATAAGAGAGAGAGAGAGACAGACAGAGAAACATGCGACGCCGCACAGCTTACAATAGCAAAAAGTGTCGTGACAACTTTTCGTAAGATTTTTTTCCGTCTAGTCCCCTTTCACAACGCGCGATAAGGAACATCGTTCCAACAATAATATTATTTAGCTAAGGCTACTCCCTTCCGTGCTTGCGCGGAAGACCGAGTTGCTCGATGTTTGCCTCTGGGTGGGAGTGCAGTGCAGTGGGAGGTAATGATTTGGATGCTTCGTGTTCCTATGACTGCGTGACATGACTTTTATGAGCAGGCGTAATTCCTACCTCTAGGCATATGTCCTAATCACTACATTATTAAAATAAAAATCTGCCATGCTTATTCTTTTGTTTCACAAACAAAACATAACGAAGAGACAGCGCTTAGAAGTTGCGCGTGACGTCACTTCATTGTACGATTTTTACGTAGACGTGACGTCACAACACCCCACTCCGGAAGTGTGATAATCTACGTCTTCACCGATTTTTATACTCAAAATTTGATAGCTTACTTTAGAAAATACGCGGGTGAAACCGGAGGCCGTGGCCATGACCATCTAGAAACGCTGACGCATTTCCCCAATGGGAAATGCTGACACATTTCTAGATGGCCAATGGTCATGGTCCCGAGTTTACCCGAAGATTTATTATCATTTCCAACGCTAGAATAGAAATCTGTTTGAGGTGCGCCAAAGGAAGTTTTCACTTCGAAAATCGGCGACTCATTTATGCGAATTTATATTTTGCTAACTTAATCCTAAGACTGAAAATGAGTTGCTAAGATAATGGATAGGATTATAATCACTCACCAACGTCGTTTTCTTTGATCTTACATCTCTTAGATTTGGACTTCAGTTCGGTTTTCTGTTTCTTTCGTTTTCCCGTCGCTTCGGTGGGACCGTTCAGTTTTATATTAGCCAGTGTTTCTGGAAAAAATATAACGAATTATTAAAAAAGAACAGGTGTTTCATACTTACATATAAACAGTGGCGCCTGGAGAACACGGCCATCGCCCGGGGCGTCGCTATTGCAGGCGCCTCACGTTAAGAAAATTTAAAAAAAAACACTTTTTTTAATTTTTAACTTTAATAGGTTTACACTTGACCGCCATCTCGCCTGATGTTAAGCGACCATGCGTTCTACGATGGAGCGTGTTTACCTAGAAGAAACCGATTCACTCTCGATTTGAAGACACCAAGATTATAACTATCGGGAAAAACCCACTCAGGCAACTCATTCCACAGCCTAGACGTTCTTATCACAAACGTAGAGTCAAACCTCTTTGTCCGTGTCTTTGGAATATCCACCATGAAACGGTGCCGCTTCTTCGAGTTACGAGAAGTACGATAGTAAAAAGGGCAAGGTGGTATAAGATCATGCAGATCAGTAACTAATTAAAACCAAAAAATTATCTTGATTTTGATTCTTTGTTAAGGTTATAACATAACCTATAAATTAAAACAAAGTTAGTTAACTCATTCATTGTTCTATGGATCCCGACTGTTTATTTGTTACGTTCCTTCATTAGAATAGATGTTTAACCCCCGACCAAAAAAAGGGGTGCTATAAGTTTGACGTCGATGTCTGTCTGTCTGTGGCACCGTAGAGCTCAAACGGATGGGAAGATTTCGATGCATTTTTTTTTATTTTAGGTTGATTTTCGTGCGGTGGTTTTTAGCTATGTTTGGTTCATTGACTGCCCTAGTGGCTTAGTTGGTAGTAGCTCTGCCTGCGAAGCCGAGGGTCGTGGGTTCGATCCCCACCCAGTGCAAATATTTGTGTGATGAATTCAAATGTTTGCACTGTGTCTGGGTGTTTCTATGTGTAATAAGTATGTATTTAAAACTATATAAGTATTATATCAGCTATCTGACCGCCATACTAAGCAATAACATCATAAGCATAAGCAGCCCACTAAATGTTCCCACTGCTGGGACTCGGGGCCTTCTCTCGCAAGGAGAGAGTTAAGGCCATAATCCACCACGCTGGCCAAGTGCGGGTTGGTGGATGACACATCGAAAGATTCTAGGTACATGTCGGTTTCCTCACGATGTTTTCCATCACCGTTTTTAAGTTAGCGGCATTACGCACATGACTTCGAAAAGACAGTGGTGCGAGTGGGATTCGAAGCCGGGGGCTCCGGATCGGCAGTCGCCGTTCTCCCGACCAGCCGCTTGCTACTAAGCAATGCTTGGTGTGAATTGTCCACCAATCTTTCGAGGTCATGTTGTCATTGTCATCCATCAACCGCACGAGGCAGCGTGGCATGGTATGGCCTAGAGTCTCTCCTTGCAAGAGAAGACCCCGAGCACACCCCGGACACTCCACTAAAATTCCATACAAACGCCGCTGTGGAGCTACCTACTCTTCACACAACTACGCAGATGTCGTTCGTACACACGCGTGAATGTGTGCGTTAGCGCTAGGGCTACTGAATTGTTTTATTGAATAGTTGTGCCCCTTGAGTTCACCTGGTGACGTAGTCTATAAACTTGCTATAATGTTGAGTTACATAAATAGAATGGAGCCAAATTATACTATTCTAATTAAAAGGATGTTTGCACAGATTTCTAAATTGTTTCAGAAATCTGTGGGTGTTTGTATTGCCGCGTAAAATGAAACGAAACCGACGATAGATTAGATCAGGTACCTAGATATCTATTTCTGTTAGTAGGTACACATTCACATTTCATTTTACACTTACCCATGAAGGGAACTATTCTGTCACTATAATTATTCCTCCAGACATTATCAATCCGTGCTTGGGAACATAAGTTACTAGCTGTGTAAGTTACGAACTTTGAGTTACAAACGACTTCGTTATTATAAATAAATAAATATTGGTAGACAATTCACACACAACACCATCTGACCCCAAACTAAGCAAAGCTTGTAATATTATAAAGCAACGTTATTGAAAAGTTTCTAATCTTACGTTATTTTATCGTTAGGAAATTAAATAAAGCTTTTAATCTTGTCCCGTTTAGTTGACGGACAGACGTAAACAGCACAACAACCCACCATGATGATATTTCGCTAGTAATTAGATGTTCAATACCAGCCCTTCGTTGAGTGCTCCTAGCGTATCCGAAACGGCCTGAGGGGTGAGGAAGCTTAAAATTGGCGGGGGGTAGGGAGTGGCCGTTCTATCTATATTATCTATTCTATGCCCCGAGTCCCAGCAGTGGGAACATGTAGTGGGCTGCTTATCCTATGCTGGATATTAGTTAGTCCTGGGACAAAGGTGAGTGAGAAGTACCGTTATCGTCAGGGATGTCATCAGCAAACTCCTGGGAAGTGTTGAAGATTTCTTCTCCTTCTTCCGTTTTAATCAAATTTATCTCCTCTTCTTGCAATGAATCTGAAACACGACAAGATAATTATGTGAACAGTGCATCACTATGAAAGAATATAACATAGGTACCTAATAATATTTTTGAAAAATTGAAAAAAAAATTGAAAAATAATATTTATTTGCCAAAATAACACATACAATAAAATAGTTAATTATAGCTTCCGCACTAGGCTTGGCCTGTATCGCGGAAGCCGATACGATTGTCCTATATAGATTTAGTACCTCTAGATATAAAATTAAAAATAATTGCGCGTCCTACGTCAATAATCTAACATGAATGTACAAATATACATTCACACATATCATATGCATAAGTACAATGCGCATCAATTAAACAAACACATGTTATACGCGAACCAATTACCTACCATATCAGAATAATACACAACATACAAACGAATACAAATTAACACAAAAGATAAGAAACAACTTATGAGAAAAATCTAATTAAGTCTTCTGTTTGTTTATAATTTAGTGTAGTTAGAAATCTAAAAGTAGCCTTTTGGCCTCAGAGTTGGTTTTATCCTTAAGCTGACAGTGTTTATCAACTACATTGTATACATGTGTTCTAATGGAATTACCAAAACGTCGTGCAAAACTCGTGGTAACCCGAGGATACGGAATCTTAAAGATTCTTTTATTGGCCATTGCATCGTAGTCATCAGAAGCGAGAACTGACCTATGAACGGAGAGAGTTGTATTCCGTATGAATAACTGCCTAATGCTCAACATACCACTCTCTCCAAAGATGTCCACGGTAGGATATCTTAACGGTTTCTCAGCATAACCTTTAACACCGATCGCTGGGCTCTCTCTGCGTATATGATATTAGATGCAGCTGCGCTACCCCAGCATGTAATGCAGTAGGTGATAACTGATTGGCATAGCGCATAGTATACCGATTTCAGAATATCTAGTGATGCAATATCACGTAGGTTTTTCATGATACTAATAATTTTCCGAATTCGGCCTGAGAGTGCGAGAATATGATTTTTGAAGTTTAAATTTTCATCCAAAAGAATACCCAAATATCTAACCGTTTGACACCTCTGGAGAAGTTCACAGTTACATGCTTCAAAATCACAATCAGGGTATGCAATTTTATGTTTATGTTAAAATCTGGAGCTGATGCAGCTGTTATATGAAAACATACATAAACAGTTTTCTTGGCGTTCAGTGTCAGCAGGTTACTTCGAAGCCATCTGGAGATAACAGCCATACCTTTTTCTGCATTATTCACGGCCTTTGACCAAGAAGAACCATAAAACGCTACTGCAGTGTCATCGGCGTAGCAAATAATTTCAGCATTTTCTATTGGAATTTCATGAATACTATTAATATAAATTATGAAAAGTGTAGGACCCAGAATACTACCCTGTGGCACGCCGAAACCAATTTTCTGTGCACTACTAATCCCATTTCCCATTTTGACGCACTGTTTCCGTTCCGATAGGTAAGATGTAAACCATCTGGAAGCCACTCCTCTGATTCCTATACCCTCTAGCTTCCTTACCAAAATAGGAACAGAAACCGTGTCGAAAGCTTTCGCTAAGTCTAAAAATACCGTAACGCATTTATCTTTTTTATCTAGCTTAGAAGAAATAACATCGGTTAGCAAACTGACTGCATCTTCCGTGCTTTTCCCCTTTCTAAAGCCAAACTGTCTTGAGGAAATTATGTTGCGTGACTCTAAGAAATGCGCTAATCTTTTATTGACAATTTTTTCCAATATTTTTGAAAAGGTGCTTAAAAGAGCGATAGGTCTGTAGTTTTCGACACAGTTCTTAGCACCACTTTTATAAATAGGACTAATTAGGGCAAGCTTCCACATTTCCGGGAAAATTCCACTGTGAAGGCTTAAGTTGTAAATGTGTACCAGTGGCACAATAATTTTACCCTTAATGTATTTAATTAACTGATTTGTTAACCTATCTACGCCGGGCGATTTGCCATTCTGTAAATCTGTGATTACTCTATCTACTTCTTCGTAGTCTGTTGGGACCAAGAAGAAAGATTCGGCAGGAGTGAAACGTGGACTTATTAATTTGGCCAACCCTGTTTGTGTTTCACTTAGGTCAACGAGTATCTTGTTTGCAAGTTTTTCCCCAACCGTCGAAAAATGGTCATTGCAGATCTCAAGTGGATTTCTAGAGTCATCGGAGCTAGAGTGTTGTGTTAGCAGATCAGTGGGTAACTGTTTAGTGGTGGTAAGGCCACAAACAGATTTAATAGATTTCCAGAGTTTTCGAGGGTTGTTTTTATTTTTTTCTATTTCTTTTCTCTCGTACTCATTTCGCAATCTACGTTTTAATTACATATTTTTTTTGGTTTTGTATATTTCAACCAACAAATTTGTGAAACGGTGGGTCCGATTTTAAAGGGACTTTCACCAGCAGATAGCTGAAGAATTGAGGCTACTTTTATTTAAGAAAAACAAAATATTAGGTAATATACATATTGTAAACACTTTATCACACAACCCTATTTTTCACGAACAATAATATATGATTGGTTTTATTCTATTTCTACGCATAGTCCTTGTAGAACTTACCGTACCGTGGGAAACTAATATACCTAAACACCACACGATGAAACAAAATAAGTATTACGACCTCCTAAACGAATTAACAAAAAACGGCTACGTAGTTAGTTTATACGCTGTAGAAGTGGGAGCGAGAGGTATACCAGCAAAGTCTCTCTATAGCCTGCTGAAAGACCTTGGCTTATCCAGAAGTGCAGTAAGTTCAAATGCATGGTGAATCCATGGAATGCTAAGAAGATCGTCTCTAATCTCATATTCTCCAATATTTTATTAATTCCTAGTAACATTATCAATATAATATAATCATGTTGAATGCATCTGACCTGCCAGTTATTCTACAGTAATGGTAGGACTCTTAGCAGAGTCCACCTGGGGAAGTACCACACCTTTGCCAGTTATTCTACAGTAGTGGTAGGACTCTTGGCAGAGTCCGCCTGGGGAAGTACCACACCTTTGCCAGTTATTCTACAGTAGTGGTAGGACTCTTAGCAGAGTCCGCCTGGGGAAGTACCACACCTTTGCCAGTTATTCTACAGTAATGGTAGGACTCTTAGCAGAGTCCGCCTGGGGAAGTACCACACCTTTGCCAGTTATTCTACAGCAGTGGTAAGACTCCTTGCAGAGTCTGCCTGGGGAAGTGCCTGGGGAATTGGTAGGCCACTGTAATGCCAATGTAATGTAAGACCAGCCCTGTAATTTCTCTGACAAAGCATGTGCTGTGCTAGTCCTGAAATAAGTTATAGAGTACCTGCATCAGGATGCTCCTCGCTCCTCAAATACTGTAAGAGTGTATCTTCACTCTGCAGCACCATGGTCTTAAAGGCAGAAGCATCTTGGAGTCTATCCATACAAGGCTGACATATTAGACCTTTTAAATTGGACAACTGGGCAATCTGAACAAACAAAGGTATGATAAATAATATAAGTCAAAGTCAAAGTCAAAGTGAAACAAATTACAATTTAGAGATTCATCTAAATAATATCTAACTATTTGAATTGCTACTCAAAAACTTTTATATAGATCTGGCTGCTGAACTATCCTCATCAGATTATATTCCTCAATCAAATTGATGCTACAAAAACATTGCCAAGAAGATTTTTTATGTATCTTTTGACGTGATGTCTTATAAATCGATGGGCACTGCCTGCACATATAAAACAGGGCCAAGCACTCCCTGAGCCGATCGTGCAAGCAAGAGACAAGCGATAGACAGGCACTATTAGACTAACTGTTCAGCTTGTGACACTGCATGTCCCAAAACCTACAAATATTATGAATGCCAAAGGTTGTAACTCTTTAAAGCAAAAACTATGGAACAGACCTGTACGAAATTTTGTCCTTATACAGATAACAGCACAGTCTGGAATACCACATAACTACTTTTATTTCAAAAATGAACAAAGAGATTTGACTTTACTTTTGTGATAAGAATGTCTAGGCTATGGAGTGAGTTTTCCCCGATGGTTACAATTTTTGTGTCTTCAAATCTTTTTTCAATGGTTTTTTTAGGTAAACACGCTTTATCGTAGACCTCATCATCGCTTAACATCAGGCGAGATGGCGGTCAAGTGTAAACATATAAATGTTAAAAAAATAAAGGGATCGGAAACGACGTGTGTCCCACCACTGCTAGTTGGTACATAATTAAGCTCCTGGACAAATACTTGGAAGTGGGATTAAACCCACGACTTGACAGTTATGAAATCGGATATTTTGACCATCGAGCCAACACAACTTTTTTATCCAAAGAGAGTAGGAGTTATCAAGTGATTTATTAATTCACACTTATGTAAATAAATCATCTTAAATATCTCTGTAACGAGAGCAAAGCAATCCTAGGTAATGATTTGGACTCTTCATAAATAAATATTGGTGGACATTACACACACAACACCATCTGACCCCAAACTAAGCAAAGCTTTTACTATGAAAGCAAGATAGCTGATATAATACTTGTATATTTTTAAATACATACTTATTATACATAGAAAACACCCAGGCGCAGTACAAATATTTGAATTCATCACACAAATATTTGCACTGGGTGGGGATCGAACCCACGACCCTCGGCTTCGCAGGCAGACCTACTATTAATCCACCAGGCCAGCTAGTTCATGTTCATGGTCATGTTCCAAAGCTGTGTGCTGTGTGTCACTTTTCTCTCTTGCTATGGACAGGCGTGTTTATTCCCATCAGGAACGTTTTCTGCTCGTCTTATCACTCATCACTCAAATATTTTATATACTTACTTAGAGGTTAATATATTTACTTTACCTGGATGTTGAAGGTATAGTTAAACATATCTCCAACAGTTTCTTTGTCATTAGATTCGAGAAAAACACGAGAAAATATCTGATATACCATCTGCTTTCAGACAGCATCGGCAAACTTTTATATATTTGGAGCCAAAATTGATTTTTGAGGGTAAATCCATTATGTTCTGTAAAATTACAATTTCCTTGTAGCACAAACATACAGAGTTAGGTTTTGTTTTTGTGGTATTAAGTTTTTATTTAATTTCTCAAATCGATTTGTAATATATAATATTTCTAATGTAATTTCTAATTTGTTTACTATTTACTAAAATATGCTGTAAAATGAAAACAAACAAATTCTTTTTTATTTTTCTTTATCATGGATACTAGTTCTTCAGCCACAACACAAATTCGTTGCTTTAATCGAGTGTTGAGAGAAAATGAAACAAAACTTTTTGGAAATTTATATTTTTTATCAGTCGTAAGCGTAATATTTCATTTAGATCATTTGTTGAGGTAAAATACAACAGTAGTTAATTCTATAAAACAAAATGTAACCTTAATGTCGAACTTTTATTATCATTTACATAGATGGAAAATACCAAAAGAGTAAAATAATACTCTAGCCAATACCAATTTCAATAAACAGTGACAATCAATTTTATTTGACATTAACTGCACTGAAATGAGTAGTTTTTTTAAAGTTATTGGCTTTACTCTATAAACAAACAAACAAGAGATGAAAATAAAATAGGTACTTATCATCATTGATTACACACCTCGGTATCATCTTTTTCTCGGTATCGGATTTTTCTTTAACCACTTTGAGCAGGATAGTTGTTCTGAGTTGAACCAGTGTTATTCATCTTGGGGTAGGTGGCTCGGAAACCTCCACGTGGTGCACCCTACCCTCTACCCTGGGCATCACACAACAACCTGCTCCCGGTGGCATCTGCTTGTGTGATGGCGAATCCCGGCCAGGGCTGGGTACTTTTGCACGCGCTTTTTTCCCCTTTGAGCAGTGCGTGGAGAGGTTGGGGAGAGGAACTGGATGGCTTGGGAACGTTACTTGGATGATATATCGTCTAAGTCAAAGTGCTTCCTAAGTTTTCCAGGCAAGGGTCTTCCAGGAGCACTTTGATTAGCAGGGTGCTCAATGGAAGGATAAGGGCCGCAATGCGGCCATAGAGGTGGAACCGTGGCTATCCCTGCGGTAGTGAGGGAACCTCTCGCTGCCAACCAGACCAGAGTTCGTAGGAGCGAGAGGTGGAAGTCTCTGACTCCTTCACTGAGGTGGAAGCAGACACGGGGGCGAGCCCAGAGATTCGCGACTCTGGGCTCACATCCCGTCTCCAGAGGAGGGGCGAGGGCGTCGCACATTTAGGGCCGTCCGGCACTCCACCTAGGGGATAGGCCGTCAAGGAGGTGGCGCGCCGCTGATTCCCAGCGGTCATTGGAGCCAAATGCGGAGGACGCCCCCTGCGATTAGGTTCCGCAAGGGCGAAGGCAAGTGGGCCAGGGTCGTTGACGGATTGCGAAAAGTGACCAGTATTGAAACAGTATTGACCAGCGATGAAAGTTAGGTATAGGTTTCCACTATTCCACTTGACCGCCATTTCGCGACGATGCGTTCCACAACGGAGCCTAGAAGAAATCAACTCACTCGGGATATGAAAACACTAAGACTGAAACCATAAAACCTTACTCAGGCACACAATCATTAGCGGTTTTAATCGCAAAAAAGTAGCGAAACCCCTAAAAAAACTCATTCATCAGAAAAACAATGGTAGTTATAGGAACTGCCGAGACGAGACGATCTTCTTAGCATTCCATGGATTCACCGTGCGGGTGCCGGGTCCATCGTGTGGCAGAGAGAGAAAAACTCGAGTAGTTCCCGAGACTTGTGACTCGGGCGTAGATTTAAGGGGCCCCTTTCTGACGTACATCAACACTCACCTTCACTACTCGTTTTTCTCTCCCTGCCCAGCCAAATCTGATATGAGCCTACTAGTGCAGAAGGGAAAACTTATAACTCAGAATTTGATAGCTCACTTTGGAAACTACGCGGGTGAAACCGGAAGGCGTGACCATGAGCATGGCGATATAAGTAGAAATGCTGACGCTTCTCTAGATGACCAATGGCCATGGTCCCGAGTTTAAAAATCTGTAAATTTGACGCACCAAAAGGAGTTTTTACTGCCAAACCTTTTATTATGTAGCTCACATTAATAAATAAAAAATATTACGTAGGTACCTACTACTCGTACTTACCTCAGAGAAATCTTGTGAAGTCACGTTTCAGAGATAAACGTTTTCGGATTTTTTTTGGAATGTTACAGAGATAGGACAAAAGTACCTATGTAGGTACATATTTATATATCGACTTGCAACATTGTTTCGAAACGCTATCTTGAATAGATAATATATACTAGTAGCACCTTGGGGTTTCGCCCGCATACTCACCGAATGCATTATTTTCCCGGGATGAAAATAAGCCTAGGTGTTATTCCAGACCATTACTTATCTGTAGTATTAGTAGCAACCAAACATCATCTAGATGCCTCCACTAGGTAGTTTTTGCGTGAAAGAGTAAGAAACATGAATACATACTCGCTAGCTTTTTCATATAAAATACATACAAAGTACCTACCTAGTCCAATAGGTATCTAAAGCTATAGCAGATTAAATCCGAAAGTGCCGTTGCAAACTTGCCAAATGGGCGGGACATTTCCACTAGATGTGCCCTCCCAAACTTCAGGCGCACGAAATTATATCATCGATGTGAAGAGTGAGCTCACTCTTTCCGCTCTAGTCGGTTGCAGGAAGCGGTGAACGCCGGACGTTTTTACCCATCGCTATTCGTTGTCAACAACCAAAATAAATAGAACCACAGCATATTTCGCCGCTGGCGATTCTAGGGGTCAAGTAGATTGTTTGTATGTAAACCACTTGCGCTACACACAGAGACGCAGTTTATTACCAATTAAGTGGTCAGGGCGCATCTGTAAGTTAATATCAATGTTGAAACAGCTAGATGACCCTAAAGTATCTAAAATTGAACCTAACATTTATAGGTAGGTAGTACTTTTAATACTTTATACTAAGTGATTTTATGTTTACAAGAACAAAATTAAAAACTTTAATGAACCCCCGACTACCTACCTCAGATTTGTTATCTGTACAACATTCTACTAGTCAAGTCCTTTCATTTGATACACATATTAAGGGAGTTGAGAAAAAAGAAATGTATTTCGGCATTTTGTAGAAGCGGCCATCTTGGATTTGAAATTTGTCATAGTGCAATGTATTCTTTTAGTCAAGCTCTTTCGTTTGATACCCATATTGAGGTAGTAGTGTGTCGCCATTTTGTGGCGGTGGCCATCTTGAATGGATATTAACCAAACATAGCTAAGAACATCCGCACCGATATTAAATTTCAAATAAAAAACCGCATCGAAATCGGCCCATCCGTTTGAGCTCTACGGTGCCACAGGCAGACATACACACAGACAGACAAACAGACAGACTTATCATTCCCGGGCGTGACGTTAGAATTCAATTCACATCATCACAGCCCACGAAAAATCTGTTTGTGGCGCGATAAAGGTAGTTTTCACTTCAATTAATATTTAGAAGCGTACCTACCTGCCTACCAACTCGAAACATATCTGAAGGGGTTCCACAATTCCACAGAACACTGGTACTCAACAAATATTTACTACAATTTCTACGATGACTGTTGTAGCTGTCCTCCAGATAAGATAATGAGTAAGTCTCATATTTTTAAACCCCGACCACAAAAAGGGGTGTTATAAGTTTGACGTCGATGTCTGTCTGTTTGTGGCACCGTAGAACTCAAACGGATGGGCCGATTTCGATTCAGTTTTTTTTATTTGAGAGGTAATATTCGTGCGGATGTTCTTAGCTATGTTTGGTTAATATCGATTCGAGATGGCCGCCACCACAAAATGGCGGACAAAATATTTCTTCACAACCTACCTCAATATGGGTATCAAATGAAAGGGCTTGACTAGTACAATACTATACACTACAAAAAAAATTCTAATCCAAGATGGCCGCCACCACAAAATGGAGAATTATATTATTTTTTCCACCACTACCTCAATATGGGTATCAAACGAAAGGGCTTGACTAGTAGGATACATTGCACTATGACAAATTTCAAATCCAAGATGGCCGCTTTCGCAAAATGGTGAAATAAGTACATTTCTTTTTTCACAACTCCCTAAATATGGGTATCAAATGAAAGGACTTGACTAGTAGAATATTGTACAGATAACAAATCTGAGGTAGTCGGGGGTTAATCAATATTTTAAATTTTGTACCAAGTGTTCTACTTAGTCTGTGCAAGTGTTCTTGTACCAAGGTGAATGATGGGAATGAGGTCTCCTACAAAGAGGTTACATAATAAGTAAGGTCTATATTTCGATGCAGTTTCAGATATTACGGGTATGTATCGCGAACAAGAAGCATGAATTATAATGCGACATTTTCAAGATGTAAAAGACATCTAAATATGATACTCAACTTCGCCAAATGTGGCGACAAATTTTATATTGTGGAATTTCTAGCCAAATTTGGAAAGATTGGTGCCATTTGTGCTATTTATGATAAAAAATGTGTGCGCCGCACGGCAGAAGTGAAAACTAAAATAAGATATACTTATATTTAAAGACCACTAAATAATTTTAATAATTGAAAATACAAATTATTTAGAAATTGAAAATTAGTATATACCTAGTAAACACAGCAACACGAGAATAACATGTGGCGAAATGATTAGTACCTATCTATCTATGGCCAAGAATAAATTTAAAAAAAAATTACGCTGTTTGGAATTTTGGAAATAGGGTTTGACTAGCAAATTTTTAGTTTGCTATTTATTTATTTCATAGGTATTTCGCTAAAAATGCATACCTAAATATGTTGTGTTTAAAGTGTATGTGTAAGTGATGTGATGAAAATATGTATCATTCTGTGTGTGAAGTGTAAGTGATGTGATAAAACAGTAATACGTGTTTATTACAACATAAACTTTTTTTGCAATGGATGTGAATGACATTAGTGTGGTAAGTACCCAGAAGTTAATGTCGGTACAAGAACAAAATTAAAAATTTTGATTAACCCCCGACTACCTCGGATTTGTTAACTGTACAACATTCTACTAGTCAAGCCCTTTCATTAGATACCCATATTAAGGGAGTTGTGAAAAAAGAAATGTATTTCGCCATTTTGTGGTAGCGGCCATCTTGGATTTGAAATTTGTCATAGTTCAAAGTATTCTACTAGTTAAGCCCTTTCGTTTGATACCCATATTGAGGCAGTATTGAAAAAATTATGTAATTCGCCTTTTTGTGGTGGCGGCCATCTTGGATTTAGTATTCTACTGGTGAAGCCCTTTCATTTGATACCCATATTGGGGTAGGTTGTGAAGAAATATTTTGTCAGCCATTTTGTGGAGGCGGCCATCTTGAATCGATATTAACCAAACATAGCTAAGAACATCCGCACGGATACCTTCAAATGAAAAAAACCGCATCGAAATCGGCCCATCCGTTTGAACTCTACGGTGCCACAGACAGACACACAGACAGACAGACAGACATCGACGTCAAACTTATAACACCCCTTTTTTTGGTCGGGGGTTAATAAAAAGATATAAATATAATAAACAAAGGTTCACAGAGACTATATTATCTTTCTCGCTCTGACGCGCTTGTTCACTGTATTTTGTTTCTCGCTCTAACATCCCGAGTGCATCCGAAATTATTATCATACCCGAGCGTGACGGTAAAATTCATTTTACAGCACACGAAAATTTTGTCTTAACGCGTTTAAAGAAGTTTTTACTTCAAAAACTAACTTTGATAGGCCCTTTCACACATCTAAAATGCCTCATTGCTCTACTCCTGAGTTTTGTAGTCCACAGAGGCCGTGTAGAAGGTCCCTTTAAAAAAACTGCTGCATTAAAAAAACATTCAAAATATTTTGGCAATAAATTTATTGTTGGAAAAATAAACAAAATGAACATCATTACTTTTCGATTAAAAAGGTGACTTTTCAAATACATAACTTTGCCTACTAATGGTTCAAAGATTATAACGATTAAATTGACTTTATTTTATAACTACATAAACTACAGCATGCTTTATTCTACCAAATTCTTAAATTAAATAAAAATAGTATTTATACATTACAAGTGGAGTTGTTAATAACTTGAATATTACGTTATCGATAAATGTATTTTTGTAAATTTTAGTTTGAGCGGCCATTTTGGATTGAAAGGACCAAAGTTTAAAATGGCGGCCGTTATGACCCCATAATATTATGTTTACTAATACGATTTTTTTTGTTTTAAATAAAATAGCTGTAATATTCAAGGCCGCATCATACACTATTTTAATTACACATTACACAGCAAGTAAAAATCATTGTTTGTCGATTAACAAATATATTTCTAAGACTACAAATTTAAAAGGTAATTAATTTATTGTTTAGACATCCATGCCCATGAGTTTCTTGTCGAAAATAAACTCTCCCAGAGCAGCGTGGCGCATGATCATCTTCTTGAGGGTAGACGTCTTTCCGGCCAGATCGCGCTGGCCCTTGTATTGCTCTTCCAAGAATTCGCCGGTCAGATAGTCCACAAGCTAGAAAATAAAAAGACATTTTATAAGTATCTTGTAGTGATAATTTTTAGTCGCTTTGTGTACTTTTTGGTAGGGGGGAATTCTTATGTAATAGGCATGACGGCTCATTTTTGATTTAATGTGCCATCAAAAGGCTACTCAATAACTGAAACATAGTTGAAAGAATTACTTTGTTATCTTAAAAACTTCCCGTGATATTTTAAACTCTTTTTACAATCACAATTTTGTAAAAAGAGTCACAATTTTGGACTCTTCCAAAAACTCTACATAAGTACAAAAACAATACAGAAGAGTGACGTCACTGTGTTGTATTTTCTATGCGTCGCGCGTAAAGTTTGTATGGTAGCTACATATTTTAACTTTTTGTTCCATGCGCTAATGTAGGTGTATACAAAAACCTGATAAATTACTAATCAGAGAAGAGTTCACAGAGTTTACATATACGACGTATAGAGTTAGATTTTCCGCACGGTTCCTTTGTGTCAATCGTAAGCAGATGACGTGCATACTTTCTACGGCAACAGAGTGATGAGCCGCGACAAAAGTATGACACTTCCACAAGAGCGACAAGGCTACCCGTGCTTTTGGTGTAAAGCGTTTGTGCAAACTCTAAATGTTAAACTCTTTGCATTTTATCAATTGACGTAAACAGTACGAAAATCGGTGCAATAGTTTTTTGAGTTTATCGCGGACACCCAGACGCGACAAAGGACTTTCCTGGGTGGTTTTAAAATATGTTGTGAAAATTTAAAACTCACGTGATAATCGTTGAACTTGGTATCATCCTCACAGATTGCAATCACTTTACGGATGCTATCAGTGACGTTGGACTCCATAGCGACAGCATTCTCAAGCGCCTCAGTCCCGTCTCTCCAGGAAGTCTTAGCCGGGGCTTTGAAGGTGATCAGGGAAGACACATCAGCTGTCAATTCTCCTCTCATGAGCAAGTATTCGATGAGTTTCATGGCGTGTTCGCGCTCTTCAGACGCAGCTTCGAAGAACAGCTTAGCGAATCCGGGTCGGTTAACCTGTAAAAAGATTGTGTTATTGTCTTGTCTATTGTTAATTTACTAGGTCATATAGTTGCCGGCAAACAAGTTGACCCAATGAGGTTAGCTGCGCATGGCTGCGCAGAAACGTTTCTAAAGTTTCTTTGGTGGAAGTACACATGCGCAAACTTTCCCCTTCCACGTCACTTTTGAGTTAATTTGTTTGCCGGCCACTATACATATCGAATATCGACTACACACTATTCGAAAAGTATGCGATAAAAACCAAATAACCATTCAGGTACTAAGTGAAAAAATTGGGGGGTTTCACAGGACAATTTTTTTTACTTAAAAAAAAACAGGACATTATTTTCTTCACTATTGTGATAATAGTAAAAGTAATAGGCAACTTGTGTGGTGACTTCTAAGTATATTTATATTATAATGCAGGGGGGCGGGTATACAATCTACAATCTTTGAAAATTGCGGTTATATCGAAATTTTGGTTAACTTTTTATAGTGTAGCATAATTTAGCATTTATAAACAATATTTTTCCACAGCTGGGACTCGGGATTTTCATTCGCAAGTCAAAAGAGAGTCAACACCATAATCCACCACCCTGCCCTAGTGCGAGTTGGTGGATGACACATGACCTCGAAAGATTCTTAGAACATGCCGGTTTCCTTACGATGTTTTCCTTCACCATTTCCTAAATTAGTGGCGTTATGCACATGACTGCGGAAAGATAAAGGTTCGCGTGAGATTCTAACCAGGGCTCCGGATCGGTAGTCGCCGTTCTCCCCACTAGACCAGCCCATCTTTTTGAATGGTGTAAAATAAATTGTTTTGTATTTGCACTCACAGAGTCCTTCGAGAAATGCGCCCCCATGGCAAGGTATTGCAGCAGAGGCCGTGATCTCCAGCTGAATCTGCCGACGCATGCTGTTCCGACAGCTGGACTCCATCGAGATCCATTTGTCGAAGACATCGACTGGGTTCACTGAACCTGGAACCAAAAGAATACAAATTAGTATAATTCATAAAATCATTGTAGGTTGATATTTAAATTGATAAAATTTATAACGAGCGTTAAACCTGTGATGTAATTCGCGTAAAATGGGGCGTTTTCTGAGTGACAGAAAAGAGTCATATGGGTACGGATGATAATTATAAATTTATTGACATTTCCCTATCAAATGTCTGTAGGAAACTTAAATATTGTCGCCACATGTGTCACAATATCGTTTTGACAGTTTGGAATCATTAAAATGTCATTTTGAAAACGCTTTTATTGGTGTCTTATTTATATTATTAGCATAAGCATTTTAAAAGTCATATAGTCGGATTAATTATTTCTGTGAATAAAATCTCAAGCTCCAATGTAAACCATAAGGGCCATCCATAAATGACCTACGTCACACGTCAAGCGGGACGGAGGGGTCGATGAAGTGTGACATTGTGTGACAAGGGGCGGGGAAGGGTCTCAAATTTTTACCCACATATCGAACGAATTTTATTAAATATAATAAAATTCGTTTGACGTAATTTGTGGATGGCCCCTAAGTTCCTCTGGCAAAATACAAAACGTGTGACGTCAATTATTTACACTAGAAAAACATCAAACATTTTGACTGCCAAAGTTCAAACAAAGAAAAACTTAACAATTGACGGTCTTACTTCCGTTCTATACAAAGTAACAGGAAGGAATGAAACAAGAAGACATTGTTGTTTTTACTCAAACAAAGTACCTCGTTATGTTCCCGCGAACCTGCATAAGTTGCTGACCTAGCGTTTGCGCCTACGCAGGATCAGGCGACATCACGCCATGCCACCCAGAAATGCATAGTTGCGTCTGGGTTAGATTATAAGTTCTCTTTAAGGCTAATTGTAATAAGCAAATGCAGTCTGAATAAACTCTTCGGCTCATCTAGACGTATTTAGTTTTAATTTAACTTTAAATTTAGTTTTTAAAAACAGTTTCTCGCGCTCCCGAAAGTTAACTGGCGCAGCCGGTAGGATTACCAGCCGCTGCTATCGCGACCACGTAAAATCCGTGACTAGTGCTTGAAAAGTGTTAGTACCTTCGTGATTGGCAGTGACAGCGGTTTTCCCTCAAATCGGAAGAAGGCCGCAGTGGTAATCCTCGAACCAAAGAAATTTGTTAACCGGAGCCGGACGGAGATGGGCAAGTAAGTTATAGCGAACAGAGTACTCACTGGAGTAAAATCCTTCGTTTCCTCCCATCCTATCCATGAAATACTGTTTAGTTTTAAGCTGTAGAACCAGGTGACTAAAACTGCACAGGTCTCTACATAGGTTAAACTGTGACTAAAACTGCACAATTATTTTATATTTTTAGATTTAAACTGTGACTAAAACTGCACAATTATTTTATATTTCTATATTTAAACTGTGACTAGAACTGCACAATTAGATAAGTATTTTAGATGTTTACTGTGATTACAAATGCTCAGATACGCTAAGTTAGGTAAACGTACTAGCGTGATTACAAATGCACAAAAGTACTCTAGGTTATAACATAATTTAAACGGTGACTAGAATTGCACCATTAATTAAGTAAGGAAGTATATAAGTAGTATAACTAGAAACTGTTTAACAGCAAAATGACTGAGCTTAACGAAATAGCGCCGCCCCTGTTGCGCGACATGCTTAAGCTCATTCCCGAATTTGACGGAAACACTAAAATGCTCGCATTTTTCCTCAGAAAATGCGAGTATGTTATCAGACAATTTCAAGGCGTTGCTCAACGCAACGAATATATAATGCAGTCAATAACTAGTAGAGTCATAGGTAGAGCCGCCGCCCTTATCAGCGAAAGGGGTGATTTTGAAAGTTATGACGATTTCAAAACACTACTAATTCAGCATTTCGGAGATCATAGAAGCGAAGAGTGTGTAGCCATAGAGTTGGAGTCATTAAAAATTAAATCTAATGAGTCATACCTTGATTTTTGTAGCCGCATTCAGGATGTAAGAGCCATTTTAATTTCCAAAATTAACACTAATGTCACTAATTCCAACGAAGTTAAACATGCAAAGGCCATCATCCATAATAATACAGCTCTCAATGTTTTCCTATATAATTTGCCGGAACACCTAGTGAGAATAGTAAGACTAAAGAACCCTACCAGTTTAGAAGAGGCCCTAAAAACTGTGATGGATGAAGTTAATTTTCACGAGCAGTATCTAATGAGGTCCAGGTTGCTTCACAACCAGGCACCCAAACCACCCATGCTGGATCCGAAGCCTCAAGCCTTTCAGGCAATAATGCAACCCCCAAATAGTAACTTCCGACCCCGTATTTTGGAGTCAGACCGAATGCTATACAACCTATGCTAGCGAGGCCATTAGTGCCACAAAATCAATCCGGGTACAAACCACCTGCACCACAGCAACAATTTGGCTATAAGCATCCTGCCCAACAACAGATGGGCTACAGACCCCCAGTACAACATCAGTTCGGATTTAGACCACAGCCGGGACAATTCGGTTACAGAGCGCCGCAGCCTCAAGGCTATCGTCATCCTCAACCGTTTTCTAGCGATGTGACGATGAGGACTGCCGCACAACCAGTGCCAAGACTACCCATAAACGAAATAGTCGCCGAGGAATGTGGAACAACAGACGACCCGAACGAGTACGAATACAGCGACAACAACTACCAGGAAGAGCAGAATTATTATTACGCAGACCCAACCCGGGAGTGTCCACAACCTGTTATGGAAATGCAGGAACCAGTGCAGGAATATGATAATATAAGGAAGAAACAAATTTGGAAAATTTTCGTGTAGAAGTGACCCAGAGATTTCCGAGGTAATCGAACTAAATTATGATGCCGCCCTCAAACTACCCTATATAAAAATCACGGAAATAGATGGCAAATTCATGTTAGACTCCGGCAGTAGCAGGTGTTTTATCAGCCCAACAAAAGCGGATATGTACTACGCCCAGTACAAAAGATACGAACCGTTTCAAGTAACAAGCACGCACGCGTCTAGCTCTCATACAGAGGTAGCGGACATACCACTCTTTAAGGCCTTCAGCCAGGACATGTATCACAAATTCTTCATCTATGACGTTGACCCCAAGTATGACGGAGTTATTGGCTGGGATTTGTTAGTGAAGCTAAAGGCTAAAATAGACCTGAACGACAAAACTTTAAAAAACACAACATGCCAATATCCCGATTTGGAACGACCAGGAATACTTATTTAACCTCAAAGCGCGCACTGAAACTCGTGTAGAGCTGCCTGTAGATCTCGAAAAGGGATGCTATCCTAAATTTTTGGAATTCGACTCAAAAATCCGAATGCCTACAGCCCTAGTGAAATGTGAAAATTATTATGCGACCACCGTTATACAAAATACTTCTGACGCCGACATAACTTTAAAATAACGAAACCTTTTAAGGTCCAAAACTCACAGATGAAAATTACATATGTGAAATTAACACGACAGACTTAACAGACGTAGAAGTTGACCAAATACTCACCCAAAATTTGACAAAATTACGACTTAATCACTTACCACCAGAAGAACAAAACGCTATACTAGAACTGTGCACTGAATATAAGGACATACTCTATAGTGAAGAATTACCCTTAACTTTCACCAACCAGGTCAAACACCACATAAGGACGACTAACGACAATCCTATTTATATCAAGCCATATAGACAAGCCCCGGCCCAAGCGGAAGAAATTAGGAACCAAGTTGAAAAGCTGCTCAAAGATAATGTGATACAAGAGTCACATTCACCATGGAGTGCCCCAGTGCATTTAGTCCCGAAGAAGTCGGATGCCTCTGGCCAGGTGAAATATCGCATGGTAATAGACTATAGGCGACTAAATGAAATCACAACTGACGACCGATTCCCACCCCAATATTTGCGACCTTTTGACAAACTAGGTAAAAGCAACTATTTCACGACGCTAGACCTCGCGTCTGGGTACCACCAAATAGAAATAGCAGAAGAAGATAGACAGAAAACTGCCTTCTCCACACAAAACGGGCATTACGAATTCCTCCGAATGCCATTTGGTCTCAAGACAGCTCCGGCAACTTTTCAGCGAGCAATGAACAATGTATTAAGAGGCTTACAGGGTATCCATTGCCTTGTGTACCTTGACGATATACTCATCTACTCCAACGGGCTCCGTGAACACCTAGAGAAATTACGCGCCGTCTTCGACAGACTGAGACTTACCAACCTCAAGGTCCAATTAGACAAATCGGAATTTCTTTGCAAGGAAGTCCAATATTTAGGACACACGCTGACGAAAGACGGACTCAGACCAAACAACGACAAGATACAAGTAGTGTTAGACTATCCGATCCCTGAAACACAGACCGAAATTAAAAGATTCTTAGGCTTCATAGGATACTATAGAAGATTCATAAAAGATTTTTCAAGAATTACTCAACCGCTAACCGCTTGTTTAAGAAAAGGCAAAACCGTAGAGAAGACAGAAAAATATATAGAAGCCTTCCAGAAGTGTAAAGAGTTGTTAGTTAATGCACCTATATTACAGTATCCGGACATGAGTAAACCATTTATATTAACCACCGATGCTTCTGAGGTAGCTTTAGGAGCAGTACTTTCTCAAGGGACTATAGGATCTGACTTACCAATCGCTTACGCCAGCAGAACCCTAAGCGAAACAGAAAAGAGATACAGTGCCATAGAGAGAATTACTGGCTATAATATGGGCCACTAAACACTTCCGACCGTACCTCTACGGTAGAAAATTTGACATTGTTACCGATCACAAACCTCTACTTTGGTTGTACCAACTTAAAGAGCCAGGAGCAAACTGACACGATGGCGACTTCGCCTTCAAGAGTACGATTTCAACATAAAGCACAAAATGGCCAACTTAATGCTAACGCGGATGCCCCTCCCGACTTAGGTTGAATGCACTAACTACCGCCGAGGACAACGACAACAGATCAATGATTGTAAACCCCGAAGAACAAGATCACTCAGATACCATATCAATATCAGATTCTGAGAGAACAGCAACCGACAGCCCTGTTACAATTTCAGACACCGACACCATAGACCAAATCTTGAGAAAGGAGCCTGACTTATTAGTACCTTCAGACACAAGCTCAAGCGCGACAGAAACTATACATTCCGGTAAAGATTTAGAGTCACTAGGCATACCAATTCTAGAAGAAGCCGTAGATACAAAACCAAACCAAATACTTGTGTTCCATAAATTTACTAACGACCTCCAAGTAACTGACATCTCCACCAAGCATCAGAAAATATTAGAAGTTTTCCTTCCTCACGGCAAACCAGATCTAATATGCGAATTTCTAAAGAAATATATTAGACCAAAAATAAAATACTTCATTTATTTTGAAACAACACAACACCGTCGGGAATTCAGTAACGTAGTAATCACCCTTTTCAAGCAAGGCTCAATTAATTTCTACGAATGTACTGAGCGGGTAATCAACATTGAAGATGAAGCAGAACAAAAACTGATTATACAAAATTACACGAAGGCAAGACTTGCCACCGTGGAATCACCGAAACTGTGAAAAGAATTAAGCGAAATTATTACTGGCCAGATATGCTTGACACGGTCTCCGCCGTTATCAATGCTTGCGACAAATGTAGGACAACCAAATATGACAGGAAACCAATTAAACCAGTACTCCAACTAACAGACACTCAAGACGCGCCCTTTCAGGAAGTATTTATGGACGTCTTTTCAATAGAATCAAAACACTATTTAACCATAGTCGACGCATTTAGTAAATTAGGCCAAGCATTGGAAATACCATCTCGATCTACACCAGAGGTAGTGAGAGCCCTTATTAAATATTTCAGTTTTATGGCATCCCACGCAGAGTAAGTTGTGACCCGGGTTCTGAGTTTAATAACGAACTTCTCAGAGAACTTACAGATTTATACAAAATAAAACTACACATAACAACACCAAATAATCCAAACTCCGTTGGCATTGTAGAACGTTTTCACTCTACTATAATAGAAATCTACAGAATAGCCAAATATGAAGTGAAATATACAGACGCGACAAATAGGATGACTTATGCAATAATGGCATACAACAATACTATACATAGTGCTACAGATTTAACCCCATTTGAAATAGTATTCGGACACACAGAGCTTAACTCTACATTTGACGTGGAATTCGATAAAGCATACAAACAACAGCTATTAAAGGACCACCGAAAACGAACTCAAGAATTGTATAAACACATTGCGGCAAAATGAAAAGTAAGAAAGAAACGGTGAGAGAAAAACGCGGTGGCGAGATAGGACCACAGTTCCAAGAGGGTCAAACTCTATACGCAAAGGCGGTTAACAAACGACAATCTAAGGATAAGCCAAAATATCAAAAAGCAATAGTATGTGGTGAAGTGGAACGAAATGTACTACCTATAAAAGTCCGAGATAGAGAAACTAAAGTCCCAGTTAAAAATATAAAACGCCCTCCGCAGGTGGCGCCCTCCTGGCGGTGGTGATATGGGTGATGCAAACCCGAGGGTTCCTGAGCCAGGGCCTACAACTTCAAGAAATAAATGAAAATCCAGGTCTCCTCCCAGTCAAACAAGGCCGTGCTTTTGTACAGTACGATAGCTGGTCTATAATAAAACCATAGATCTGAAAGGCATAGCATCCGATCTACAGTTCAATTCGCAACAGTACTCTAAATTTTGTACCAAACTATCGTCTTCTAAAATGCTTCTTCTCTTGTCAGTAACTTAAAAGACTTCCAGTCCCAAATAAACTACATCCGCGACGAGGCTGTAGAGAAATTAGGCAACTAATGCCAACTAAGCGGGTAAAACGTGGCCTTATTGACCCTCTAGGTTCCTTAATTAAAGTAATAACAGGAAATCTAGACAATGACGACGCCATCCATTTCGAACAACTGATAACGGACACTAAAACCCGTGAGCAAGCCATTTCTAGTAAAATTACTATTATTTCTGAAATGCTGGATCACATAGTAAACTCGTCTAAAATGGTAAACGAAAATACAAAAATATTGAACGACAGAGTTAACAAAATAGAACAATTTATAAAATCTAGAGATAATGATGACTTTGTAATTTTCCACATTATAAATGTATTCAATCTTTTATAAGTAACTTCCGCTCTATTTCGACAAAACTCAGCGATGTACAGACGGCTTTAGCCCTCAGCAAGGTTTCAGTACTACATAAAACTGTAATAGACTCTGTAGAAATCCTAAAGTTGTTGAAAGATATAAGTACATACGGCAACCTCATGTATCCAGTAAATGACCAGAATTTAATTAATTTAGAGGAAACATTTTCTGTCAAAACTTACCTTAAGGATAGTAACATAAGATTTATTATAGATGTACCACTTGTAGAACAGGAATGCTATGTATATTATAAATTGTACCCATTACCCATGCTCAACCACTCTACTACCGATACCTTCACCATTATTCCCAATATCCTTATTTACTCCAGGATGAGAAAAGATATCGCCCAATTGCCCAAAAATGCAAAGAGATAACTGCCAAGGAATATTTGTGCTCCGAGAACGACATTGCCCCTACTCCAGAGAAACCTGCGTTGAACAATTGATGCAGTACCAACAACACCCTCAAAATGTGTTGCACACCGAATTACTACAGAAGATTTAAAGGTCCAGAGAATTTCAGATAACAGCTGGATTATATTCTCCAAATATACAAAAGTATTTTACCCAAAAATGTGACGATGACGTCACCCAAGAGCCATTGAGAGGGACATACCTCATTACAATCCAAAACCATGTGATGTTATAATTGATGCTCTTCGTTTACGAGCGAACCATTTCCGTGAATTGGGAAATTCGTACAGCCATTTACCTATTGTAAACTTACCTGCCTTACCAGATAATACCACAGAAGAAGCCGAACCTATAGACCTGCAAGATATCAACCTAGACGAAGTGCAGCATCTCAACTACCTTTTAAAAAGAGTGTGAAAAGTGTTCCAAATTTAAGTGAAGTGAAAAGCCTTGGCATAGCCACAAGTGTTCTCTATTTAGTGTTATCGTCATGCTTGGCGTACCTCATTTGGAAAAAGTTTATACCACTTGTTCGAAAATTACGTAAAATCAATTCTAATGTAAACGACCCTGAAAATGTGAACGCAAATCCAATTTTACTACATACTTAAATTAAATATAAGCTCGTTGCCTCTACTCACCCTTTTCAAGTATTGGAATTGCGTATTGTAGAGACAACATTAGTATTAAGTTAGAGTATAGTACATATAATAACATAAATAGGATAAGGAAAATGTAGAAGCGAAGTTATATGGAAAATCCTTTTCCAATAACTTCGGGTCTGAGGGGGAAGGCGTTATGTTCCCGCGAACCTGCATAAGTTGCTGACCTAGCGTTTGCGCCTACGCAGGATCAGGCGACATCACGCCATGCCACCCAGAAATGCATAGTTGCGTCTGGGTTAGATTATAAGTTCTCTTTAAGGCTAATTGTAATAAGCAAATGCAGTCTGAATAAACTCTTCGGCTCATCTAGACGTATTTAGTTTTAATTTAACTTTAAATTTAGTTTTTAAAAACAGTTTCTCGCGCTCCCGAAAGTTAACTACCTACTATACGAAAATAAACAAAGCATTCCTTTACTTTGGCAATGAATTCTGTATTATCGTGTGGACAACAAAAACAAACGAAGTCACAAGTTCATGACCATTCCCGCCGAAACAAAATGGCGGCGATTGTAATTAAATTATGTTGGTATTTTCGTCATTACTGGTCGTCAGTTGGCATTGTTCTCAGAAATATTATTATAAAAGATCTATAGTAGGTATTTTGATAAACCTTTCTGAGAAGTGTACAAGAATGGAGTATACTCGGAAATACTTCTTTAAATTCTGTTAGGTAGTATGTTTTATTACTTTTTTGTTTATTCATTAATTTTATAGGGGCTTTTAGACTACAAGTCTATGCCAGCCCCATCGTAACCTAATAAACCATATTTACAATATTTTAAATAATTACTAACTATGAGGATGATTTCGAGCTCAGAGAAAACCACCCGCCATTCGTTTTATTAGTTTTGTCAGGCTGTTTCGAATTTAGTACCATCAATTTTCCTAACGCAGCACTTTCGTACATTGTATACAAAGCAATTTTGATAGTTGCAAAATTTGGATCAAGATTCAAACGAGGCAAGGGCACGAGGGTCGAATACCTATTTTCCGTCTCTAATCACTCGTAATTTTACCTATTATTGTTGAAGTGAAAACTTTTTTGGCGTAGCACAGGCAGATTTTTCGTGGGCTGTGAATTAAATTCTAGCGTCACGTTCGGAAATGATAAGAAATCTTCGAGTAAACTCGGGACCATGGCTATTGGCCACCTAGAAATGCGACAGCCAATGGCCATACTGATGGCCAGGCCTAAGGTTGCCATCCGTCCGGGTTTCCCCGGATTTGTCCTAGTTTGGTCGGCGCCCGGGGAGCGTCCGGGCCGGATTTCATCTTCATCTCAATGTAAGAAGAGATAATAACATTTTTTACACATACCTACTATGTGTAAAAAAATGTTTACATGTCCGGGTGTTGGGGTCTATAATCTGGAAAATCCGGGGTTTTCACGAATCTTGTCCTGGTTCCCAAATTTTACAGATGGCAACCCTAGCCAGGCCACGCCCTCCGGTTACACCCGCGTAGTCTCCAAAGTCAGCTTTCAATTCCGAGTTATGTTTTCACTTCCATCGGCAGTTTTTTTTCTCTACTTTCCAGACATAGTTACAATAATCTATACATCTATCTAAAGTTTTACCTATTTATTTCTGATAAGCTGAACGCATTTGATCTCACGTACGTACCTTATCAGGCATGTAGCCGGAGAGGTCATTTACATGCCCTGTCTGACATGATTGACACGCGATTAGATATTATTTATTTAGAATATGAACATGTATTCTAGGCATAGAAATAAAAAAAATCATGCTTGAGAAGCCTGAAAACTGATTTTGTCTGATTTAAGAATGACTGGTATAACTTGAACCTCGTTGAAGCTCTTGGTATTCGTGGTTCTACCAATATATTTTTACTTTTAAAAATTCCAAAAAATCATTGATATTTTGATACCAAATATCATAATGAGGTCAATTCATACTTCAAGACTTACAATGTCATTACCACGGTATTGACGACGAAAAGGTCTGTTATTACTTGGCCCTCAGATTCTTGAAAATTCTTCGCAATGGTAGGTCTTCTAAAATTTGTCTATTGGGATTAGGTCCGAAATTAGTTGACCCATAATTATCAAGGATTACAATCTGATCCAAGCTCAATTTATACTTATAGCTCAATCCTCTAATTTCACTATTTCGACGACGAAATCGTGTGGTCCCCTAGTCTGGTTTGCAAATGTTCGTAAGGGCAGGTCTACCTATTAATTATTGTCAATTATCAGTACCTATATAACTCATTGAAATCTTTTTTCTAAGGATTATTCATAAGCCAGTTCAGAATGTTCAGATGAAGAGATATCAGCTGTGTCACACAAAAATGGACTTTAGACTCGACGCGCCGGTATCTTTAAAACAGCAGATCTTTTAGCCAATGAGGCCTTTTCCTGCCAATGTACTTGTTAAAAGTATAGTTTTCAATTTGGTCAATGGTTAATGTATGGGTAATCATTTTGTAAAGTTTCATTCTCATTTTGTTACGCGTTTAAAGGCTTAACAGCGTATTACACTTGTCTAAATTTAGTCGGTTGAATTCAGAGGCTTAGTAGCAAGCAATACTTATTCGTAAACTAGTAGAACTAATTTAGAAACATCTAAATTTAATAGAGATGTTAGCTTCCTGAAAGCTTGTATTAACTTGTCTTTAATAGCTTGTACTAAATTTAGCCAAGTGTAACATTGATAAAAATAAGGGAATGGTTTTTTTCCGTTTCTAAAAGTTAAATGAAGTGTAATAAACCTGTCTTCAAAATATTAGTTCTCAATTTTGCCACAGATTGAAAAAAAATGTTGTTCGTCTATGTTGTTATATTAAGTGATATTTTTATATAGGTAAGTACGTGGTAAGTACCGTAACAGGAAAAAAATAAAATAAATTTGTACTTAGTCTAATTGACTCACGATAATATTTTTTAATATGTTTCTAAGTTGTGTTTCGATTAACTGAGTCTATAGATAATCTAATGCATAAAAATGTCGTTTCACATTTCTGGTACGCTTACTTATTATTTAGTAAGGATGGTAAGTAGGTAAGTTTAGAGTCCTGCGCTTTCTGCTTCTATGCTAGGTAATTCGATACTAGGGAGCCCTTACTACCTACTACTACCACTACTAACTACTACTACTAGATAACCAATACTAATACTAGGGATAATAGGCGAGGGCTAATGCCCAATTGCCAAAAGTATGTCCCTAAAAAGAACAAAATTAAAAAATGTATTTACCCCTGACTATCTCGGAGTTGTAATTCATACAACATTCTACTAGTCAAGCCCTTTCATTTGATCCCCATGTTGAGGGAGGTTGTGAAGAAATGTTGTCCGCCATCTTGTGGAGGTAGCCATCTTGAACATAGCTATGAAGCACCACACGGAAACTAACCTTCAAATACAAAAAACCGCATCGTAATCGGTCTATCCGATTGAGCTCTACGGCATAGAAAAGATTCTAGGGTGCGGCAGACAGACAGACATCGATCTCATGTCACGATATTTATGTTGCAGCGAACTAGCCAACAGGCCAACTAAACAGCGCTTTTTACCGGCCTAAATTATTTTCAACCGTAAGGTTTGTTGCATTTAATAAACTGGCTAGTTAATGCTTACGCCATTCGATAGGGCAATCTTGTTCGCCCTAAGCCATTTGGGCTTTTTGACGTTGCCAACTGACTACCAGCTGACTCCATAGTTCAAAATTAATCGGAATGGAGATTGTGAATAGCAGGTTGAAGCTATTTGTTAGATAGATTTCGTGGTTCAGGCCAGACTAAATTCAGACTAAATTGTAAATCGCCATGATGATCTGAATTCGATACCCGCAGATATTTTATAAAAAAAAATTGGTTGTCTGTAAAGTCTGTTGGTTTATGGACGATAGTTTAACGTCATAACAAAAACATTGATAGATGCGGCGCAAGCCTACAATGAGCGTAACGGGACATAACGGGACACTTTTTCGCGCATGCAGCCGGCGTACATTTATATTAGATTTACTAGACGTTGTCACGTCAAAAAAAAATTGGCAGTCATAGGAACTGCCGATAGAAGTGAAAACTTATAACTCAGAATTTGATAGCTTACTTTTGAAACTACGCGGGTGAAACCGGTGAAAAAAATAAATTGTACAAAAGCTGTTGTCAGTTTATCTGTCTGTCTCTGTTTATAGACTACAAGCCCGTGAACCAAATTTATGGGTCATATGAATATGAACCACCAGCAGACCTATATTTATAGGATGATAGAGGGGTATTTTGAATAATAATAAGATTCAGCACCATGCCTCTTCATGGCGTTACCTCTTCTTTCCGCAATTATTCCACAATGCAATGTTCTAAAATCATGCGACAAGGAGAAAAGATCAACCCTCGGGTTGCCCCTCTTCAACTTACACTCAGTTGGACAGCTTACAAATAATAGTGCTAAATCTTATTATTTTTTACCCCTTTATCATCCTACATAGGTATCCTGGTGTTTCAAAACTGTTTAAAATCCAGTTACAAAATGGAATATTCCGAAAAGCGCCAAGATTTTTTTTTGTTGTGAAAATGCCCAAATTTTAAAATGTGATATCATGTGATTTTATTTATTTTTATATGAACTTAGTACCTAGTTGTTTTTCTAGCAAACAGTGATTTGATATTTTGTATCTGTTATTGGCAGTTGTTTGTATGAATCATAGCTATAACTAGATACTGGCATTACTAGATAACACTTCTAGTAAATGGGTCGTCTGTACTTTGTACTCAACTTTATGGAATCTGTAGCTGTATTTTACGAGTAGAAGTAGGTAGTAGGGTTATTAGGGATCCGTAGCCAAATGGCAAAATACGGGACCCTTTTAGATTCGTCATGTCTGTCTGTCTGTCCGTCCGTATGTCACAGCCACTTTTCTCAGAAAAGAGCTATTGAAACTTGGTAACTAGATGTAATCTGTGAACCGCATTAAGATTTTGATACAAAAAATTGAAAAAAAATAAAAGTTTTAGGGGTGTCCCATACTTAGAACTGAAACTCAATTTTTTTATGATCAAAATCATACGTGTGGGGTATCTATGGATAGGTCATCAAAAATAATATTGAGGTTCCAAACTTTTTTTTTTCTAAACTGAACAGTTTGCGCGAGGGACTCTTCCAAAATGGTAAAAAGTGTGCCCCCCCCCCCCCCCTGTAACTTCTACACGATAAAAAAAGTGTATGATGTACATTACCATGTACCTAAACTATCAACGAAAATTGGTTTGAATGATATCTAGTAAGTAGTTTTAAATTTAATACGTCATAAATTGACTATAGTTAAAACACTGATTAAAGTACCTAACAACGAACTACAAGAACTTTTATATCATGTTACTTGCTGCTACGGAAGCCTTCATAGGCGAGTCCGACTCGCACTTGACCACTTTTTTATAGATATATGATATTTTGGATCCGGATTCGGATATAGGAATACAATTTATATCGGTGTCGGATACGTATTCTTATGTAATTATTTCGGATTATAAGTTTCTTATATTTTACATTTTCCAGGAATTTATTAAAATTACGTAGGTACCACAGATTTCTAAATTTGTTTTAGAAATGTTGTTTTAGAAATATATTATTAAATATATTTTGTTTTAGAAATCTGTGGTAGGTAGGTAGTTAACTTTCGGGAGCGCGAGAAACTGTTTTTAAAAACTAAATTTAAAGTTAAATTAAAACTAAATACGTCTAGATGAGCCGAAGAGTTTATTCAGACTGCCTTTGCTTATTACAATTAGCCTTAAAGAGAACTTATAATCTAACCCAGACGCAACTATGCATTTCTGGGTGGCATGGCGTGATGTCGCCTGATCCTGCGTAGGCGCAAACGCTAGGTCAGCAACTTATGCAGGTTCTCGGGAACATAACGCCTTCCCCCCTCAGACCCGAAGTTATTGGAAAAGGATTTTCCATATAACTTCGCTTCTACATTTTCCTTATCCTATTTATGTTATTATATGTACTATACTCTAACTTAATACTAATGTTGTCTCTACAATACGCAATTCCAATACTTGAAAAGGGTGAGTAGAGGCAACGAGCTTATATTTAATTTAAGTATGTAGTAAAATTGGATTTGCGTTCACATTTTCAGGGTCGTTTACATTAGAATTGATTTTACGTAATTTTCGAACAAGTGGTATAAACTTTTTCCAAATGAGGTACGCCAAGCATGACGACAACACTAAATAGAGAACACTTGTGGCTATGCCAAGGCTTTTCACTTCACTTAAATTTGGAACACTTTTCACACTCTTTTTAAAAGGTAGTTGAGATGCTGCACTTCGTCTAGGTTGATATCTTGCAGGTCTATAGGTTCGGCTTCTTCTGTGGTATTATCTGGTAAGGCAGGTAAGTTTACAATAGGTAAATGGCTGTACGAATTTCCCAATTCACGGAAATGGTTCGCTCGTAAACGAAGAGCATCAATTATAACATCACATGGTTTTGGATTGTAATGAGGTATGTCCTCTCAATGGCTCTTGGGTGACGTCATCGTCACACATTTTTGGGTAAGTACTTTTGTATATTTGGAGAATATAATCCAGCTGTTATCTGAAATTCTCTGGACCTTTAAATCTTCTGTAGTAATTCGGTGTGCAACACATTTTGAGGGGTGTTGTTGGTACTGCATCAATTGTTCAACGCAGGTTTCTCTGGAGTAGGGGCAATGTCGTTCTCGGAGCACAAATATTCCTTGGCAGTTATCTCTTTGCATTTTGGGCAATTGGGCGATATCTTTTCTCATCCTGGAGTAAATAAGGATATTGGGGAATAATGGTGAAGGTATCGGTAGTAGAGTGGTTGAGCATGGGTAATGGGTACAATTTATAATATACATAGCATTCCTGTTCTACAAGTGGTACATCTATAATAAATCTTATGTTACTATCCTTAAGGTAAGTTTTGACAGAAAATGTTTCCTCTAAATTAATTAAATTCTGGTCATTTACTGGATACATGAGGTTGCTGTATGTACTTATATCTTTCAACAACTTTAGGATTTCTACAGAGTCTATTACAGTTTTATGTAGTACTGAAACCTTGCTGAGGGCTAAAGCCGTCTGTACATCGCTGAGTTTTGTCGAAATAGAGCGGAAGTTACTTATAAAAGATTGAATACATTTATAATGTGGAAAATTACAAAGTCATCATTATCTCTAGATTTTATAAATTGTTCTATTTTGTTAACTCTGTCGTTCAATATTTTGTATTTTCGTTTACCATTTTAGACGAGTTTACTATGTGATCCAGCATTTCAGAAATAATAGTAATTTTACTAGAAATGGCTTGCTCACGGGTTTTAGTGTCCGTTATCAGTTGTTCGAAATGGATGGCGTCGTCATTGTCTAGATTTCCTGTTATTACTTTAATTAAGGAACCTAGAGGGTCAATAAGGCCACGTTTTACCCGCTTAGTTGGCATTAGTTGCCCTAATTTCTCTACAGCCTCGTCGCGGATGTAGTTTATTTGGGACTGGAAGTCTTTTGAGTTACTGACAAGAGAAGAAGCATTTTAGAAGACGATATTTTGGCACAAAATTTAGAGTACTGTTATGAATTGAACTGTAGATCGGATGCTATGCCTTTCAGATCTATGGTTTTATTATAGACCAGCTATCGACCTGTACAAAAGCACGGCCTTGTTTAACTGGGAGGAGACCTGGGTTTTCATTTACTTGAAGTTGTAGGCCCTGGCTCAGGAACCCTCGGGTTTGCATCACCCATATCACCACCGCCAGGAGGAGGCGCCACCTGCGGAGGGCGTTTTATATTTTTAACTGGGACTTTAGTTTCTCTATCTCGGACTTTTATAGGTAGTACATTACGTTCCACCTCACCACATACTATTGCTTTTTGATATTTTGGCTTATCTTTAGATTGTCGTTTGTTAACCGCCTTTGCGTACAGAGTTTGACCCTCTTGGAACTGTGGTCCTATTTCGCCACCGCGTTTTTCTCTCACCGTTTCTTTCTTACTTTTCATTTTTGCCGCAATGTGTTTATACAATTCTTGAGTTCGTTTTCGGTGGTCCTTTAATAGCTGTTGTTTGTATGCTTTATCGAATTCCACGTCAAATGTAGAGTTAAGCTCTGTGTGTCCGAATACTATTTCAAAAGGGGTTAAATCTGTAGCACTGTGTATAGTATTGTTGTATGCCATTATTGCATAGGTCATCCTATTTGTCGCGTCTGTATATTTCACTTCATATTTGGCTATTCTGTAGATTTCTATTATAGTAGAGTGAAAACGTTCTACAATGCCAACGGAGTTTGGATTATTTGGTGTTGTTATGTGTAGTTTTATTTTGTATAAATCTGTAAGTTCTCTGAGAAGTTCGTTATTAAACTCAGAACCCGGGTCACAACTTACTCTGCGTGGGATGCCATAAAACTGAAATATTTAATAAGGGCTCTCACTACCTCTGGTGTAGATCGAGATGGTATTTCCAATGCTTGGCCTAATTTACTAAATGCGTCGACTATGGTTAAATAGTGTTTTGATTCTATTGAAAAGACGTCCATAAATACTTCCTGAAAGGGCGCGTCTTGAGTGTCTGTTAGTTGGAGTACTGGTTTAATTGGTTTCCTGTCATATTTGGTTGTCCTACATTTGTCGCAAGCATTGATAACGGCGGAGACCGTGTCAAGCATATCTGGCCAGTAATAATTTCGCTTAATTCTTTTCACAGTTTCGGTGATTCCACGGTGGCAAGTCTTGCCTTCGTGTAATTTTTTGTATAATCAGTTTTTGTTCTGCTTCATCTTCAATGTTGATTACCCGCTCAGTACATTCGTAGAAATTAATTGAGCCTTGCTTGAAAAGGGTAATTACTACGTTACTGAATTCCCGACGGTGTTGTGTTGTTTCAAAATAAATGAAGTATTTTATTTTTGGTCTAATATATTTCTTTAGAAATTCGCATATTAGATCTGGTTTGCCGTGAGGAAGGAAAACTTCTAATATTTTCTGATGCTTGGTGGAGATGTCAGTTACTTGGAGGTCGTTAGTAAATTTATGGAACACAAGTATTTGGTTTGGTTTTGTATCTACGGCTTCTTCTAGAATTGGTATGCCTAGTGACTCTAAATCTTTACCGGAATGTATAGTTTCTGTCGCGCTTGAGCTTGTGTCTGAAGGTACTAATAAGTCAGGCTCCTTTCTCAAGATTTGGTCTATGGTGTCGGTGTCTGAAATTGTAACAGGGCTGTCGGTTGCTGTTCTCTCAGAATCTGATATTGATATGGTATCTGAGTGATCTTGTTCTTCGGGGTTTACAATCATTGATCTGTTGTCGTTGTCCTCGGCGGTAGTTAGTGCATTCAACCTAAGTCGGGAGAGGGCATCCGCGTTAGCATTAAGTTGGCCATTTTGTGCTTTATGTTGAAATCGTACTCTTGAAGGCGAAGTCGCCATCGTGTCAGTTTGCTCCCTGGCTCTTTAAGTTGGTACAACCAAAGTAGAGGTTTGTGATCGGTAACAATGTCAAATTTTCTACCGTAGAGGTACGGTCGGAAGTGTTTAGTGGCCCATATTATAGCCAGTAATTCTCTCTCTATGGCACTGTATCTCTTTTCTGTTTCGCTTAGGGTTCTGCTGGCGTAAGCGATTGGTAAGTCAGATCCTATAGTCCCTTGAGAAAGTACTGCTCCTAAAGCTACCTCAGAAGCATCGGTGGTTAATATAAATGGTTTACTCATGTCCGGATACTGTAATATAGGTGCATTAACTAACAACTCTTTACACTTCTGGAAGGCTTCTATATATTTTTCTGTCTTCTCTACGGTTTTGCCTTTTCTTAAACAAGCGGTTAGCGGTTGAGTAATTCTTGAAAAATCTTTTATGAATCTTCTATAGTATCCTATGAAGCCTAAGAATCTTTTAATTTCGGTCTGTGTTTCAGGGATCGGATAGTCTAACACTACTTGTATCTTGTCGTTGTTTGGTCTGAGTCCGTCTTTCGTCAGCGTGTGTCCTAAATATTGGACTTCCTTGCAAAGAAATTCCGATTTGTCTAATTGGACCTTGAGGTTGGTAAGTCTCAGTCTGTCGAAGACGGCGCGTAATTTCTCTAGGTGTTCACGGAGCCCGTTGGAGTAGATGAGTATATCGTCAAGGTACACAAGGCAATGGATACCCTGTAAGCCTCTTAATACATTGTTCATTGCTCGCTGAAAAGTTGCCGGAGCTGTCTTGAGACCAAATGGCATTCGGAGGAATTCGTAATGCCCGTTTTGTGTGGAGAAGGCAGTTTTCTGTCTATCTTCTTCTGCTATTTCTATTTGGTGGTACCCAGACGCGAGGTCTAGCGTCGTGAAATAGTTGCTTTTACCTAGTTTGTCAAAAGGTCGCAAATATTGGGGAGTGGGAATCGGTCGTCAGTTGTGATTTCATTTAGTCGCCTATAGTCTATTACCATGCGATATTTCACCTGGCCAGAGGCATCCGACTTCTTCGGGACTAAATGCACTGGGGCACTCCATGGTGAATGTGACTCTTGTATCACATTATCTTTGAGCAGCTTTTCAACTTGGTTCCTAATTTCTTCCGCTTGGGCCGGGGCTTGTCTATATGGCTTGATATAAATAGGATTGTCGTTAGTCGTCCTTATGTGGTGTTTGACCTGGTTGGTGAAAGTTAAGGGTAATTCTTCACTATAGAGTATGTCCTTATATTCAGTGCACAGTTCTAGTATAGCGTTTTGTTCTTCTGGTGGTAAGTGATTAAGTCGTAATTTTGTCAAATTTTGGGTGAGTATTTGGTCAACTTCTATGTCTGTTACGTCTGCCGTGTTAATTTCACATATGTAATTTTCATCTGTGAGTTTTGGACTTTAAAAGGTTTCGTTATTTTTAAAGTTATGTCGGCGTCAGAAGTATTTTGTATAACGGTGGTCGCATAATAATTTTCACATTTCACTAGGGCTGTAGGCATTCGGATTTTTGAGTCGAATTCCAAAAATTTAGGATAGCGTCCCTTTTTCGAGATCTACAGGCAGCTCTACACGAGTTTCAGTGCGCGCTTTGAGGTTAAATAAGTATTCCTGGTCGTTCCAAATCGGGATATTGGCATGTTGTGTTTTTAAAGTTTTGTCGTTCAGGTCTATTTTAGCCTTTAGCTTCACTAACAAATCCCAGCCAATAACTCCGTCATACTTGGGGTCAACGTCATAGATGAAGAATTTGTGATACATGTCCTGGCTGAAGGCCTTAAAGAGTGGTATGTCCGCTACCTCTGTATGAGAACTAGACGCGTGCGTGCTTGTTACTTGAAACGGTTCGTATCTTTTGTACTGGGCGTAGTACATATCCGCTTTTGTTGGGCTGATAAAACACCTGCTACTGCCGGAGTCTAACATGAATTTGCCATCTATTTCCGTGATTTTTATATAGGGTAGTTTGAGGGCGGCATCATAATTTAGTTCGATTACCTCGGAAATCTCTGGGTCACTTCTACACGAAAATTTTCCAAATTTGTTTCTTCCCTTATATTATCATATTCCTGCACTGGTTCTTGCACTTCCATAACAGGTTGTGGACACTCCCGGGTTGGGTCTGCGTAATAATAATTCTGCTCTTCCTGGTAATTGTTGTCGCTGTATTCGTACTCGTTCGGGTCGTCTGTTGTTCCACATTCCTCGGTGACTATTTCGTTTATGGGTAGTCTTGGCACTGGTTGTGCGGCAGTCCTCATCGTCACATCGCTAGAAAACGGTTGAGGATGACGATAGCCTTGAGGCTGCGGCGCTCTGTAACCGAATTGTCCCGGCTGTGGTCTAAATCCGAACTGATGTTGTACTGAGGTCTGTAGCCCATCTGTTGTTGGGCAGGATGCTTATAGCCAAATTGTTGCTGAACTGTTGGCTTATAGCCAAATTGACCGGGCTGTGGTCTAAAACCTAGGGGTTGTTGGGTCGGAGGCCTATACCCAAACTGCTGTTGTGGTGCAGGTGGTTTGTACCCGGATTGATTTTGTGGCACTAATGGCCTCGCTAGCATATGGGTTGTATAGCATTCGGTCTGACTCCAAAATACGGGGTCGGAAGTTACTATTTGGGGTTGCATTATTGCCTGAAAGGCTTGAGGCTTCGGATCCAGCATGGGTGGTTTGGGTGCCTGGTTGTGAAGCAACCTGGACCTCATTAGATACTGCTCGTGAAAATTAACTTCATCCATCACAGTTTTTAGGGCCTCTTCTAAACTGGTAGGGTTCTTTAGTCTTACTATTCTCACTAGGTGTTCCGGCAAATTATATAGGAAAACATTGAGAGCTGTATTATTATGGATGATGGCCTTTGCATGTTTAACTTCGTTGGAATTAGTGACATTAGTGTTAATTTTGGAAATTAAAATGGCTCTTACATCCTGAATGCGGCTACAAAAATCAAGGTATGACTCATTAGATTTAATTTTTAATGACTCCAACTCTATGGCTACACACTCTTCGCTTCTATGATCTCCGAAATGCTGAATTAGTAGTGTTTTGAAATCGTCATAACTTTCAAAATCACCCTTTCGCTGATAAGGGCGGCGGCTCTACCTATGACTCTACTAGTTATTGACTGCATTATATATTCGTTGCGTTGAGCAACGCCTTGAAATTGTTCTGATAACATACTCGCATTTTCTGAGAAAAATGCGAGCATTTTAGTGTCCCCGTTGAATTCGGGAATGAGCTTAAGCATGTCGCGCAACAGGGCGGCGCTATTTCGTTAAGCTCAGTCATTTTGCTGTTAAACAGTTTCTAGTTATACTACTTATATACTTCCTCACTTAATTAATGGTGCAATTATAGTCACCGTTTAAATTATGTTATAACCTAGAGTACTTTTGTGCATTTGTAATCACGCTAGTACGTTTACCTATAGCGTATCTGAGCATTTGTAATCACAGTAAACATCTAAAATACTTATCTAATTGTGCAGTTCTAGTCACAGTTTAAATATAGAAATATAAAATAATTGTGCAGTTTTAGTCACAGTTTAAATCTAAAAATATAAAATAATTGTGCAGTTTTAGTCACAGTTTAACCTATGTAGAGAGACCTGTGCAGTTTTAGTCACCTGGTTCTACAGCTTAAACTAAACAGTATTTCATGGATAGGATGGGAGGAAACGAAGGATTTTACTCCAGTGAGTACTCTGTTCGCTATAACTTACTTGCCCATCTCCGTCCGGCTCCGGTTAACAAATTTCTTTGGTTCGAGGATTACCACTGCGGCCTTCTTCCGATTTGAGGAAAACCGCTGTCACTGCCAATCACGAAGGTACTAACACTTTTCAAGCACTAGTCAGTCACGGATTTTACGTGGTCGCGATAGCAGCGGCTGGTAATCCTACCGGCTGCGCCAGTTAACTTTCGGGAGCGCGAGAAACTGTTTTTAAAAACTAAATTTAAAGTTAAATTAAAACTAAATACGTCTAGATGAGCCGAAGAGTTTATTCAGACTGCCTTTGCTTATTACAATTAGCCTTAAAGAGAACTTATAATCTAACCCAGACGCAACTATGCATTTCTGGGTGGCATGGCGTGATGTCGCCTGATCCTGCGTAGGCGCAAACGCTAGGTCAGCAACTTATGCAGGTTATGAACATAACGGTTCTCCGAAAAATTGTTAACACATAACGAGGTACAATGAGATATTTTGAATGTTTCTGATGGCAGTCATAATGTAAAATTACAGACTAAGTAGAGTTAAACCGTGGATAACCACAAAACAAAAAATTATGACAATCAGCAATTTTGAGTGATTTACGTCCCGACTAGAATTTCGATTACATATTTTTGTCGATTTTCAAATGATTTAATTTGATAAACAAATAAGTGTCTTCCTATTTCTTTGGTTTGGGACTTTGGTCTGAGACATGTCTGAGACAATCGATGATAGTGGTGACCACAGACTAAGTAGAGATTGTTTATTTCTGTTGGCACATTTTTCTATGGTGACTATTCTATCAACTATAATAGGGCTATCATATTTTTACCAAATAAACATATTTCTAAACAGATGAAACCTTCGTGAACGACACTGTGAGGCCAGTCATTAGTTATGTATGCGTGACAGCTCTCACCGACGTTGTCAAATTACTCACGTTGGTGTGCGTGTAATGTTCCCAGTCTTAAGAAAAAAGTCCCACTATTGTTGTCTTAAGCTTTGGAAATTTTCACGTATAATAAACACATAAAACATTATTTTAAAATAATTTTATATAATATATAATGCAAGGATATCTTGTTAATAACAAGAAATCTTATTTCTAGTTTATGAAGTTAAGAATTTTGATTTTACATGCAACCAAAAATTAACTTGAATCGCAAATATTAATTAGTATGATTTGCTCCCTTAGATAGTTTAAACAAAAACCAAAACAATCATCTTTACCACCAAAACTAGTTTTGATAAAATGCATATGGGCTACCTTTTATAGGGCCAAACAACAAACCAAAAAAATTGGTTGCCTGTAAAGTCGGTATACGGGCGAAAGTTTTACGTGACAACGACTTTGAGTGGTAAAATAATTTTACGGAAGGGACGCGTGCCTCTCACTCGCTCTCGTTGTGAGCGCATAACGTGAGCGGAGCGTAACGCAGTTTCTTGAAGTGTCACCCGGCAAACCAATTTATAAGACGTTGTCACGTCAAAAGAAACAAATAATCGTTTACACGATTCACTAATGCTTCACTTTTTTTTTCTTACAAAACCTCACTTTTAAACCAAGTAATCGTATAATATTCAAAAACTGCTACTATCAAATGATAATATTCTGAGACCTACTGTTGGCATTACATAACATTCTACTATACTCGTATAATATTATTATAATGTAAGCATTATGTATTTTTGAAAACTCCACAGAACATACAAGTATTAAAAACTCGCTTCATAACTACAGTTTTCATCAACACTATTAGTAATTTTACTAACACTAGTAACGGCCTGGATCACTGCTAGGGATCAATTCACATTATATATAAAAAACATAGTAAAAATAGGTCTTAAAATTGAATAATACTACCTTCAAAAACAAAAATAATAATCTATATTTTACCTTCACTTCAGGGAAAACTATTTCACTTTGGTATAGCTACACGTGTTCCTATTTGTTACCATAATGAAATCGCCTAAATAACATAATAGCAGTAAAAATATTCAAACTTACCTATGAAATGATATTCCTCCTTCCTTTTTTTGTTTTTAGGAACTATGTTTGCAATGTTTGAATACACAAGACGGCATTATTTAAAACAAAACATAAAATCACACAGGATGAACACGTATGGACAGGCTCGTACAAGATGAAGTTTGTGTCGTACTGACAGGAGTTGTATTTGCTTTGGCCACATATTACTAAAATAAAACCTTTTAAACTCCATAGTACACAGAAGTATTAAAAACTTGTTTCATAACTATAGTTTTCATCAACACTATTAGTATTTTTATTAACCCTAGTAACGGTGAGGATTTGTTCTTGGCATCGATTCACATTAAATTAGAAAAATTACGCTTGTAAAAATAGGGCTTAAAATTGAATTATACAATGTTCATCAATAATTTGGTCTACGAGTATCTTCAAAACAAAATTAGAATCTATATTTTACCTTAACTTCAGGGAAAATAATTTCAATTTAGTATAGCAACACTGACCTATTTTCGTTGAGGTGTTGTGTTTTTATTCATCAATCGAAATAAAATCGTCTAAATTATATAAATATCAGTAAAAATATTCTAACTTTCCTATGAAATTTCCTTTTTTTATTTTTGGGAACAATGTTTGCAATGTTTGATGACACAAGACGGCATAATCTTAAACAAAACATAAAACACACGGGACTCCCGTACGAGACGGAAGTCAGTTTCGTACTGACTGGAGTTTGTATTTGCTTTGGCGTTTGATATTTGCTTTCCGGACCTATGGATCTGCGTTCCGCACGTTCCATCTGCCTTTTGTTTTAGAAATCTGTGAATAGGGCGTTTTCAAGATGTAAAAAGACCTGTCAAATACAGTTCCCAATTTCACCATAGGTGGCGCACTGTTTTATTTTGTTATGAGAAATTTCACAAAAACCAACAGTGGTGCCACACTTGGCAATATTTAGAACTATCTATTTATTTATAATAAGTATGTATTTAAAACTATTTCAGTATTATATCAGCCATCTATCTGGCCGCCATAGTACAAGCTTTGCTTAGTTTGAGGTCAGATGGTGTTGTGTGTGAATTGTCCACCAATATTTATTTTATTTTTTATCTTTGACATGTCTTTTTGCGTCTGGAAAACGCCTCATTTACAAGTTTCTTTGTCAAGCTGTACTCTACACGTTATGTGTTTATCAGCAATCCTTTTATAATAGGTAGCAATATAAAACAATTAAACGATAAATAAAAACAAACTGATAATACATTATGCGCTGTCATTGTCGCTACAAGATAACTCGCTTTAGTAGACAAAAGAATATAAATTTTATCTTGGGCTGTTATTTTATCCTAGGTACTAATAAAATGTCAATATTTTGATATTTGGATGTTCGTTGCTCATTCTTGTACTAACGTCCGAACGGATCGGGCTGAAACTTAGAACATAGATAGACTATATTTATATAGTCTGGAAGAATACTTAGGCTACTTTTTAACCCGGAAAAATAACGGGAATGGAAACTACGCGGTTATAACCGCCGGGCGCTGCTAATGGGGCGTTTTGAAAATGCAAAAAGTCCTTTCAAAAACAGTTCCCAATTTCACCATAGAGGGCGCCAATGTTTTATTTTGTTAGAGATATTTCATAAAAACAAACAGTGGGGCCACATTTTATATTAGGACTTACATTTATTTCCTATGTGGGTACTTACATTTCATAATATGACGAGTTACCCTTATCTGTCCAGTCACTTACCAAAATGTCTTTCTTGTGTTGAAACGCATTGTTAATTGAATAATTATTTGTTGTTTTTTTGTTAGTCATTTATATTGTAAACGTAAAACATTTAGATTCAATAACAGCCCCTTTACAGCTGAAGATTTAGAATTGGTAAATTTGGATATACTTAGATTTGGATTACTTAATACTTTTTGTACGGAATTCTTGTTTTAAACGTTGAAATATTATTTCTTATGTAGTAATATTATATAATAAAATGTACCTAATAATAATAATTTCGTAATTTGACGAGTCTATACAGAAGCATTCTAACGGTCTTATTCATAATAAATGCTTATAGAAGACTTAAAACACACATTAGTTAAAACGCTCGATAAGCTTATAAAACCTTCTATAAAATTTCGTATTCATAAACGCTCTATGAGCCTTCTATAACTAAAGCATTACTAATATCAGTTTTAGGATCAAAATGTTGCCATTATAATGAAATCGATGTGAAATCGATCGACTTTATAAAAAAACTGACAGAATCGTCCACAGATAAAACGAGTTTGATGGTGGAACCATAGACAATGTTACAGAATTAAAAAAAACGACATACGTGAAATTATGAAGCGGAGAAATTTAAAGTTATATTACTAATAAAACGTAGTGGTGTTTGTTCGTTCTCTCATGAATTTCTTGTATTTTATAAGAAAAATTGCTAAAGAAATAAATTCGGAAAGTAAAGGAACACTCCTACTTTTATACACCTTTCGTCGATGTGGATTACTTTCAAGCTGTTCAATCGTATCGAGAGCATTAAATCCTTGTAACGCTTGCATTTTAATATTTATGTTAACACGTACCTATAAAAAATGGTAATTACACATACAACAGTTTCACTGTCACAGTGACAAATTTTAGAATATGTCACAACTATTAGGCAATCATTGATTACGCAGGCAATGAAAATGCAACTTTCATGCCAAACAAGCCACAATTTCTGGTAATAATGACCACTATCACGTTTACTCTCATGATTTATCAGCAATTTGCCAACCTCAATTGCTTGAATCTTGGAATTCTACTTGAATTCTAACTAAAAATATAACAGGAAAATGGCCAAATACAGCCCACCATTCCTTCAAAACCATGGTTTTTCATACATAAAAAATTCACAAACAGACTACGTTTACTATTTGTCGCCTACGATTGGGCTATGCTTGTACTCCGGTGTTTCTCGCAAAATTAAGATTACGCGACAATTCACTCTGTGAAGGCGGTTTAGCAAAAGGCACCACCGATCACATCTTTTTTGATTGTATTAGATCACATGACTCCTTTTATAATATGATTGTACCTGATTTCCCCGTCCTACAAACTTTTCCAATCATCCCTCTTGTATTTTCTCCATTTGTGCATGTCCTATCTAAATATATTCACAAATATAATATTAAACTGTAACAGTATTAATTCTCAGAAGCTATGAAGAAGATGGAAGACTGAGCACCTGAATTAAGAACATAATTTAGCAAAGATACTCCCAACGCTCAAACGCTGGACATTGGCGAAATTACGGTGATATTACCGAATGGAAACCAAAAAATAAGTTGAAGTTGAATATGTCACAACGCCATTTTGCCACTAATCAGCTGTTAAGAGTCGGCCATATTTACCTTAAAACACCGCTAAAGTAGGGTTCTCGGCTCTATAACTTTATAGAAGGCTTATAGCACGTTTTAGCGCTAAAATGCTGTTATGAATACCATTTTTCCTAAGACATACTATAGCAAGACTTTAGACATGCTATAACTTTTTATGAATAAGACCGTAAATGTTTAGTCTAAGTACCTAAATGTTTAAGAGTGTAACTTATATGACAATAAAGATTTTCCATTCTATTCTATTCAATTGGCAAAATTTAGAACTATATTTGACAAGTCAATTTGCATCTGGAAAACACCTCATTAAATAGCGATGGGAAGTTATTTGTTCTGACAACTTTTTACCCGACTGAAAGAAGGGTTATGTTTGTACATTTCTTTATTCCACGTATTTTCTAAACGGCTGGATGGAATTTGACAATTAGGATATTGTTAGATTCGTCTTAATCACCCGAGTGTCCATAGATCATCGATATAAACCAATGGCTGTGCCCTGAGTAACTTGAAATTAGTAATAAACTGCGTCTCTATATCTATATGTATCGTAAGTAGTTTACACATAACCAATCTACTTGACCCCCCTAGAATGGCTAGCGGCGCGATATGCTATGGTTCTACTTATTTTGGTTGTTGACAACGAATAGTGATAACTGATACAAACTGAACTGATCGTACAACACGCGAGGAGAGAGACATTCTCGCAACATACGCAACGCCGACAAGCTGGATGTTATACCACACTCTCTCACGAGGTCACAGAAGTTAACTCACATTATGGGACCGGAAGTTTATAACACTCTTCCCAAAATAGTTATATCGGCCCCAAGTTTCGGCAGCTTCAAAAACAGATTATTAAAGTGCTGGCTTATCGATCAAACTTTTTATAGTTACAGCGAATTTTTAGAGAGATGGCAAAGTTCCCATAAAAATGTAAATAAATAAATTTGACATAGGTTAGTACAATTGCAATAAAGACATTTTACTCGTATAATGCTTGACAGTTTTCTGTACAATAATTATTGTAATACAGTAAAGTAGTAGTTTCAAACTTTGAAAATGTATACAATTTGTATGCTCTTTCTTTTGTTTTTATTTTTTATTAATTGACGTGTAAATTGTACATTTATGAATAAAGTACTTTCGACTTTGACTTTGATAAGTAAAAACGTCCGGCATTCACCGCTTCCTGCAACCGACTGGAACGGAATGAGTGTGCTCACTCTTCCCAACAATGACATGATTCCGTGCGCCCTGAAGTTTGTGAGGGCACATCTGTGTATTGAGATATTTGCCTTAGATAGTACTTATATTGTATCTGTTGATTTTTTGCAGTCGGGTTTTTTAAGGTAAAAGTTATTTGTAGTATTTGTCAGGGTGAAATCTTTTCTATCGAGTCACTGACATGATAATGTCTGCCTCTGCCGGCTGCGACGGAGCGGAACTTCCGTGTCAGACGATTTTTGAATGAAAATGAAAAAAACGTTTCCATAAAATAAAAACACCTGAATAAAAATATGCAACAATATAAAGTAGGTAGTGTAGTGTGTATTTAAAGTGTGTTAGTGTGCACTGGACCCCAAACTAGCGTAACCAGGATGTCTACTCTCTTTCTACGAAAAACGTAATTTTCATTGATATAAACCAAAAGATGTGCCCTGAGCCAACGAATCAAAGATGTCCCCTCCCAAAATTCAGGGCGCACGGAATCTTGTTATCATTGGGAAGAGTGAGCTCACTGTTTCCATTATAGTCGGTCGGGTTACCGACCTTTACTATTGGTTACAATAGTGATAGGTAAAAACGTCTGGCATTCACCGCTTCCTGCAACCGACTAGAACGGGAAGAGTGAGCACACTCTTCCCAACGATGACATAATTCCGTGCGCCTGAAGTTTGGGAGGGCACATCCAATGACATAATTCGATGGTTAAAATAGTAATATTATGTTTTTACACAGTACCTAGGTAGCAAATTTTAAATAAAAACACGGGTAACTCTCGTTTAATATAATTACGTAAACGGAAGTAAACGTGAGTTACCCGTGTATTTATTTAAAATGTGTAATTTTCAAACCATAGCAAATATTTCGAAAATACCGTTTCTTTTTCTTCTCCTAAAGGCTTGTTCGCACTAGGCTAGTAATTTAGCCTAGTGGCGAGTAATTTAGCAACTAAACGTGTATGAACAGTGAACATTTAGTCGAGTAGTTTAGGAAGTGATTTAGTCGAGTCAATCCATTTTGTTCTATTTTCAACGGGCGAGTTCCCCCCACCACGCGTTCGTTGCGAGCGGTGCGCTCATTGGCTCGCCGATTAAACAGGTTCAAACTTGTCGAATTAGTCTGGAGAGAAAAATAACTTCAAACAAATGCGTTGTAGGATCTTCATGTTGCGAAACGCTACTCACTTGTGAACTGTACTAAAGCACGGTGCGAACGATTTTTGAATAGTAGCGAGTATTTTAGCTACTAAATTACTCTCTACTAGACTAATTTGCTAGCCTAATGCGAACAAGCCTTAAGGGCTAAGGGTACCTACTGTTCCTATAATATTGTCCATATAATTGGTAGTGTTAGGTACGGTAATAGATAATTTTACATTCGTATTCCTATTCCGCTAATGTAAAGGACGTGTATTGTGATAACGAAAAATTATGATAATTCTTGCCATTATTTTCTTTTTCATGTAGTACCTAATTAATCGTTTTACACTAATGCCATTCCTCAGATATTGTTTTTATGCTATTGCATAGCTTTTATCGCGGGCCTGGGGACCGAATTTTAGTGATCGTGCATCTCTTTCTTATGTTCACAAGAAAGAGGGATGGAAGACCGTAACGCCGTCCTCCCCACTCGGTCATTCGACTTTGAATCTTATTTGTATTAGCTTTACAGACTAAATGCTCTTAGCAGTGTTGCCAACTTAACGGATTTCCCGTGACATTTATTATGGTAAACAAATGTCACTTCAAAATAAAAGCAATTCCGAAAAATTGTTAACATCCCTATTGCTTATGTTGATAAAAATGCATGCAACATGCAATAGCTTTACCGCGGCAGTCTCCGATTACCACACTTCTTTTAATTTAAATCACGGATATTTTTCCTGTCTGTACATGCGTGTTTCAAAAATATGTAAGTAAATAAATAACAGAAATAATCTACGTGCTCTGAGAGCTACTTATTCTAGGCTATCTATTATATCTAGGACCCATACCGCAAGATTTACTAAGCGTAGAGTTTTACTGTTCTAGAGTTGTGCTATTGTGTGAGATAATGTTTAAAAATGGCGCGAAAATTACTATTGTCTATGGTGCGTTAACCCTTTGCAAACAATTAACATTATTTAGTTTTTGGGACTTTTTCAATACTTAAACGATTTTTTTTTATATTTTATTTTATTTCGTGTATTTTTTCATTTGTACCGTTTTAATGAAACAATAAATGTTTTTACCCTTTGTAAAAAGTTTTATTATGTGTGCCTTTTTAAAGTAGCCAAGAAGGAAAGATAATAGATAAGGTTTCTAATCCTAAATAAAGCGTAAAATTAGGTACATATTTCATTTTTAGTAAATCATGATGTAAGTGTAATTTTTGTATAACTTTGATTGTTGATGCTAAAGACACACACGATTTGCTTGTATCATAGAAGCTTTTGAATATTGGGATCAATCTTCACATGTTCGTTTGTTGATAGTGATAGCTGATCGAAATTGAGTTTTTGGCTATATTTCATGTAAGGATTGTAAGGCATTACTCAAAGTTATGAAATTTAGTCAGAGTCGGCAGGCAGCACCACACTGAATATACTAATTTTAAATTGACAATTTTTTTGTTATTTACGTATTTCATTTATGTATTAAGTAGTCTACTTTACAATTGTAGGCAAACAGTATTTTAAGTCTCATGATTATTTATATGTAGGTATAGATGTTATCTTAGGGTACTTTACCGCCTTACCCCTTCTCTTTCTATTTAATCAGGTATTCTCTCCATTTTGCAAGGAACATACAGCTACTGGTCATAAGGTTACCCTTTGCTTCACTGGTTTTACGTTATGTTGTGGACAATAAATAGTATAGGTATCTCTATCCTTATTGTGGACAATAAATAGTATAGATATCTCTATCCTACCTACATTGTATTACGAAATTCTGAAACTGATCAAAATTTCCATCATTTAATAAATCTTATTTTGTCTATCATACGAGTGTTAAAATTAATTCGTATTTGAATGGTTGATTGTTTGTCTGAATCCCGATTTCAATCCCGAAACACTCATAATTCCTTAAAAAAACTCTTTGACAATGAATAAGTTTGGTTATTTGTTGATTATTCTAATCCAAAGATCGGAACATTCTGAACGGACCAGACTTGTTGTATATTTAGGTATTTTTAACAAATGCCTACTTATAGATATCCCGCGGGTATTTTCTTATTTTATTGTCACTTCTACGTAGTTCAATGACAAAGGAAAAGTACCTTTATTTGTAAAATCATTCTTTTGACACATCTTTAATCATTAGACCCATTTTTATACTATCAATGTTAGATAATGATTAATGTTGATTTTATTGCTCAATGATCTCAAATATCTAATCAGCTCAGAATATGTTAATCCTCATGTACAATCGTAAACTTACAAAAATATATCGTGTTTTTATCTGTTTATAAAAAGCAAGGATGCAAATGGGGGTGTTGGTAAAATGAAATGTCCCATAATCCTACTTCCTACTAAAATATATATTATGTACCTCTAATAATAATATTATAAATTTCAATGTTTGGATGTTTGTTGCTCGCGTTTGAATCACGTCGTAACGTATAAACGAATCGGGTTGGTATTTGGAACACAGTTAGGTTATAGTCTAGAAGACATATGCTACTTTTTATCCCGGGAAAACAACGGGAACGGGAGCTACGCTGGTAAAACCGCGGGGCACTGCTGGTAACACATAAAAACAATCAGCTGTTTCGGTTTGTAGTTTGTACCGATGATACAGGCTTTATGTTGACGAGTCATCCTGTTACTAATAAAATATGATTTCTTATTTTCACAAAACTGTTCCATGAACGGTAGATTTTAGTTGTTTATGAATGTTTACACTCCCTTGTCATATTTATATTATACTAATAAGTATACCTAATTCTAAAATATAAAAAAAATTGTTCCCTTTTCACAAAGCTTCCAGAAAAAAGATAAAAATGGGATCGTGCACAAAAACGTGCAAAAAAAAAACAAAGAAGGTATTTTGTACTTACATTGTACCGCGGAAGAGGGTGCGTAGACTGCTAGGAGGCTAGCGAGGGCAAAGAGAATCACCTTCATTTTTATTACTAAAAAAAATCACAGATACTTTGACGAGTAAAATTTGATCGGATAGGTACAGTACTATCGAAAGTCAAGCCTTTACACTCACTGGTGTAGAAGGCGACTTTAATAACAACAAAACGTGGAAAAAGACAACGATCGCCGTGTTCACTGATATTAACTACGCAGCAACGCGATAGAACATTTCATGTTGACAAGTGACTCAAGTGGAATGAGGGTGTGAGCGAGACAGATTATGTTGCACAATAAACGCCCCGCGAGGTTTTGTGTTTCGAGGTCGATCATGGGATTTTTCCTAACGATTTTTACTGCCCCCACATTCATATTAACTCGATATTCTAACGTAATTTGTGTGTATAATCATCAACAAAGCCTTTTTATGAGAAAAAAGCTTAGAATGCACCAGGAAATCGAACATGATGAAAGAGCTAGAAACACCTTGGAACGCAAAACCTCATCAGTGACGTTCTAGACGTTATGAGGGTCGAATGCGGGGGGTGACGTACGAAGGAGAGGGGGGAAATAGTGTTACCATATGTTTCACGCGTTGCTTCAATATGAGGAAATTTTCTAAGCAAACTTATTTATATTATATTCATGAAATCATATAACGCGAAGCCAGTTTATACAAACGGATCAATTAAAAAAATAACTAAATGATCAATTTTTCAACTAAATTTCTTTAGACCAAAGTCAAGGAAGTTACGGTAATTATTGCGGTTTCAACTTGCCACCCCGCTTCCAAATGACTCCTCGCGTGACAGTTCGGAATTATTTTCTTTGTGAGTAGCTGCCAATCGCGTTGCTGGATAATAATATTTTGCGTATACATTCAGTCTCCATTACGAGACTTTATCAGGTTCAAAACCTTTGTGTTGGAAGTTGTCTTCTACGCCAGTGTGCGTAAAGACTGCACTTTCGACGGATCTATTTACGAGACAAACTATTAACGAGTATATTCTGTTCTACGTCGCAGACACATTAGGTGAGTAGTCTTTTGTTTTTTATTTATATTCAATTCACATTAACACGGGCTGTTTTCATCGTTATTTACCGGAAGTTTATTTATTATTGATTTATTGTATCGTCATTGTTCCTACTTTTTATCTATTACGGATGGCATCGAAATTTATTTCATTCACAAAAAATAATCAGTTTTAGGAAGCCGTAGATTATCTAATCAGCTATTTAATTGGTTGTAAATAAATCCTTTTAATGCGATTATAAGCACTTCAAATACTGTGTTGAAACATTATTATTGATAAACTGTTTTGATTTATTTTTAGGGATTCAGGTAGATACTAATTTTTACAGTTCACATATTTTTTGTGATCTAACATTTATTTTTTCTAATTTTAGAAGTAAGTGGGTATTCTAGGGTTAAATTTGAAGGAGTTTTTCTGAGCATTGGCTATGATAAAAAAAATTAAAGTATTTTTTTTATGTATCATGCTTGTCTCATACGTATTGTGCTTTTGCCAATATCAATTTTTTACACAAATCTTTTATCCATATTATAAACTCTGTACAAAAACTCTTTAAAATTATTGATTATATCATTTAAAAACGGTTTACTCTAAAGAATAATTAAGGCAATACCTACAGTGGTAATGAAATTAGTATTTGGCGAACAAATAGATTTAATAACTATTTTTTGTTTATTATTGTGGCATAAGGAGCCCAGTAATTGTTCCCACAACTAGAAATCGGTGCCCTCATTCGCAAGGAGAGAGTCAAGGTCATAATCCACCAGATATTGTAGATAAAACTAAATGTATATAAGTTTACACAGATAGACTGGACTAAACCAAAAGGGGCGTACCAAATAGGTTTGCAGGTGTGTAAGAAATTTTTTCAACAGACTTGATTTTTTATACGTTTACTAGCAACGCCTCACGATTTCATCCGCGTAGTTTCCGTTGTTCTCGTTTCATCTAGACTATAAACCTATCCACTATGTTCCGATCCGTCAGACGAATGTGATTGATCAACAAACATCCATACATTGGCATTTTTTATAATATTAATAGGATTACCTATGTACCTTACTTTAGAATAAATTACTTAGAATAAATTAATTAAATCACTGTACTTTAGAATAAATTAACCGATTACGATTTTTTTTTTTCTAAAGAGCTTCCCAAATGGCCATATCTTAAATTTTAGCGAAATTGGTGCGACTGCGGTGATCGGTGCGCTTTTTTGTAATATCAAAAGTTTTAATAAAACAAAAAATACGTGTCCCTTAGTTTTACAAATTCTACCTGATGGATTAATTAGAATCGTATATTTTAGAGTCATGATGCTTATTATCTTCCATGCGCGGTCCGAAGGGGGTTGGGGGGTCACAGGGGACATGATGCATTATATTTATGTAGGTCATGTATTTGCGTAACTACTACGCCCGTTGCAACGCGGTTACGTCGGGACATAAAAAAAGACATTGCTGATTGCTAGTGGCCTAAAAGATATTGCTGACAGCAAATAGGCCGCCACATCTGATGCTAGTTCATAAGTGTTTCACATAGATCACAGACTAAGTAGAGAGTGACACAGATGAAAGTGTTTCACAGTAATATTTTAATTTGTTTAAGTTACAATAAAGAGTTTTCTACCTCTATAAATAATTATTTATCTAACCCAAATAATTTTAGATCATCACTAAAAGGCTTATTACACATGTTTGAAGTTTATAAAGATACAATAGTTTTGCTATCGATGATTTTCTTGATAATCTGTGATCTCTCTAACATGTGTCACGTTGACTGTTGAGTTGAAGTTAAAGATTGTTTTTTTTTATTTGCAGAACCATGAAGTTATTCGCTTTTGCCGTTACCTTGTTGGTCGCCGTTTCGGGAGCCTTCGGCGAGGCCTGCTATGACGATGTCTCTATGAAGTGTGGCTTGGCTTATAATGACTTGAGTAAGTTACCAAAAGTTGTATAAAGGGCACACAAACACAGAGAAGGGAAATTTACACTGTAAGGAAAAGAGGGGTCGACGGAATGTGTTATTTATTGATTTTGGACTTAATAAATTGATAATCTTGTCTTATTTTTTCTCACTTCATGGTATATTTCAATTCCAATGGAATATTTGATGTACAAAACTGTACCTATCACAAAATGGAATAAACACGCAATGTCATCAATTATGTAGAGTCAAAATAGCAATGAATAGAAAGAAAAATAAAATTAATTCACATAAATTTTAAGGTACCTACATACATCCAATCCAATGACAATGCCACATTTCATCGACTTCCCTTATTGAGCCGTTTTCAAAATGAAAATTAAGAAAATCTTAGTACACATTTTAATCAATAAAAGTTAAATTCTGATTTTTGGGCAAAAATTTTACAGCATCTTGGCTTAATCCAAACCAAACTTTTATCGAAGAAATAAGAAATATTTTGCAACAGGTAGGTTACCTACCTACAGCTTTAAATCACAGGGATGTACCTTTCAAACTTAAATTTCTACCCAAAGAGGTTCCAACTTTATCTATTTTTATATATTCTACCAATTGTATTTGTGATCGTAGAAATTTTACAATGGTTATTATAACATTTTCAGCACTGCCAAGCTGTACCGCTAAATACGGGAACTATGCGAGCGCAGAAAATGTCGTCGCTAGGGAAATGCAGGCTTACGCCGTCCTACACATTGAGAGGTAAGAGATACGAATTTTGTCAGGGCGTCTTCAGACCAATAATTATATCATCAATAATAATGTAATATAGAATTTGCTGTAGGTATGTATGATTTTAAGGTGTTTATAATTTTAGTGGTTGCCAGCCACATTGTACAAAACAGGAAACATTTTTTTCTATCGTGAACATTTTTTACTTTTCTACAAATAATGTTAAATACATTAGGTACTTAATTTTTATGTCCGGTTGTATCTGGAGCTTCAATGTTAATTTAAACTGTGGAGAGGTTTAAGATTTTTTTTAATACATTTCCATTGACCAATTTGCATTCTTTTACCTATCGTAGGACTATTTTATTTCATTGTTTGTATAAAAAAATCATCGTTATTTCCTTACAAAGAACAGTACAATTATAAATTCAACTGTTTTTTAACCCACGACCAAAAAAAGTGGTGTTATAAATTTGACGTCGATGTCTGTCTGTCTGTCTGTGTGTGTGTGTCTGCCTGTGGCATCGTAGAGCTCATACGGATGGGCCGATCTCAATGCGTTTTTTTATTTGAAAGTTAATATCCGTGCGGATGTTCTTAGCTATGTTTGGTTAATATCGATTCAAGACGGCCGCCTCCACAAAATGGCGGACAAAATATTTCTTTACAATCTACCTAAATATAGGTATCAAATGAAAGGGCTTGACTAGTAGAATACTAGACATTATAAAAAAAATCAAATCCAAGATGGCCGCCACCACAAAATGGCGAATTATATTATTTTTTTCAGTACTTCCTCAATATGAGTATCAAACGAAAGGGCTTGACTAGTAGAATACATTGCACTATGACAAATTTCAAATCCAAGATGGCCGCTTCTACAAAATGGCGAAACACATTTCTTTTTTCACAACTACCTTAATATAGGTATTAATGAAAGGGCTGGACTAGTAGAATGTTGAACAGATAATAAATCCGAGGCAGTCGGGGGTTAGTCAAAATTTTTAATTTTGTTCTTGTATAACACAGATCTTTCGATTATCTCCTGTCATCGGCGTACTTCAATAACTACCAGACGAACAGAGCCGGATTCAGCAAACTGTTCAAGAAGCTCTCAGACGACACCTGGGCCAAGAGCATCGAGCTGATCAAACACATTACGATGAGAGGTCAGTCACTGCAAAACAACTGGTTGTAATAAGTTGAATGGGTCTGTGTAGGTATATATGGCTCTCATTCTAGTTCCTGAATGGGTAAACTTGATATTTTTGGTTGAAAGTAAGTTGGAAGTGTGCTTAGCTATGTTTTTTGCTATGAAAATCGGTCCAAGAGGGCCGCTGCTATGAAATGGCAGTTAACATATTTTATATGTGTAAATCTTCCTTAATATCAGTACCTACCTATCAAATGAAAGTATTGTATTATGAGTACTAATACATTATTTTTGTAGTATCTCTGTACTACATACAAAAATAGAACTATTGACGAGACGAGCAAGACATATGCCAAATGGTAAGCAACATGGTCCGTAATATCAGTGTCACGCAGTTATTAGAACACGAAGAGTTTAAATCATTACCTAGCACTGAACTGCGCTCGTCAACCAGAGCTATATGGTGTTTTATCTCTATGCCATATCATTTCACTGGAAATATTGCCCTTCAAACTGGAACACAGTGATGTGAATACATTAATGCGTGGCGGTAGAATAACTGGGAAAGGTGTGTTACTTCCACGTGCTTCAATATATCCGTTTAAAAAAGTACTTTGTAGAAAAGTTGTAATAATATATTATGTGATTATTGAAATATACAATATTTTATTCCATTGTGAAATCAAGATAATAAATATTGACCGATATGTACTGAGATTATCGCTGAAGATTCCAAGGTGACACACTATCTACAGGATTAGGTTCACAGAATAGTTAACATGCATCATGCTACGAGTAGGTGGTAGACGTGTTAGAAACCAAACCCGTAGTCTATTACACTAAATGAATGCAAGATGTCAAAACGTCCCGACTCTTTGTATGAAAACTAACGTGGTTATTACACATTTTAAATAAATACACGGGTAACTCACGTTTGATATAGTCCGTGCTAAACGAACTGTGAACACGCACGCGCTCTCTCCTTGAAAAAGATCGCCGGACGCGATCGAAACTTGAGTCGGACTGGACTGACTGTATCAAACGTGAGTTACCCGTGTATTTATTTAAAATGTCCCTACTCTTCTTACCGCTTAGAAAACTACAACCGGAGAAGTGCCAATAACATTAAACGATGTCCGTCAATATTAATTAATTATGAATATTGACGGACATCGTTTAATGTCGTCTGACATACATATTGGTGGACATTTCACACAACACCAACTGACCCCAAACTAAGCAAAGCTTGTACTATGGAACCCAGATAGCGGATTTAGTACTTATATAATTTTAAATACGTACTTATTATACATAGAAAACACCCAGACACAGTACAAATATTTGTATTCATCCTACAAATATTTGCACTGGGTGGTGGTCGAAACTTCGAGCCATGGCTTCGCAGGCAGAATTATTACCAACTAAGCCACCAGGTCACCCATATTATTACTAATTAATTAAATATTTTACCAGGTGATGAAATGGACTTCGAACAACGCAGCACCGTGAAGTCACCAAAGAAGAACTACACAGTCGAGCAGGAGGAGCTGAACTCTCTGGCCAAAGCCCTGGACACCCAAAAGGAGCTCGCTGAGCGCGCTTTCTACATCCACCGTGAGGCCACCAGAAACAGCCAACACCTGCACGACCCTGAGGTAACTTATTTGCAGCATGTTTTGATGTTTCCCACCATGAGTTCCTAGGGTTCTTCCGGGCAACAATTTACTAACCCTCGAAGCAAACGGAAACTTACATTGAAACAAAAATATGTTTTGTTCACCTTGTTTTTTTACACCTTTTTACATAATTTTCTAATCGCTTAGCAAGGACAATGGCACAGTTGAAATGATTCGTTAAAAAAATAGTGGCACTCCGGGACGGCGACAAAAGTTAGAACTTGATAAATTATTACCATACATTATACCTTTTTGCATACCGCACAGAAGTTTTAGTAGCGATAAGTGTCGCGACTAATTGTCCGCCCAAAAACGCTCAACGCTCTTAAGAAGTTTTAACTTCAGAAGAAGATTAAATTATTTTTTACCTACATCTTATTTTCAGATTGCTCAATATCTTGAGGAGGAGTTCATCGAAGACCAAGCCAAGACCATCCGCAACATCGCCGGTCACACTACCGACCTCAAGAACTTCATTACAGACAACAGAGGCCAGGACTTGTCTCTGTCGCTGTATCTCTTCGACGAATATCTTCAGAAGACTCTTTAAATACACAATTTTTATGTCTTTTGTAGATAATGGGTGACGCACGTTACATGCGTTTGCCTTGTCAAGTTATAATCTGGATGTCAAAATAAAAAATTATACTTACTAAATAAAAATATCATATCTTATTGTACATCATAAATGTTACTGTAATTCGTACTAATTCAGAGGATAGATTCTAGAAAAAGTTTTGTTCTCAAGTTTTTGTCCGTGATGCTTTCGAATGAAAATTGATTAATTAATATGTTACAATTTTCAGTTAATTTATCCATTGTTTATTTAATAAAATTTTATTTAACACGAATTATTACAAACATTCAGTCAATGCATAAAGCACGTCTTGCAAATATCTACCATTTTAGTAGGATTCCATATAAAGTTATAACTTTTTTTTAGCAAAACAAATTAGGTAGTTACGTATAAATACAAATTATAGGCTGTAAAAATGTGATTTATTTTCGCCATTTTTTTATGAATAAAGAAATGTTGATTACTTTAAGCTAGATTACTTTACTCGTAGTGTATTTTTCAGTTATTTTCAATTAAAAATTTAGGTGGGAAAAGATGGGAGATTTTTTTAAACTCTTACCCATTGAACTCTTAATACTTTCAACACTTCCAACCATCCCCACCGACATTAAAAAAAAACAATATCGCTCCCCTGAATTTTTCTGTCTCTACCTCGACTGGACTGTGCCGAGCATTGATTACACACCTCGTGACGACAGTGTATCTCTCTACTTAGTCTGTGGTGACGACCCAAAAATTTAGCATTTCTGGCTAAAAGGATATGTAAAGATGATTAATTGGCGAAAAAAACGTAGGTGCCAGTGTTTTCCGTTTTGCGCCTGTCACCTCAGACCAAGTATTGTCATTGTCACTAGAGGTGGGGCGTTGACACTATTTTCGTCAACATAATTTAACAGCTTTTCTTCTACGGTCAACAGGTTGAAAACGTTGAAAGAACCGTTAATTTATTTATTAGGTTTTTCAATAAGGCTGATCAACATAATATAGTAACATTAACAGCTTTAACATTACAAATAAACATTTTTAACATGGGATTGTAGCATACCTTTGTCAGTTATTCTACCACAAACCAGTACCTAATGGGAAAACATCACTGTGTTCCAGTTTAAAAAGCAATGTTTCCGGTGAAATCACAGGGAAAAAAGATAAAACATCTTATGTTTCTGAGTGACGAGCGCAATGCAGCGCTAGGTAATGCTTTGGACTCTTCGTGTTTCAATATAGCTGCGTGTCACTGTGTTGTAATGGGCAAGCATTGATTACCATTAGGCACATGTCCTGTTCGTCTCGTCAGTCTTTACTGTAATAACGCTTATTTTACATGGTACTACCGTTTTTAGGGTTATTAATTTTTTTCGTTTCGTTTTCATATATTAATTTTTAGTTAATTACCTTATATGCTCTTGTAAAAGTAAAGCAAGCGATCTCGCTTACTCTAATGCCAACCGCTACAGTCATTGATAACAGCTAAAGTGAATGTTAACAGAAACACTAAATACTAATAATGCACAAAACAGTTGACGCTTCAACAACTGTTTTTTGCAAACCAGTTGAAAGTTCAACTGTTTTTGCAAATCAGTTGATGCTTCAACTGTTAAAGCTACAACTGTTACATGTAATCCACTGCATACTTCAACTGTTTGCGCAAACTAAAGAACGCGTCAACAGTTATGCACATTAAGGAAAAGCTGTTAAAAACAGTTCGTTATTACATTAACGCCCACCTCTAATTGTCGCTTATGTTTATGTCCCTATGTTTATTTTTGTTTACCCAATTACCTATTTTCTGTAAAACGGAAAATAAAAATCATTACAAACTCGCGACCCCAGGTATTTCAAACAACCATCTATATTATCTATTCTATGAAACAACACAAATCTAACTTATTTCATGGAAGTAAGTACCGTTTGTCCTAGTACAAACACATATTATGTACCTACGACTAAATAGCAATAATACACAAACACCGAAATAGAACAACATTGATATTTATTCACAAAAAGTCCACGTCGGGTGGGCCGAGCTGTGAATATTACTTATAACATACGTTGACGTTATTAGAATTAGATAAGTTAGCCTAGCTTATAAATCGTACTAGGTAGGTACAAGGTGGTGGTGGTGGTCATCCTGCTAATGCTGTTAATTAGGATCTCGGGGGTTAAAATTTCGAATGTTTGCAAGTATAGATGCATGGACGTATAATAAAAGTCGGACGTAGGCTCGCTAAAACAAAAAGCGTATGGCGTCTCATTAGAGTCAGCCACATAAGCATATACACAAGTTTGATGTGTAATGACCACTGATGTGTGCGTGTCAGCTTGTATGTGACAGCGCACACATGCATATTATGTGGCCGACTCTATGGACACAGTTTTAGTTTTATTGATACTATGTACAACTTTTTTTATACGTCCATGGTTTATATGTACAGATGTTAACACTCATTGGGATGAATAGACATAGGTATGCTTAATTTCTCTGAGGTTATGGAACTATTTATCCGTGAAAGATGTGATGTTGATGTTGTTCAAAGATGTCTGTTTTTATAGTTTTCGTAGACACACATCTCATGTCTTAACCACAATTATATCTGGTGTACCCTAAAACAGTAGGGAGTCACTAACATACAGTAAAGGCAGTATAAGAGTAGAAACAACAGGAGATCCGTTCCCAATGTCACAAGGAATCACAAACATCATCATCATCCTACTTTTCAGCTTGTGTTTGGCGTCTGTATGTAGCAAAACCATAACCTCACCAGTGTCTTGTCTGTTGTTGACTGGCCACTCACTCTCAGAATTGTCTGGTATACTTGCAGTGTTATGTGGATGTTGGCTTCCTGTTATTTAATTAGTATTAGTCTTATTTATCATTCTTCAAAAATTTTACAGTCGTAATCAAGTATATTTTTAAGTAAACTTACATAATAAGTCAATTGCACAAATAGCCCATTCATCAGCATCTGGGACTCGAGGCCATCTCTCCCTTACAAGATGGTAGCCAAAACATAATTAAACTGCTGTAAAAGACAAACACATCTACTACTACTACTAAACAGCTCTGGCTCTGGGCCGGGAAGAGGCGGCTTAGGCAAATGATGATGTTAAGCTGATTACTAGCAGAATCCCAACCGGTAGTGATCGGCTCAACAGATGAGCACTAGAATGAGGTTTATAATGTTCCCAACCCCCCCAATTTTCCTCTTCTTCTCCTAATCCAAGAAAAATGTAAAAAAATAAGAATTTAACCATTAGCGCCACAGTCTTTTTGAAGTCATGTAATGGTAATACCAGCTAACTTAGAACAGTGAAGGAAAACATTGTAAGGAAATCGATATGTACCTAGAATCTTTCTAAGTCATGTGTCATCCACCAACCTGCACTGGGCCAGTGTGGTGGATTATGGCTAGGTCTATAGGTCTTTGCCCACATATGACTCCGCTACCAGCCAACAAATAAAATACACTCAAATATTGGCTGTACTCTTACTGTCCTTAACTCTAAATCTTATATAAACATTTCTACAGTTATAGATTGAAAGGATCCACGAATGACAAAAAGAAAAGAGTTTGGTTTCTTTACAATTGCAAAAATGTGTTCTTGGCATTTTAAATTTGATTTAATTATAACACCCGTGTCTTTATGCTAGTTCACTGAAGATAAAGCGACGCCATTGAGATAATTAGTGAGTTGTTCTCTCCTAAGCGCCTTACTTTACCGCCCTGAACTAACCAGTGGGTTTGCAAAAACTTTTCCATCTTTAGCAAAGAAAGCAAATTGACTTTCAATTAGATCAGTTATGTAAATCCCAAAAAGTTGGGGAGCTGTCATCGATCCTTGTGGCACACTACTAGACATTCCTGTGATAGAATAGGGAATCTCCCAACTCTAACTTGAAAAGTTCTTCCAGTTAAGTAATACTCTATTCGTTTCAGCAGCCTCCCATACATACCATAATGTTCTCATTTCATTAGGAAATGTTGATTAGGGACTCTATCAAAAGCTCGCTAAAAATCTAAATAAATAATCCACTGGATTTCGTCCGTCTAAGTCATTACTCCAAGTATGGACACACTAGCAAGTTGGTGATAGTGGATCTTGTCTCAACAAAACCATGCTGTTTGGTAGAGATAATACAATAGCTATTGAGGAACATTGTCAGTTGCCTATTTATAACCATAAGTGGTTATAAGGTGAATAAATATATTCTTATTCTTATAATTTTTTCCATTATCTTAACTACAATACTAGTAAGGCTTAGTAGGTCTACAACTTTATTGTCCCCCTTCTTAAATATATGGGAGTGACCACAGAATGCTTCTAATCTAAACTAAATAATTCTCTTATTTCAGCATCAACATGGGTGAAGGAGACATAAAAACATCCGAGTTATCATCCAAAGCTGTAACAAACACAGGAACTGATGTGCCAAAACCTCCAGCACAAGATGAGACAGTTGTAGCAGCAGATGAGACCGTTGTTGCGGCAGATGATACTGTTGATGTGTCTGATGATACTGTTGCTTTAGCAGATGATACTGTTGTTGTGGCAGATAAGACAGTTGTTGCTTCGAATGAGACCGTTGTTGCAGCAAAAGCGACAGTAATTGTGTCAGATGAGGCAGTGATGACAGTGATTGTGGCAGACGACACTGTTTCTGTGGCAGATGAGGCCGTTGTTACTGCAGATGACACTGTTGTTGTGGCAGATAAAACTATTGTTGTGTCAGATGAGACCATTGTTGCGGCAGATGCAACTGTCGTGGCAGATGCGACTGCTGTTGGTGCCGATGAGACCACTGGTGCGGCAAACGAGAAAGTAGCTCTACGGAAGAAACGTAGTAATGATCTAGATGTAGACATTTCCTTAATCATGAACACGTACAAACCAAGAGAGAGACGGGCAGTGAAACGATATATGTTAGTAAATTAGAATATTCTTTGCTAGAAATATCTTATACTTACTGTTTCTTTATAATTAAGAGTGACTTATGGTACGCAATATGTCAGACCACAACAGAACACGGTAGCTATAAAAGGTCAAGTTTGTGTTTTACATAGTTAAATAACTTCAATTCAATAACATCCTCAGGCAACCTATAAGATAGAAAATTCTTTACAATAAATCATAACAGAGGATAGAGGAGAATGATTACGAAGGAAACTAAGAAATTTTAAGTTAGAAATTTCAGTCAGGCGGCCTTTTCGCTATGAGCCTATATAACCGTATTAGTAACCAAATTGGTTCAAATTGTCTATGAAGTTCATACTATGTACAGTATAGGTACTTAAACATGTAAAAGCATTTTGATGTAATTTTCAGAGACACATTATTTCCTGGCAAAAGAAAAAATAATGGAATGGAAGAGGAAGAGGAGATAAATGAAGAAGTGGAAGACACGGAAGATGAAATGGAAGACACGGAAGATGAAATGGAAATCACAGAAGATGAATTTGATGATATAGAAGATGGAATAGTCGACACAGAAGATGAAGCAGATGACAAGGAAGATAAAGTGGAGAAAACAAACAGAAAAGAAAGTCAGGAAGGTAACCCATTTCTCTGTAACTTCTCTGAGAGACCTTTTAAAACGAAAAAGTCTCTTGGCTTACACGAATCACAAATACACAAAAGAAGGACAAAATTCACTTGTGCTCTTTGTTCTGAAACATTCAACTCTAACAGAGAGCTGATAAATCATAAAATCGTCCACAAAGATGAGAAAAGAAATTTTCTGTGTATGAAATGCGAAGCCGCTTTTTCAGATCATTTCATATATTTAAGACATATGGTGCAACATGAGAAATCATCTTCATACTACTGTATTGAATGCGGTAAAGAGACCGACTCAAAACTATCTTACATCTCCCACATAAAATCACATTACTCAAAATTTATTAAATGTAACATTTGCAAGAAGGAAATATGGACGAGATTAGAAGATCACATGAGAACTCATAAACGGAGTATGACAAAATGTGTTGAATGCGGACAGGAATTCAGAAAAGCGTACATGAACTACCATATGGTGTCACATACTGGGGTAAAGCTGTTTCAGTGCCATTACTGTGGTCGAGGCTTTGCGAGCCAATCTGCTAGATCAACACACACGAAGTTGCATACCGTGAGAAATATTATCAATGCAAGAAGTGTTCTAGAAACTTAAAAGAATTGGCTGATTTGGAACGACACATGGAATCCCATCAAACGGTCAAGGTGTATGAATGCACACTGTGTGATAGAAAATTTAAACAGAAGATATCTTTAAAAATGCATTTAGATGTCCACAATAATACCCTAAGGTATTCGTGCCAATTGTGTGACTACAAAACCCATACGCATACAGGTCTGAGGTCCCACTCGGAGAGGGTCCATGCCCCTAAAAATTATAAGTGTGAACCTTGTGGGGTGGCTTTTAATACCTCTTCAGACTTGGCCAAGCATCGGAAGTGGAGAAAACATAAGAATAATGTCTATGGATATCAGAATAAGATTGAAAATGCTACATAGATTTCAGAATTGACTTGTCTGATGAACAATTGCATAATATTTAGTTTCAAAGTGATCAACTACGGTTATCATCACAATATGTTTGTATAAAGGGACCTATTATTTTTAATTTGAGATAATTGACTAATAAAAAAATATAGTAATTAAATAATATGAATGCTGGTAATAATCATTTTTCTCTTAAAAACGTAACAATCAAATTCAATACAAAAAAAATTGGCAGTCATAGGTACTACTGATAAAGTGAAAACTTATAACTCAGAATTTCATAGTTCACTGTGGAAACTACGCGGGTGAAGCCGGAGGGCGTGGCCATGAGCATGGCTATTTAGAAATACCCACTGAAAAATACTGATGCATTTCTACATGTCCATTGGGAAATACTGATGCATTTTTAGATGGTCAATGGCAATGGTCCCGAGTTTACCCGAAGGCTCCTTATCATTTCCGAGCGTGATATTAGAATTCAATTCACAGCCCACGAAGCGCCATAAGAAGTTGTCACTTCAAAAATTGGTACCTTGACTTGGCTGACGAGGTTACCGCCATGTGAGATGTCGATTCCACGATTTTACCCCCGATAATCGTATCGGCAAACGCCCTTACAACGTAAAGTCTCGAGTTATGATAAATAAAACAGTTTTTACATGAAATAACCAGTTTATTTACAAAAAAATATTATATGTCTAGTATAAAACTACACTATACAAATTTATTTCCTAGCTTGTTTGTTTCCTACAGCTTTGGGTCCAGGAGGGGTCACATAGGATCTGTGTACATTGTATAAAATTGTCAATGGTACTGCTGGAGGTGAGCTTTTACAAAATATTAACTTTAAAGTTCCCACACGATCTGTTCGCAAGGTTCAGCTATTTAGCTCAACACTAACCCAAAACAATGTATCTTGGAATAGTCCCTTACACAGAATGTGCCGCACCTATGATAATCTGGCCGATCCAATTGATATGTTTGCTAATAGTATGAGAAGTTTTAAATCTGCTGTCAACAATTGCTTCAAATAATTGAGAAAAAAAAAAAAAATTTTTATTTTTTTTAATAAGTATTATATAGAAAGGTAAAAACATGGTGCATGTCATAATCATTGTAATTAAATGAGGCGTTTTCCGGACGCGGAGGGGCTTGTCAGAGGTAGTTCTAGATATTGCCAAGTGTGGCGCCACTGTTGGTTTTGTGAAATTCCTCTAATAAAATAAAACAATGGCGCTACCTACACCGAAGTTGGGAACTGTGTTTGACGGGTATTTTGCCTCTTGAAAGCGCCCCATTAACAGTCAACTTACATATTATAAATATAAGTTGAGTATGGCTATTATTGGGCACGAAGTTTAAAAAGCTATTTTTATAACTAGATACTTTAAGTTTAAGATATGACTTTGTGCCTGTTGTCATTCCTAAATAAATAAATAAATAGTCGTGGTCATGTCACAAAACTGCGATAAGTACATGCATGCTTTTAAATCAGTGGTCCACCTAGGTACTGGACTCAGCCCAGGGGGGTCATGACCCATGCCCCCCCCTGGATCCGAGCCTGAATACATTTTTGTGACCCAAGTATGAGTAAATAGCGTGCAAGTTTTCGTGGCACTACTAATGGGTTCACCAACATTTGGCTAAATGTAGTCGGCTGAATTTAGTCGCATTCAGTAAGCTAAGGACATGCGCGGTCCGAGGGGGGGTCACAGGGGACATGACCCCCCCAAATACGTAAACGTTAAACTAAAAATCTAAAAAAAAAGTTAACGATTTATTGTATTTCTACTGGTGACCCCCCACAAAATTTGAGACTGCGTACTGGTGACCGCCTCCAAAATTCGAGGTTGGGACCGCCGGGCTAAGGAAACTAAATTCAGAAAGGATTGCTTGCTAATAACTTGCTTCTGAATTCAATGGATTCACTGTTATACTTCGAGGGTAAAAGTAAACCCATTCAATCAATTTAAGAATTTAGCTTGATGACTGATGGACCTTTCTGTTACAAAGTTTCAAAAGGAATGCCAGTTGCCGGCTTAGCTCCATCTACTTAAAGCCCAAGCCCCTCCAAAACAGTTTTTGAGATGGCGGGTAGTAGTAGTTATAAATATAAAATAAATAAATATTGATGGACAATTCACACACAACACCATCTGGCCCCAAACTAAGCAAAGCTTGTGTGATGGCAGCCAGATAGCTGATATAATACTTATATAGTTTTTTTAAATACATACTTACATAGAAACACCCAGACACAGTGCAAACATTTGAATTTATCACACAAATATTTGCACTGGGTGGGGATCGAACCTACGACCCTCGGCTTCGCAGGCAGAGCTACTACCAACTAAGCCAGTAGGCCAGCCAGTTGGTTCTGCACCGGCGCCCTCTATACTCAACTTTATCAGTCATATCTTTCATTAAATAACCAGATACTTATTATTTTGTACAACCCATATAACATGATACAGGTGGCAACATCACCTTACTACAATATTTTTTCTGAATTTTACAAAGCATAGCAAGGTATACCTAAAAAGCAGTTTATCAATAGGAATGATAGCATTATCTGTCTCTTTGGCATGTGACTTGCACATTCCATTGACTTCAATGACCTATAACAGGTCGTCCTCTTCTTGGTATTTTAAATCAAGTCCCTAGCAGGCGCGATCTGAAGGGGGGAGGGGTTGGTCACAGGGAACATGATCCCAAAATCGTATACGTTAAATGAGAAATCTAAAAGAAAATAAATTTATCTAATAGTACATAAGACTATTTTACCGAAAAAATAACTGGAACGGCAACTACGCGGGTAAAGTCGTGGGGCGCCACTATCAAAGTCTTTTTTACTCGATTTATTGTATTTCTACTGATACATGAACCAAAACCTTTGTACCCATTTACGAAAATTGCACAGACAAAGGTGCTTACAATTTCACATCACAAACACTTGCACACTAGTTTTATTTTATTGGAGGTCACTGACGTCACATTACAAAATAAAATAAAATGTTGTTCGTGGGAAACAGACAGTAATAATAAAAACAAATATACAGCCGAATAGAGAACCAACTCCTATTTTGAAGTCGGTTAAAAACAGGAGAACCTTAAGTTGAATGGTCTTATTAAATAATTGCTTTAAATTATAATTTTATTACAATAATGTCAAAGTAGCTGTAAGTTTGGACCAAGCTAGAGTTACTCAGTGTCACAGTAACTGTAAGTTCGGACCATGCTAGAGTTACTCAGTGTCACAGTAACTGTAAGTTCGGACCATGCTAGAGTTACTCAGTGTCACAGTAACTGTAAGTTCGGACCATGCTAGAGTTACTCAGTGTCACAGTAACTGTAAGTTCGGACCATGCTAGAGTTACTCAGTGTCACAGTAACTGTAAGTTCGGACCAAGCTAGAGTTACTCAGTGTCACAGTAACTGTAGGTTTATAATAATTATAGTTTGGACCAAGCTAGAGTTACTCAGTGTCACAGTAACTGTAGGTTTATAATAATTATAAAATAATTATTATAGTTTGGACCAAGCTAGAGTTACTCAGTGTCACAGTAACTGTAGGTTTATAATAATTATAAAATAATTATTATAGTTTGGACCAAGCTAGAGGTACTCAGTGTCACAGTAACTGTAGGTTTATAATAATTATAGTTTGGACCAAGCTAGAGTTACTCAGTGTCACAGTAACTGTAGGTTTATAATAATTATAAAATAATTATTATAGTTTGGACCAAGCTAGAGTTACTCAGTGTCACAGTAACTGTAGGTTTATAATAATTATAAAATAATTATTATAGTTTGGACCAAGCTAGAGGTACTCAGTGTCACAGTAACTGTAGGTTTATAATAATTATAAAATAATTATTATAGTTTGGACCAAGCTAGAGTTACTCAGTGTCACAGTATCTGTAGGTTTATAATAATTATAAATAATTATTATAGTTTGGACCAAGCTAGAGTTACTCAGTGTCACAGTATCTGTAGGTTTATAATAATTATAAAATAATTATTATAGTTTGGACCAAGCTGGAGGTACTCAGTGTCACAGTACATTTTGATTTGGACCAAGCTAGAATTACTCAGTGTCATATAACAAGCTATGAATCATTAAACTAAAGATTTAGAATTAGGAACAATAAATCACTATATTTATGAGAGTTCTTATTATACACTTAAATATTAACCTTTTTCTTCTGTATAAAATAACTTTAACTTTTATACTTTTTTTGTGATTCAACAGTTTTAATGTGAATAAAATCACCGAGCATTATTTCTAGAACTAATTTTACACTGAAGAACACTTTTCACTCTTTATCACATCTCTCAAATTGATAATTATGGAATACCCTTTTAGAATACTCTGTCTTGGTAGATGGAACAGTTTTAGAACACTTTGTGTTGGCAGGTGTTCCAGAACACTTATGTCTTGGTAGGTGGACCTGTTCTAGAACACTTGTGTTTTGGTAGGTGGACCTGTTCTAGAAACCTTGTGTCTTGGTAAGTTGAACTGTTCTAGAACACTCGTGTCTTGGTAGGTGGAACTGTTCTAGAACACTTGTGTCTTGGTAGGTGGAACTGTTCTAGAACACACATGTCTTGGTAGGTGGAACAGTTCTAGAACACTCGTGTCTTGATAGGTGGAACTGTTCTAGAACACTCGTGTCTTGGTAGGTGGAACTGTTCTAGAACACTCGTGTCTTGGTAGGTGGAACTGTTCTAGAACACTCGTGGCTTGGTAGGTGGAATTGCTTTAGAACAAACACTCTGTCTTATTAGGTGGAATTGCTTTAGAACACTGTCTTGTTAGCTGGAACTGTTCTAGAACACTCGTGTCTTGGTAGGTGGAACTGTTCTAGAACACTCGTGGCTTGGTAGGTGGAATTGCTTTAGAACACTCTGTCTTGTTAGGTGGAATTGCTTTAGAACACTGTCTTGTTAGCTGGAACTGTTCTAGAACACTCGTGTCTTGGTAGGTGGAACTGTTCTAGAACACTCGTGGCTTGGTAGGTGGAATTGCTTTAGAACACTCTGTCTTGTTAGGTGGAATTGCTTTAGAACACTCTGTCTTGTTAGCTGGAACTGTTCTAGAACACTCGTGTCTTGGTAGGTGGAATTGCTTTAGAACACTCTATCTTGTTAGGTGGAACTGTTCTAGAACACCATGTCTTGGTAGGTAGAATTGCTCTAGGACACTCGTGTCTTGTTAGGTGGAACTGTTCTAGAACACTCGTGTCTTGGTAGGTGGAATTGCTTTAGAACACTCTCTCTTGTTAGGTGGAACTGTTCTAGAACACTCGTATCTTGGTAGGTGGAATTGCTTTAGAACACTCTGTCTTGTTAGGTGGAACTGTTCCAGAACACTCGTATCTTGGTAGGTGGGCCTGTTCTAGAACACCCTGTCTTGGTAGGTGGAGTCCTGCAGCGGCTGCGCCGGCTTGGGCGCGGCGCCGGCCACGTGGTGGTGGTGCCGCAGGTGGCCGGGCCGGCGCGGCGGCGCCAGGTACTCGAACATGCTCTGCGTGTGCTGGGCGAGCATGTTCCCGAGGTCGCACGGCATCGGGTCCGTCCAGAAGAAGTCGTGGTTCAGCGCCGTGTCTGCGTCGTACCTGAACGTAAAAAAAAAAAATTGGTTGCCTGTAAAGTCGGTATACGAGCGAAAGTTTTACGTGACAACGACTTTGAGTGGTAAAATAATTTTACGGAAGGGACGCGTGCCTTTCACTTTTTATGTCTGTCTCTCTCGCTCTTAGGCGGGCTAACCATGCCCGAGTGGAAGGGACGCGTGCCTTTCACTCGCTCTCGTTGTGAACGCATAACGTGAGCGGAGCGTAACGCAGTTTCTTGAAGTGTCACCCGGCAAACCAATTTATAAGACGTTGTCACGTCAATAAAAGTGGTCAAGTGCGAGTTGGACTCGCCCATGAAGGCTTCCGTAACAGCAAGTAACATAATACAAAATTTCTTGCATTTCGTTGTTACTTTAACAATAGTCAATTTATGACGTATTAAAATAAAACTACTTACCTACTAGATATCATTCAAACCAATTTTCGTTGATAGTTTACATGGTAATGTACATCATACACTTTTTTTTATTTTTGTCATTCTCTTATTTTAGAAGTTATAGGGGACACACACACACACACACACTTTTTACCACTTTGGAAGAGTACCTCGCGCAAACTATTCAGTTTAGAAAAAAATATGTTAGATACTTCAATATGATTTTTGATGACCTATCCATAGATAACCCACACGTATATTATTAATCAAAATTTTTTTTAGTTTCAGTACTATGTATGAGACACCCCTAAAACTTTTTGTTTTTTTTCTATTTTTTTGTATCAAAATCTTAATGCGGTTTACAGATTACATCTACTTACCAAGTTTCAATAGTATAGCTTTTATAGTTTCGGAGAAAAGTGGCTGTGACATACGGACGGACGGACAGACAGACATGACGAATCTATAAGGGTCCCGTATTTTGCCATTTGGCTACGGAACCCTAAAAAGATAATTTATGCTTTAGGTTTTTAAGGCTGCTTTTGCGCGCCACAGACAGATTTTCCGTGAATGTAATTCTAGCGTCACGCTCGGTAATGATAAGAAATCTTCGGGTAAACTCGGGACCATGGCCACGGGCTATCTAGAAATGCGTCAGCATTTCCCATTGCTGCGTGCTGACGCATTTCTAGATGGCCATGCTCATGGCCACGCCCTCCGGTTTCACCCGCGTCGTTTCCAAAGTAAGCTGTCGAATTCTGAGTTATAAGGTTTCACTTCTATCGGCAGTTCTAAAGACTGCTAATTTTTTTTTGTGTGGACTTGTACACATGTACAGAAGTTACGGCTGGTCTATTCGGGAGAACGGCGGCAGCCGATCAGAGCCGCGGGTTCAAATCCCACGCGCACCACTGTTTTCTCAAAGTCACGTGCGTAATGCCGCTAACTTATAACGGTGAAGGAAAACATCGTGAGCAAAACCGACACGTACCTAGCCTAAGCGCGCACTGGCAGCCAGGTCGCAGCGGCCAGCATTGCGACCAGGCCGCAAGCGTCGCGAGGCGCGACCAAGCATGCAGCCAGAACTGCGGCCAAATTTGTTAGTTCCGAGTACAGAGTGCTTCGAAATTGACGTCGAGGAAATAGCTGTGATGGTTTATCTCGCAAGTAAGACGCGAAAAAACAAGAAGAAACGATTCTGGATTCATCCACTATTGTGTGAAAGACATAATAAAGGATTATATCAGACATACTTTACTGACCCTAAACAACATAATGACAAGTTTTTCAATTATTTAAGAATGAGCAAGTCCTCGTTTGATGAACTCGCAAATAAACCTCTCCGTGTCAAAAGACATCACGATGTAATTTGAACACTCTGTGAACAAGTAACACGTCTGCCCGCGGCGGCCAGTGCGCGCACCAGTGTTGTCAGAAGCCCATCTTAATTTTCCCCCAAAATGTTATCGAAATCCCCCCAAAAAGCGGATTTTCTGGAAAAGAGACACTGGCAGACGATCCTACAATTCTCGAATCCCAGTGGTCGCGGCGGCCATCGGCCAATACGGGTCGCAGGTTACGTCGCAATGATCTCATTGGCCGCTGCGGCCACTGGCCGCTGGCCGCCGCGGTCTGGCCGCTAGTGCGCGCTTAGCCCTAGAATCTTTCGAGGTCATGTGTCATCCACCAACCCGCACTGAGCCAGCGTGGTGGATTATGGGCTTGACTCTCTACTTGCGAGAGAAGGTACCGAGTCCACGAGAGTGGGAACATTTAGTGACCTGTTTATATTTATTTTAATAAAAATAAGTTAATAATAAATAAATATCGGTGGACAATTTAAACACAACACCAAACTAAAGCCTATTTCACACGGGGTCAGAACAGTGAGGCAGGACAGTGAGCAGCACAGTCCTGCTACTGTTTGAACCAGGCGCGGATCCAGGGGGGGGTCATGGGGTGACCCCCTGGGCTGGGTCCAGAACCTAGGTGGACCACTGATTTAACAGTATGAATGTACTTATCGCACAGTTTTGTGACATGACGATGACTATGTGACCCAGTCTGGAGCCAAAGCTGGATCCGCCCTTGGTTTGAACGCTCAGAACAGTACTGTCTTGACAGTAAACAAGACAGAACAGCTAATACCCTGCTGGTCTATTTTTTCGGGGCAGTTTGCTTCCCGCCAACTTTCTCGCTCGTCTGTCTTATGTTTGGACTCGTGTGAACGCAAGGGCAGTGCAGTCTAAAGAGCAGGACAGTGTGCGCGCGCGTGTTTTAACTTGTTTTGCATTGTTTGTTTTTAACCCCCGACCAAAAAAAGGGGTGTTATAAGTTTGACGTCGATGTCTGTCTGTCTGTGGCACCGTAGAGCTTAAACGGATGGGCCGATTTCGATGCGGTTTTTTTATTTGAAAGTTAATATCCGTGCGGATGTTCTTAGCTATGTTTGGTTAATATCGATTCAAAATGGCCGCCTCCACAAAATGGCGGACAAAATATTTCTTCACGACCTACCTCAATATGGGTATCAAATGAAAGAGCTTGACGAGTACAACACTGTTCACTGTAACAAATTTAAAATTCAAGATGGCCGCCACCACAAAATGGTAAAAAAAAATTTTTTTTTCACTACTACCTCAATATGGGTATCAAACGAAAGGGCTTGACTCGTAGAATACTTTGCACTATGACATATTTCAAATCCAAGATGGCCGCTACCACAAAATGCCGAAGTACATTTCTTTTTTCACGACTCCCTTAATATGGGTATCAAATGAAAGGGCTTACCCAGTAGAATGTTGTACATATAACAAACTCGAGGTAGTCGGGGGTTAATCAAATTTTTTAATTTTGTTCTTGTTAGATTACAATGCCACCTACTAAATTACCAATGGAAAAAACTATAAAACTAATTTTCATTTGTTATACGCATAATCATTCTAAACTCTTTGGGATTTTCAATCCTTATTTCTTCCAAAACAACTAAGCTCTGGTCTTCTTGCCAGCCAGTTACTGATCCAAAGTTTTTCTTTTTTATTTATTTCATTATTTACACACTCAATAAGCTCATCCAGAGCTATTTGTGTAGAATTTTTTAGTAAACGGCGCAAATATTACCGATGTCGTCGTCGACGCTCCATCGCTCACTTGGACTGTCCCGTCTATCCTATAATCCTATATTTGAACGCTACTGTCCTTCCAAACTGTTCTGCCCCGTGTGAAATAGGCTTAAGCAAAGCTTGTACTATAAAGCTCCGCCACAGGCACTGGCGCAGACAACACACGTCACCACACGTACACTATCATAATCTTTATTGCGTAATACTACATTATGGTACAAGTGTGTAATGCTAGTGATTACCATACTCGGCTCTGTCTCGGCCTCGCCTACACGCTCATTATCGGCGAGAATCTCAACGGAGCCGAGTTAAAGAAGAGCCTAGAGAAAAGATGTTTTCCAAAACCCTAGAGCAGGATAGAGAACAGTCTCCGTTTTGGAGTCAATTAAAAAAGAAAACCCATTCACCTCTTTGCAGGGTCCAGTTGCAGTAACTTATCCAAGAGGTCACATCCGTATGGATCCTTCATGATGGTAGGGTGATATGGTAGGGAAAGGAAGGAAGGAGGTAGGGGTAATATCGAGTTTAGAATTGGCATAGTAACTACCACATATTACTTCTTCCATTTCACAAACAAAAATTGTCAGAGATACAGTGATTAAAAGTTCTTAATAACATCACTTCATTGTACGAAAGAATTGGAAAATAATTTTAACAAAAAAGAACCGACTTTCAACGGAAAACTTATAAAGTAAAAAAGTTTTCCTCGATTTCTCTAGGATGTCATCATCAGATCCTGGTTTCCTTATCATGGTACCACCCTTGGAATATCTTCTTTACAACAAAAAAATAATCATCAAAATCGGTTCATAAACGACGAAGTTATCCGCGAACACACATAAAAAAAAAAAACATACATAATCGAGAGTGAATCGGTTTCTTCTAGGTAAACACGCTCCATCGTAGACCGCATCGTCGCTTAACATCAGGCCAGATGGCGGTCAAGTGTGAGCCTATAAAAGGTAAAAAAAAAACATACGGTCGAATTGAGAAACCTCCTTTTTTTGAAGTCGGTTAAAAAGAATGGGCATCGTAACTAACACTTCGATTATTTTGTTTCACAAACATAAAATGACAGAGATATGAATGCTCAAAATGCTCAGAATGCTCAAAAGTTTGTCATGACGTCACTTCATTGTACGATTTTAAAAACATTGAACAGTCTCCGTTTTGGAGTCAATTAAAAAAGAAAACCCATTCACCTCTTTGCAGGGTCCAGTTGCAGTAACTTATCCAAGAGGTCACATCCGTACGGGTCCTTCACGTACGGCTTTAGGCGTTCCTGTAAAAAATATTAAATAACATTTTAACTTTTATAGGTTTACACTTGACCGTCATCTCGCCTCCTGAACGAGACTCCGGGTCCCCCCTGGGGGTCGGATCCCACAGATCGAAAAACACTGATCTAAATGATTTTTTTGTATGCATAGAGTGACGAAACGAGCAGGACATGTGCCTGGTGGTGAGCAATATGCCTGCCACATAACAGCTCAGCGACACGCAGCTATTGGAACATGAAAACTCCAAATAATTACCTAGCACTGCACTGCGGTCGTTCCCCAGATATGTAAGATTTATCTCTAAGCCCTGTAATTTCTCTGGAATCATTGCCCTTTAAACCGGAACACAATGATGTACATTACTGCTTGGGTGGTAGAATAACTGGCAAAGGTGTGGTATTTCCCCAGGCAGACTCTGCCATGAAGAATTCTTGGTGAGTGAATAACGACAACAAAGTGATGGATACTTATTTGTTACTTTTAACAAAAGTGGTTAACTAGGCAGTTGAAACCTTGGATACCATACCTTGACCTTCCTCTTCTGCCCCTTGGGCAGTTCCATCTTGGTGTAGAGGTCGAGGCTCTCCACCCCGGGCCACACGTCCGGGGTGCAAGAGCCGCACAACTGGGAGATCAGGATCAGCTGCTGCTGTTCAGTCGGACCCTGGGGAACAGAACAGAATTAGACTTTTAAGAGTGAAAATATAAGTTTTCGGGGTAACACTTCATGGTAGGAAAAGGGAAGGAAAACTTGTTTGCTGGCATATACAAGAATTGCTTGTAATATGATTTAGTAACCATGCGCCTATTATGAGTTAAGAAATTGCCCCTACCCCCTTCCTGCCCTAATGTCACCGTAATTTCGCCAACGCTGGTCATTGGCGAAATTACGGTGATATTACCGAATGGAAGCCAAAAGAAAAAGTTGAAGTTGAAAGTGTTAGCTCCAAAACATATTTATTCCTTAAAAGTCTAATTCAAAGGGGAAAGTTCGCGCATGTGCACTTCCACCAAGGAGACCTTAAAAACGTTTATGCGCAGCCATGCGCAGCTAACCTCATTGGGTCAACTTATTTGCTGGCAACTATACCTACTGTTGTTATGTTACTAATTAGTCATGATTTTGTTTTCGGGGTTGTAGGTTTTTTTTAACTAGTTGTTGTATTTAAGTGATATGTTCCTAATTAATATAAGTTGTATTTTCCTATGTATTAGACTCACTTTTATTTATTGTATTTTGGATGATTGTGTATATTATGTATTAATTTGTTTTATATTGTAGTATTTAATTGGTAGTATTAGGAAAAGTGTCACCTGGCTTCGCCTAACCATGTTTGTAGGCGAATTTCCTTTAAGCTGGTTGCCTGGAAGAGATTGCTCTAAGCAATAAGGCCGCCATTTGTGGTGCTAGTTCATAAGTGTTCTACTGTAATATTTCTGTTCTTGTGTCACAATACAGAGTTATCTATCTATACCTATAATTAATGTTCACATAAACTATACTTAATTATGGTTTAATTTTAAGTTTAGTCACTGTTTTTTCTTAAAGTTTTTTGTATTGTATTTTAAAATCTGAATTTCGGAAACAGCTCATACGATTTTCATGAAATTATGTATGTAGCCAGTTTCGGGTACGATAAATCGATCTAACTAGGTTTCATTAAAAAAAAGCATTTTAAGCGCGATTTTTGGCAAAGAAAAACTGTTACATTGTCTTTAGAATGCGACGGTAAATTTCGCAACGTTGCGCGACAGTATAATAGCTCAGGTGGGAAGTTGGGCGGTCATGAGTGATCCGGGTTCGAATCCGGACGGTTCCTTTTTTTCAAGTTTCTTCTTTTTTTGAGTAAATCTATTTCTGGGATTTCTTTATCTGTAGGTATCTAAGGTCACCCGGGTACTAATGTATTCTCAAAAAAAAAAAAACAACAAATTAAATTCTATGAAACAAACTATATTTCATGAATCCATCACTAACACATATAAAAGTAATAAGATAATGTATAAGTTTCGTTTTTTGTTCATATCTCAAAAACTGAAACACCGTTTTGGATAAAATTTATATTTGACCACCTCTGAATTATGACCTACCAAACAAAAAAAGAATTGCAAAAATCAATTCACAATTAGCGAATCTATCGCGTAATATATTTACAAAAAAAAAACATAGAACCGAATGGATAACCCCTCCTTTTTTGAAGTTGGTTAAAAATTATTTTGCCACAAGCACTTTATGGTAGGGAAAGGAAGGAAGGAGGTAAGGGTAATATCGAGTTTAGAATTGGCATAGTAACTACCACATATTGCTTCTTCCATTTCACAAACAAAAATTGTCAGAGATACAGTGATTAAAAGTTCTTAATAACATCACTTCATTGTACGAAAGAATTGAAAAAAAAAAGAATTGGCATTGTAACTAACACTTCGATTATTTTGTTTCACAAACATAAAATGACAGAGATACGGTGCTCAAAAGTTTGTCATGACGTCACTTCATTGTACGATTTTAAAAACATTGAAAAAAAAAAGGATTGGCATGGTAACTAACACATATCGCTTCTTTCGTTTCACAAACAAAAATTGACAGAGATACAGGGCTTACGTTTTTAATGATGTCACTTCATTGTATGATTTTAAAAAGATGTGACATCAACTTTTTCAACTTTTTACTCCGTAAGTATGATAATCTCTACCTATTATCTTTGTTGTTTTTTAATAGTTTGATTGCACAATAAAAACATGTGTTCCATATCTTTCCATGAAGTGATTTTGTTTCCATTAATTCATAATTTAAGAGCGACTCTCTTGTCGGTGGAGTTCCTTCCATGTACTTCTACACTCCGCCTTCTCCTTGACTTCCTGATACGACACTACATTTATCTTCTCCTTCACTTGGTTCATGTAACTTCTCCTAGGTCTACCTCTCTTCCTCCTCCCTTCTAATTTACCTTCCATTATTGTTCTAATGAAGTTGTCGTGTCAAATCAGATGTCCCAACATTTTCCCTCTTCTGTTTTCTATTGTTTCCATTAATGTTCTTTTCTCCTCTAGCATCTTCAAAACTTCTGCATTGCTCTTCATTTCCTTCCAGCTGATTCTCTCCATTCTATTTTTTTTATAATGATTTTGTTTTATAATGTTTACAATGTACATTATTAAACAAAATCACATTATGGAAAGATGAGGAACACATGTTTTTAATGTGTTCAAATTGGGAAACTTTAAAAACAAGATGTTGTTTTACTCCATCATCATCCCAAATAAATAGATTAAAAGTTTGCTATAATATCTCAAATACCTGCATAATAGGTGACCTCGTCCACATCTCAGCCATGATGCATCCCGGCCCCCACATGTCCACAGGGGGGCCATAGTTGCGATCACCTGGAACATTGGCCATTACAAATTTCTATATTATTTTTTTACTATATATTAATTACGATTTTTACACAAAAAATTAAACCGACTTCAAAACTCCAATAGGCACGCAAAAGAGAAAAAAATTAAAATAAAACTATTATAAGCACTACTCACTCATCTATTTGAAGTTGGTGCCAGGTAAAAAAGCTAGTAGATAGATACTATGTAGGTACATAGTAAGTAAGCAAATACTTGAAGGGAGTTAGTACCTATCTACTAGCAGAAGTCAGCGCCAGCCAAGTATAACAATACTTGGCTGGCGCTGACTTCAAATAGATGACTGAGTGGTGCTTTCAATAATTAATCAGCCTTTTTTTTTCCATGATTCATTTTTACAATTTGAATGATTTAGATGATGTTAGTATTGTTAGTATGATTTAACTTATTTTATGTTAGTTGCATTAAGTATCATTCATTCATTCGGGTGAAGGCCTCCTCCAATTTCAACCATTCCTCTCTGTCTTTTCCTATCTTTTCCCAATGTCTGCCTGCTACTTGTGTTATGTCATCTACCCATCGCTTGTAAGGTCTTCCAACATTTCTTTTGCCGTCTGATCCTCGCCAAGTAGTAGTTCTTTTTGTCCATCTATTATCTGACATCCGAGAAACATGGCCAGCCCATTTCCACTTTTGATTGAGTATGTGCGTGAGAGCATCAGTTATATTAGTTTTTTCCCTAATTTTTAAGTGTCTTATTTTATCTCGTTTTTTACTCTTAACCTACTTCTCTCCATTGCTCGTTGAGTGGTTCTAATTTTGTTGGTGAATACCCATGTTTGTGCACCGTATGACAAGCAAGGCAGTATGCAAGTATCTTACTTATCTATATCACAACTTTTTTCGAGGCCAGGTTAAAATCTTCTTTAAAAATCTAAGATTTTTAAAGCTTTCAATAATGATATGAATTTATTTTTGGCTTTCGAGTGTCTATTTGTGGTAATTTTAGTTGGTTTAATTTTTGTGAAAAATAGGTTATTATAGTCTTTTGAATGCTAAATAAGTTTTCATGAATGCATGTACACAATTTTGTGTCGTAAATTTTTACAACTCTTATGAAATCTACAACTACGTCATCCAGATAATTGAAATCAAATTTTTGTTTTATGTTCATATTTCAAAAACTGTCACACTTTTTTTTTGACAAAATTTATATGAGATCATTAAGGAAGTATACCCTTTTGAGTAAAAAGGAAATATTTTCAGAATTAATTCTTGAGAAATCAGGCAACATAAATAAAATAAAAGAGGTGGTTGAATGGAGGAGGTTATCACCTCCTCCATTTCGGAAGTTTGTTAAAAATAGTGTTAACCTCAATAAATTCAAAGAGGAAATTTCTTCTTAATGGAAAAGTGGTAATTTACTCAAAATGAAAATGTGACAATACCTTTAAAGTGGAATCAAAATTTGTGCAGACTAAAAATCATGATCTAATACCATTTAACCCTTTTTGTTACAAGGTTGCACAAAGCTCCTAAAAGAGACATTGTTTCATGACTCAAATGAGGTTTGACTCCAGATTTGTGTTACACCAGATGAGCTGGTGGTCATGTGTGAACCTATGATAGGTAAATAAAATAAATTGGCAGTCATAAGAACTGACACTAGAAGTGAAAACTTATAGCTCAGAATTTGATAGCTTACTTTGGAAAGCGTGTGAAACTGGAGGGCTTGGCCATGATCATGGTCATCTAGAAAATGCTGACCAATGGCCATGGTGCCAAGTTTATCCAAAGATTTCTGATCATTCCCAAACGTGCCACTAGACTACAATTAGCAGCTCATGAAAAGTCTGTCTGTGGCATCCCAAAGGAAAATTTCACTTCAAAAAATATAAAGAATGATCATTGGTTTGATACATATTCCTCTTCCTCACAAGTCTATTTTTTTACCAACTGTTATGTGTTTACACTTGACCTACATCTCGCCCCATGTAAAGCGACAATGCAGTCTACAATGGAGTGTGCTTACCTAGAAAAAACAATTCAATCTCGATTTGGAGATAACAAGATTGTAACCACTGGGAAAAATCCATGCAGACAACTCATTTGTCTCATCAGACAAATGAGGGATATGGACGGGTTTAGAAGAATTACAGCCACATCCTTGCTTTATGCAATTAACCAATTCATTACTGTGAACATTTTAGAAATTTATCACAATAGGTTAAATCTACATAGAAAATAGTGATAGTTTAGTTCAGAGCAGACTAAACTATCACTAAATAACTAAGTAACATAATTTGGGGGAATTATATACGATTTGAAAATAACCACCTCTCGTGTTATCAGCCACAAGTAGCAAAAATTCTGACACGTCTGTTGTGCTATGAGCACAGAATCGGTTAAAGAGTTCTTACCTAAAAGTAATTCTGGTGGTCGATACCATAGAGTTACCACTCTGTTTGTGTATTTGTTCACTTGTCCAGACTTTGCAACACTAAAGGCTCTTGCCAGCCCAAAGTCAGCCAGCTTTAGTACACCATTCTTGGTTATAAGTACATTTGCAGCCTTCATGTCTCTGTGCAAGATTTTATTACTGTGTATGTAGTATAAACCATTTAATAATTGTTGCATCACCTTTTAATCTCCTAAACTAAATTTAACGTTCATTCGATAGTAAACCAGCTAAATCGTGCTCACAAAAGTCGAAAACAAGGTAAAATGTTGATCTGTATTTATTGTGCGACGTAGCTTTCGTTCGGCATATTTCGATCAAATTGACCACGTTTTCATGTTTCAGGAGTTGCAGGATCTTTATTTCTCTCAACGCTGTTATGGGAAAACCTTCCTTTTCGTTATCCATGAGAACTTTTTTCATGGCGACGAATTTTTTACTGGAACTTCTAGCCCGGGCTTTGAATACTTCTCCGAAGGTTCCTTGGCCAATTTTGGCGACTTTTTCGTATTTGGAAGACTCGTCGCAGAAGGGGAAGTCGAAGTCTTCTATGTACCGCTCCTTTTCTCTCATGCTGAGGATGGTAGAGGTCGTGCTCATAACTGGTTGCGTGGGCTCACGGGGAGCACTCACGCCTTGCATTTTGGCAGCAATTTTGATGGATTAAGTCAACTTTATGGTAAAACCATATGTTATACAATTTTTTGTAGATTTTGGCACAATATTGACTTGAAAATCTCAAATATATCGCAAAGTCTAAATCACACGTAAACAAAATGCACGAAATTCACCTCCCACTCACAGTCACAGAATATCAACAATTCGTGACGAATTCATGTGAATATTGTGATATGTGAGTGACAGTAACTCACAGACTCACAGACTGATTTTTGTTTGGCCACAGATATAAAATGAACGAACCTAATAGAGCTTGCTTGAAATAATCGACTTTTCGTGATTAAATTACGTTCCTTTTCAAATTTTAATAGAATGATTTGCAGAAATTCTTGTCCTGACACGTAAAACCGTAATCCTTACGAATAACGGAACGTCGAATGTTGTCAGCATCCTGTCAAAGTAGGCCGACTTATCACTATTCAATTTTGTTTTTGTCTAAAATTATCTTTTGAAAACAACTATACTTATAAAAGACTGTAAGTTTTCACTTTGTTATCGTAATTTTCCATGCTTTATATTGATATACACAACTTAGGAAACATATATCTTGTGCTATATCAATGTTATTGATCGCAAAAGTAGGGCATACAAATTTTGTTCTTTTGTTATTTTCCTGCATTTGTTTGGTTTCAAAAATCTTTATCTGCGTCATTACGTGTGAAACGGAATAAGAACTGTAGTATGTTTGTACAATACGAGTTAAAATTACCCGTAAGGGGTACATACGCCCCTTTTTATTTTATACTAGCGGCCCGCCCCGGCTTCGCACGGGTACATACACACACACACATACACCTTTTTTTTGTATCGGGTTTCAAAAAAAAAGTAAAATTATAAGGGAAGTTTGAAATTTTTTTAATTCATATTTTTTATTAATGTTTTTTTTTTGTATTTTTTTATTTTAAAATTTTATACATATATAATATTATTTACAAACCAAAAGCCATTAGTTTTAGTGAGTCAGAGCTTCCCTGTAAACGATATTTGAATTAGTTTTATTTTGTGGCAGCAAAATAAATTGATTTTCAGGAGCTCCAACACGTGATCGGCCAACATACAGTTGGCCATGAGTGAAACATTCTTTTCGTAGGTCGATCCCTAATAATTCGAAGGTTTGGCCCTGGGACTTGTTAATAGTTAACGCGAAAGATGATTTCACCGGAAACTGAAGTCGTTTAAAAGGGATTGGCAGATCAGTTGGAATCATCGGTATCCTCGGTATATGAGCTAGTTGACCAGCTGCTGGGCCAGTGATAAAATTTTGTTCAGCAAGCCGCTGCGAACGCTCGATACTTGACTCTCTAGCACGCGATTGCGACGCGTATTCTCTCCGACTTGCAAGGCGATTTTCAGTTTCTGATGAAGATTCCTCATTACGCCGTATTTTTATTGCCCTCGCCGTATTTTTATTGCCTTTAGAAGAATATAAGAAGTATCTTGATCTTTTTGGCATTTTAGGGCATTATAAAATGAAAAATAGAAGGAGATAAATAATTAAACAGGCTTTTACTACATTTTTGCTTATTGAACTATATGAAGTACTAAGCTGTTTGAATAATTAAAATATATCTAATATTTATTATCAGGTAAGTAGTAGGTACTTATTGAAAGAAAATTAAAAATATGGGCGTAGTAAACTACCTTTTACTAAATTTTTGCTTAAATTTTGAACAGAAATGAATACCCATAAAATACTACTATAAGCAGTTTGAATAGTTACATTAAAATATAATATTTATTATCATATACTTATTTACCTACGAAACGAATTTAAAGCGAATTCGAAATTTTTTCAAGCTAAAATACGATCACGCACACGACCGCTGCGTAGGGAGCCGATCGCGCGAGGCCGCGCGGCACTTTATTTTAGACTCGCAACACTTTTTGTAGATAATGATGAGTTCTGCAAAGTCGTAGTAAATGATTTTGTTCTATCATCAATAGTTTTCGCAGCGCACGCGACGTAAGGAATTTTTCAGGTCTTTTTTACACCTTAAGTTACATTATTGGAGTTTTAGTAAGGATTCCTAATTTTTTTAAAAATATAAAATAGCCTATGTTACTCGGGGATAATGTAGCTTTCCAAAGGTGAAAGAATTTCTGAAATCGGTCCAGTAGTTTCGGAGCCTATTCATTACAAATAAACAAACAAACAAATCTTTCCTCTTTATAATATTAGTATAGACAATTCCTACTTCCTACCCATCTATAATCCTGTCTATACTGTAAGTACCTACATTCTTTGTAAAAGCTTTCTACTAAATACAACTTTAAACTAGTACAAATTTTATACGCTTGAATTTATATTATTATAATTTATAAATGCATTCACAGTAAAACTTAGTAATTAAATATTTTATAAAACCAATTTACACATCAAAACTTAACATGTACATTACATTATAAGTAAGCTAAGTTAGCTGCTAAGCTGCTAAGACACATTTTTGGAGTTGGCCTCGATATCAACTCCTAAAATGTGGTTTAGCAGACTTTTTATCATCAACTCCCACAATGACTTAGATCTTATTAAAATTTGACGTGGTGAAAATGTATCTTTGGTGAGATTGGATCATTTGTATCTTGAACAGTTGTAAGATCTGGATATGTTTCATTTCGATTATTTGGAACACTGAGTCAAAGTAATGATGATACGATGATAGTAAAGAGCTAAAGAGAGGATGGAAGACCGTAACGCCGTCCTCCCCACTCGGTCATTCGACTTTTAATCTTATTTGTATTAGCTTTACAGACTAAATGCGCTTAGTAGTCTTGCCAACTTAACGGATTTCCCGTGATATTTTTTATGGTAAACAAATGTCACTCTTCAAAACAAAAGCAATTCCGAAAAATTGTTAACATCCCTATTGCTATGTTGGTAAAAATGCATGCAACATGCAATGGCTTTACCGCGGCAGTCCTCGAGTGCCACACTTCTTTTTTAAATTTACATATGTAGATAAATAAATATTGGTAGACATTTCACACACAATACAAACCTCACACTGACCTCATACTAAGCAAACCTTGTACTGTGGGAGCCAGATAGCTGAAATATCATTGAAGTTTGTTTTTGTTTTTCTGGAATTTTTAAAAGTTTTAAATTAATTACATTTTTATTGTAGAACAATGACCAGCGAGAGTAGTTCCGCCATCCTGGACCTGAACGACGCCGACACGGAGGACACGGAGCCCCCCAGTGTGACGGACGACGCCCGAGACGGAGCCCCGCTCATCATGGACCATGGCTATGATATCGCTGTGAAGGTATGATACAATACGATACGTTATATTCACTTAATTCCATTAATATTAGAAATTGGGCCGTTCAAGTATTACGTAGGCAAATGTATTGCAATTGTGTTGATGTACGTTGGAAAGAGACCTCTTAAACCTAAATCTGTGTCATAAGTCTCGGGATTTCTCTCTCTGCCACACAATGGACCAGGCACCCGCACGGTGAATCCATGGAATGCTAAGATGTTTGTTTCTTTGATTTGCCCCCATCTCCCCTTGTCGCAAAAGTATGCAGTGCTATTAATTACCCCACCCTCTTATACGTACACAAGCATTGGTGTCCATTCCCCTGAAAATGCGTTCCATATTCAAGTCTAGATCATGTTTATGTGTGATAGCCATCTGTGAAAAAAAACTATTTTTTATTTATTTACTATAAGCAGTAGCTTGTTTAGTTGCATGTTTAGTTTGTTCCCGAAAGAGTTTAACGATTTTGCTGAAATAACATTCTCAGGCAATCAATAACACCATCAGACGACAAATAAATAACTATTGCTGACGTATTCACCATGTGGACCCCCCCACCTATACACACACGTGTCACACAGTTTGGTAAGGTCAAAAGATTTTGTTTTGGTAGGACTCTTAGCAGAGTCCGCCTGGGGAAGAACCACACCTTTGCCAGTTATTCTACCGCCAAGCAGTAATGTGCAAACACTACTGTGTTCTGGTTTGAAGGGAAATGTTTCCAGAGAAATTATAGGGCTTAGAGATACATCATCTTAGATCTCTGGGTGACGAGCACAGTGCACTGCTAGGTAATGATTTGGGCTCTTCATGTTCCAATAGCTGCGTGTCACTGTGCTGTTATGTGGCAGGCATGTTGCTTACCATCAGGCACATGTCCTGCCCACTCTTTACTTAAAAAAAAACCATGTGACAAGTGCATGCATGCATTAGTAGTCCCCCTAGGATCTGGGTGTAGCCCAGAGGGTCATGATCCCCATGACTCCCCGTGGTAACACGTGCCCACGCGGCTGTCGACAGGTGGACGCGCCGATGAAACAGCTGTCGACTCTGGAGACGTTTGTGACGTACCGAGTGCGCTGCGTGTGCGCACGCTGGCCGACGCCGGCCGGCGTGCGGAGACGCTACAACCACTTCAAGGTGAGTCAGTGATTCATTTAGACATTTTGCGGTAGCGGCCATCTTGTATTTGAAACTTGTCACACTGCAAAGTATTCTACTAGTCAAGCCTTTTCGTTTGATACCCATATTGAGGTAGTAGTGAAAAAAATAATATAATTAGCCATTTTGTGGTGGCGGCCATCTTGGATTTGAAATTTGTTATAGTGTATAGTATTCTACTAGTCAAACCCTTTAATTTGATATCCATATTGAGGTAGTAGTGAAGAAATATTTTGTCCGCCATTTTGTGGAGGCGGGCATCTTGAATCGATATTAACCAAACATAGCTAAGAACATCCGCACGGCTATTATAACCTTCAAATATAAAAAACAGCATCGAACTCGGCCCATCGTTTGAGCTCACGGTGCCACAGACAGACATCGACGTCAAGCTTATAACACCCCTTTTTTTGATCGGGGGTTAAAAAAGAGGCGAAAAACGAAAGTTCTTCATCAGAGCTATTTATGGCGTTCCGTTGTACGCAAATTCTGGCAGTACACTGTTACTCAAAATCCGTCAATGCACTATTGTGAACTAATAGGGATGTTAACAATTTTTCGAAATTGCTTTTATTTTGATAATTGACGCTTGTTTATCATAAAAATTAGATTTTATTTCAAAATATTAGTATTTTGGAAGAGAAAATAGATAGATAGATAGATAACTCTTTATTGTGACACAAAACAGGAAAAAAAATACAGTAACACACAATTATGAACTAGCGCCACAAATGGCGGCCTTATTGCTGAGAGCAATCTCTTCCAGGCAACCAACTTAAAGGAAAATCGCCTAGAACAAGGGTAGGCGAGGCGACGTGACATTTTCCTTAATACTATTACTAATATTTAATTATACTATTACTATACTATTATACAAAACAAATTAATATATATATTTACTACAAAAGTGAGTTTAATACAAACAAAATGCTGGAAATTATAAACCTACTAATCAATATAAATTTTTGAACAATTTTTACATGATGAATGCAACATCCAAGATAATGTAATACAGCCGTACAAATAGCAGTGGACAGCTATACAACTACATATATACAAAAAACTATAAATATACAATGTTAGACTAATTTTGAATTTCCCAGCTAAATTACAAACGGCTGACATGACGTCACTAGTCGCAAAACATTGGTCGCGATTCATGACTGTATGTCTAGTTTATGTGTTTTCTTATCATTACTTGAATACAAACGATCTAACTCGTCGTCGCTAAGATCGCAAACTATAATAAAAATGCAGAAAAGTAAACAGTTTAGTCAGTTTTCGACAGCTTGTTTTGCGACTAGTGACGTAATAAGTCATATCGGTGTTTGCAGTCACGTGACTACAGATAAAAAATATAGCATTTTAAATCATTTGTAATTAATTTACTATGTAATATTAAATTGTAATAATGGGATTTTCGATATTCTGCTAATACAAATTATCATAAAACATTAATTTGTGATTAGTATTAACATCCCTATTGTGTAAATTAATGTGCTCGAATTTTAATTGGTTGGTTTTAGTGGTGCGTTGCTCATTCTTCCCTTTAACCCCAAGCAACAGGAGGCAAGCAACCTATTCAGCTTGTAATAATAATAAAAAAATTGACAGTCATAGGAACTGACGAAAGCAGTGAAAACTTATAACTCAAAATTTGATAGCTTACTTTGGAAACTACGCGGGTGAAGCCGGAGGGCGTGGCCATGAGCATGGCCATCTAGAAATGAGTCAGGCCAATAGGAAATGCTAACGCATTTCTAGATGGCCAATGGCTATAGTCCCGAGTTTACCCGAAGATTTCTTATCATTCCCGAGCGTGACGCTTGAATTCGATTCACAGCCCACGAAAAATCTGTCTAGGCGCGGCAAAATGTTGTCTGAACGAGTGAACTAAATCTTTCGTAGTTAAATAAATAAATAAATAAATATTGGTGGACAATCCACACACAACACCATCTGACCCCAAACTAAGCAAAGCTTGTGTGATGGCAGCCAGATAGCTGATATAATACTTAAATAGTTTTAAATACATACTTATTATACATAGAAACACCCAGACACAGTGCAAACATTTGAATTCATCACACAAATATTTGCACTGGGTGGGGATCGAACCCACGACCCTCGGCTTCGCAGTCAGAGCTACTACCAACTAAGCCACTAGGGCAGTCAACTAAGTTATTCCAACAACTACAACCCCAGTTCACGAAAAGCGCCACCACTACTGCAAGGGCGGATCCAGCTTTGGCCCAGTCATGAACCCATGACCCCCCCTGGATCCCTCCTGCCAACACAACAGTTATTACATCAGTTATAATTATCCCCGTAGTTACTCCACAAGCGACTGTGCGCCCATCCGTGGGTGGCGCCCCCGCCGCTGCCACCGCTCCACTCGGCGCGGCAACAGCTGGACCGGTACTGTGCAGCGTTCGTGGCGCTTCGGACGAGAGCTCTGCACGCCTTCCTAGGTATAGTATTTTTTAGGGTTTTTTTATTTAAATTAGCCACTCCACAGACTCCGGGGTCCGTGATGTTTGTCATTACAATTACCTTGTTTTTTTACACATTTCTTGGATAAGGAGAAGAAGAGGAAAATAGGAGGGAGTTTAATTAAATTTAAAATCTAATTCTAGTGCTCGTCTGTAGAGCCGATCACTACCGGTTGGGATTCCGCTAGTAATCGACTCGACATCGAGTGTTTGACTAATTGGCTCTTGCCATTTGCAGTATTTGCAACGTTAACATATAGTACCTTTCTAGGTATAGTACTTGTAAGGTTAACATATAGTACTTTTCTAGGTATAGTATTTAATACATAGTGCCTTTTTACAATTTAACATTATTTTATAATTTAATGTTATTGTATCGTCACTTAGTTATTAAGATTAGTCAATATTCCTAAATTTATCGTCCAAAAATTCATTTCTGTCATAATAACATCTTTCAATTAAAAGCTTAAATAATTTTCTTTTCATTACATTATAATTGTACCTGTTGTAATTACTATTTGTTTCAGACCGCGTCGCCAGACATCCTATATTTTCACACAGCGAAGACTTCCGTCTATTCGTGACCACACCTGACGAGGAATTCGACAAGGTACGTATTGTAGTACAAGCTGCCCACTAAATGTTCCCACAGCTGGGACTCGGGACCTTCTCCCAAGGACAGTGTGAAGGTAATAGACCACGCTGGGCAAGTGCGGGTCGGTGGATGGCGCATGATCTCGAAAGATATATAGTTTTCTTTTACCGTTTTTTAAATTAGCGGCATTACCCACATGACTTCGGAAAGACAGATAGATAGATACACTTTATCGACACACCAAAACAATAGGAAGAATAAAATATAAATTTAAAACTAGTGCGGCAAGTTGGCGGCCCCTGGCATCGCTAGCGGCGACAGGCGCGGTCCCAGCCTCGAATTTTGGAGGGGGTCACCAGTAGGAATACAATAAATCGTTAACTTTTTTTAGATTTTTAGTTTAACGTTTACGATTTGGGGGGGGGGGGGGTTTACGATGTTCATGTCATGCGCTCAATGCCTATCGCAATGTTTAACCTAAACATTTGCGCTCTCTTCTAACGCGTAACTCTGTCGCTGTCTGGCGCGGAATGATGCGCATCGAAAGGGTTGTCGACATATTATCTAATAAAAAATTAAATTAACCTTTCGTTATGTCGTGTTAGGTAGTCAGCATTGTAGCTCAGATTATATATTTTAGTTATTTACTTCGTAACGCGCAAGACAGCTAGAAGAGGCCGTAACATAGGGTCGGACACATTGAAATTAAAACAATAAAAGTATACTTTGACTGTTTTATTCTACTTGATCGTCTAAATGTTGTTTGATAAATATGTAACATATTTTAATGTACTTACCTACACACTAATACATACAACAAGCTTCGATTACAAGCTATTTTATAATGTCCCGTACTTTTTGTACGGTTAGCAGAAAAAATATAAAAATAATGGTATATTTTGTACAACACGGAAAAATGATAATTCTTTGTTTTTTGACTCGTGCATCCATAAACAGCACAATATATGGCGACGTAATTTTGCGCGGGAAACGTGCTGCGCGAGCGCTCAGACGTGCGTTCGACAACCGCCTGGCACTTGTTCCGTGCGAGGAACGGTCTAGCTGTAGGCTAAAACCGCGCGACCTTGAGCGAGTGAGGATGCACTGCCGCTACTCACCAGCCAGGGGGTCTACCGCCTAACAACTGTCTTAGTTTTGATAAAGCTCTCTCTCTTTTCTTTTCGTTTGAAATGATAGAGACAGGAATAGCAAAGCCATAGCCGATTAGTTAGGCGGTAGAAGGGCAGGTCTGCTCCTCCGTGTTGGGGTATAATCGGAGAGTTTTCGAGAGAGAGAAAGATAGGAGATTGTGATTGTGATTGTAAGAAGTTTTCAGCTTGACTCTAATACCTACGATAAGATAAGATAAAGATAATTTATTAACGTAACACAAGGAAAGTACATATATACAATTTATATAAATGTAAAGATGAGACACAATGAATCGGTGACTCAGTGTACACATGTGAGGATTATTAACGAAGCCTAAACTAAGCACAAGGCTTGTGTCTTAGGGCTCAAGCGCGCAGGTACACTCCGCGAGGCATAAGCTGAGCTTTGCATTTGTGTGAGTGTACATGGATAGTGTAGGTGTGAAAACCGGCCTTAGGCGCGGCGCCATTCTGTCTCGCCGCGCTCCTGCCTGATTGGTGATCACTCACACTAATGCAAAGCTCAGCCTATACCTCGCGGACATAATTTCAAGCTCCTGCCTGATTGGTGATCACTCACACTAATGCAAAGATCAGCTTATTCGCGGAGTGTACCAAGCTATTAAAATAGTAGCGACCCGCCCCGGCTTCACACGGGTGCAATGCTGATACTAAATATAAGTACCTACTAATGAAATTCCGGTCCGGCGGCGAGACGTTTCGGTTTACGTAGTCACATAAGTCACAGTTTTTTGTGTTGGATACTTATTTGGCGCGACGGACGCACGCAATGTGTTGATTGATGGAACGAAACCTGCTTCATACCAAAGATGGCGACAGTGGTTTGCTTGTCAGTGCCATCAGAATATAACGAAATTCTCCATAATCCGAATTTTGTGGACATATTATGTTGTCGACTCAAATTCAATATTATTTTAAGTTTTGTTATTCAAATAAGGTTTCGATCAAGTCTACCGTACCCCTTGACGAAATTATTAATGTAGATGGTTTCCTGTATATCAAGTAAATGTATAGTCTTTACAATGACTATGTATATACTATGTTTATATATTGTATATTAATATCCACTCGGGCAACGTATTCCACAGTTTTTATGCGGACCGGCCTCGTGGCTTAGTGGGTAGTAACCCTGCCTGCGAAGCCTATGGTCGTGGGTTCGATTCCCACCCAGTGCAAATGTTTGTATGATGAATTAAAATATTTGTACTGTGTCTGGGTGTGTTCTATGTATAATAAGTATGTATTTAATAAACTATATAAGTATTATATCAGCTATCTGGCCGCCATAGTACAAGCTTTGTTTAGTTTGGGGTCAGATGGTGTTGTGTGTGAATTGTCCACCAATATTTTTTTATTTATTTATGTTTTTGATACGACAGTAGATTTAAACCTCTTCATTCGAATCTTTGAAATATCAGTAGTTAAAGGGAATGTGCCAAGAGCTAAACCCGCTACGTTCTCAAGAGATGGCGCTGGAGTCGTAATTTTTGAAAAAAAAATTACTTCGTATTTTCCAATCCAATTTGAACTTAATGTTAATTCGCGGATATAAACAAATACAATCTTTATAAATGACCTTATTTTCAATTATAAATCGAAGACATTAGCTAATATTCGTTCCTTTACTGTTATACATTTTAAGTGTTTACACACAAACACACACGCGCACGTTATAATGATATTTATTTAATTTCAGATCTTTAAAAGTGAGAACAGCGCTCTGAACCTGTGGGGCCTCAGCTCCGCACTGTACAGCTTTCTATGAAGCCAAGCCCGCCGCCAACGGGCCGAGGTAACGACAGACAGACACGCATACTATCTACTGTAATAATACATGACGACTGATCTTGGAATTACCTATATTAAATGATTATTTGATATAATGACAGTATTTAAATAGAACAAAATATGTATCAACTTTAATTTTCATATCTTTTTGTTTAACTTACTTTTTGATCATTCAAAGCTGGATGGGCAAGTCCATTTTAAAAGTACGAAATTATTAGAAAATGTAGTTACCATTGGATAACCCATTCAATTTCAACTGACTTTTGTCATGAAACCAGTTTCCTAAACGCAATATTTAATATAGCTAACATACAAACGCGCGACGCATAGAAAATAACAGAGAGTGACGTCATGCTTTAGTAGTGTTTTTGTATGAAGCGTTTTAGGAAAGTCTGAAATTGTGATTTTAAAATCGTGATACCACGGGAAGTTTTAAAGATAACAAAGTAATTCTTTCACCTATGTTTCAGTTATTGAGTAGCCTTTTGATGGCACATTAAATAGAAAATGAGTCGTCATGTCTATTCGAATAAAAAAACCAAACATACAAAATTGATAAAATGGTGTCAGGATCGATGCAACATTAAATGTATTTGCATGATATTAGGTAAAAGCGTGGCCTCTTATGTACAGCTTCAGCCGCCATTTTGTGGAAGCGGCCATCTTGAATCGATATTAACCAAACATAGCTAAGAACATTTGCACGGATATTAACCTTCAAATAAAAAAATAACACATCGAAATCGGCCCATCCGTTTGAACTCTACGGTGGCACAGATAGACAGAAACACACACAGACAGACAGACAAATATGAATTGTGCACAACACATAATTTGAAAATTAAATAAAAAACAATTGTGTTCTTCAACACCGGGAAAAGCCGACTCAGGCAACGCATTCAATACTCAACTCTGTCTCAGGGTGAAGGACCCGGAGTGGAGCTCCTACGCGGAGTACCTGACCTCCCTACAGCAGAAGCTGACCACTCTTTGCGCGCTCACCACCAAGCTGCAGAAGGGCACCGTCGCGAAGACCACGGAGATGATGAAGTGAGTATATCACAGGCTTTAGTAGTGGTAGGACTCTTGGCAGAGTCCGCCTGGGGAAGTACCACATCTTTGCCAGTTATTCTACAGAAGTGGTAGGACTCTTGGCAGAGTCCGCCTGGGGAAGTACCACATCTGTGCCAGTTATTCTACATTAGTGGTAGGACTCTTGGCAGAGTCCGCCTGGGGAAGTACCACACCTTTGCCAGTTATTCTACAGTAGTGGTAGGACTCTTGGCAGAGTCCGCCTGGGGAAGTACCACATCTGTGCCAGTTATTCTACATTAGTGGTAGGACTCTTGGCAGAGTCCGCCTGGGGTAGTACCACACCTTTGCCAGTTATTCTACAGTAGTGGTAGGACTCTTGGCAGAATCCACCTGGGGAAGTACCACACCTTTGCCTAGTAATCTACCGCCAAGCAGTAATATGAAAACTTTGAAGGGCAATGTATCCAGTGATATTTCTAAGCATTGTGATAATAAGTTTAGTAAAATCTGTAGGTGACAAACTCAATGCAGGGCCGGGTAATGATGAACACTTTCATGGGCAGGCCTGGTGCTCGAAACATTGTCTGCTCATCTCGACACTATATTATATGTGAGTGTTTAAGACCGCACGGCAGAAATTAAAACTAAAATAAGAAATAACTATTAAAATTTTTGATTTACTTCCGACTATCTCGGATTTGTGTTTTGTACAACATTCTATTAGTCAAGCCCGTTCATTTGATTTCCATATTGAGATAGTAGTGAAGAAATATTTTGTTCGCCATTTTGTAGAGGCGGCCATCTTGAATCGATATTAACCAGACATAGGTAAGAAGAAGAAATTAACCTTTAAATAAAAAAAAACCGCATTGAGACTGGTCCATCCGTTTGAGCTCTACGGTGCTACAGACAGACATCGACGTCAACTTTGCTTCCATTATCATTTTTTGTATAGTTATGTAATGTAGATATAAAGTAAAATTGGTAGTCTAGAAAGGGCTTGACTAGTAGAATGTTGTACTGATTACAAATCCGCGTTAGTCGGGGGTTAAACAACATTATTATTTATGTTTTTGTTGTGAAAACACACAACACACATTTTTTTTTTAAATAAAATATTGGTCGGCGACACATAGTCTCGTCATCATCATTATTCATCGCATCCTTCGGTTGTGGGCGTAGCGGCGGGTAGTGTTGGATGAAAACTCGCTAACACAATCGAATTTATGAAGCACAGGTAACAAAGTTGGTTTTATAGCGAAGTACGTATCGTAGATCGCGCGATGGTTCAGTGCCGACCGCACGCGTCGAAAGCCAAAAGAGAACTGACTCAAACGATCCGTCCGACAGCGACAGCGCGCGCGGCACTAACTCCATCGAGCGCCACCAGGTGGCGCTAGCGTCCCGGACACTACTAGATTGCAACTCGATTGAGACTCGATTGCGACATGTTTATTTTGTAAATGTTCGCAGCATGAAGCGCGCGTGCGACGCGTGGTCGTCGCAGGCGCGCGGGGCGAGCGCGCGCGCGGCGGCGGCCGTGGCGGCGGGCGCGGCCGGGTCGCGCGCGCGCGCCGCGCCGCCCGCGCGCGCGCGCGCGCCGTGCTGCCGATGCTGGCCGCCTACACGGCCGCGCACGTCGACAAGATACGGCACCGGGACCAGCTACACGGTGAGCCAGTAATATAGTAGAATATACATTGATCGTTCATTCAATAAATAATTCGTTCAATCAGTCGGTCATTCATTCAATCGTTCATTCGTTCACTCATTCATGCAATACAAATACAAATTGTTTATTTCAATAAAATAGGTACATTCTACAATTACATTTCTAATATTCCAAACTAGGTGTGTAGCACACCTGTATTTTGGGTATTAGTCATATTCGTGTTTACATCAATTTATGTACATACATTATAGAAAAAACATACATAAACATTTGAACTTTATAAGAAATTAAATAAATCATGCCAATCAGCTAAGAAATAAATTAATAAGTTAGTAATGGGAGTTCAAAATTAAAATTAAAACCAATGTCAACATTTAAAATAAACATAAAAAATTCAAAAGTCATAGTAAAATCAACATTAAAATTAAAATCTAAATTAAAAGTAAAAAGCAAAAACAAAATTGTGATCAAGGATTAGCATTAATATATTAGAAAAAATTCGCACTAAAATAAAAAATTACCTCAAAATCAAAAGTCCAAAAACAACATTAAAAATCAGAAATCAAGACAAGAACCAAAGTCAAAATCAACATAAAAGTAAAAAACAAATCACAATTTCAAAATCAGCGTTAAAAAACAAAATTAGAATCAGTTTAAAATCAAAACCTACTAGAATCAAAAACCAAATCAGATTATAAATCAGTGCAATCAATCGTTCATCCTATCAGTATCTACGCACAATGGTGCGTATGTCGAGTAGATGCGACACTAGGACTAGTTACACGGGCGCTGTCAATCGATTAAAAATATATCAATCGTTACCTATACCGGCCCGCATACAAGATATCGTCTCGAGCCCGCGGCGGGATCGGCAAAGATATAGACTGCAGGCCCGTGAACAAAATGTATGGGTCATCTGATACAGCAGGAGACCTATGTAGGATGATAGAAGGGTATAAAGATTGAGCACTATGCCGTCACTTGTAAGCTGTCCAACTGAGTGCTGTTGAAGAGGGAGCTTTCTATAAGAGAGAGAGAGACAGACAGAGAAACATGCGACGCCGCACAGCTTACAATAGCAAAAAGTGTCGTGACAACTTTTCGTAAGAATTTTTTCCATCTAGCCCCCTTTCACAACGCGCGATAAGGAACTTCGTTCCAAAAAATACAATAAATGTACATATTGGTTAATTTTAAAAGTACACGAAATTAATACAATTAAATAATGTTAGTAAAACAAACCTTACAGCGTCAAAAAATAAAAGTATACATTTATAATATTCACAAGTAGTAAAATTGTTTACGGGCTGTCCCGCAGCGATGTGTAGATCGCTGTTGTTCCGTACTTCACAGATCCTTTCAGTAGTTTTTTATTTATTTAGGTATACAAAACAGTACACAGTTAACAATAAACTAAAATAATATATAACAATTTACAGTTTTGACCTAAACTATGCATGTTTTTGCGTGAAAGAGTAAACACACATCATCACTTTAAATATGTTCTGTAATAAGAACTAGATGGCGCTGTATGTTGATAAAACGCGGTATTAACGTTGTCCACGGGTGTTATTATTTGATTCGTTGATAAATTCCAGCTACTATTGCGTTCATATTATGCCTATCATTGGTTTTTATTTTTAAACTCCATTCTACCGATTAATGTTGAGTCGGTTAGTGGACGAGCGAGTACTAGTGTTGGGTAGGACATGACATATTTATAAAAGAGTTTGTAAGAGTAGCCTCATTTTTGTACTGAACCAGTACAATGTCCCACTTCAAATGAGGCTCGGCGTACTAAAGTTCGGCGATACATTTGAAGTTCCGAGTAAAAACATGACATTTGGCGTTATTGCAGTACAATTACAGTCTGAGCTCTGATTGATGACATACTAATAAACAGTATCGCAAAGTAAAATAAAATGCTTCGTAAATATTTTTTGTAAGTAGGTAAATAAAAAAACCAAATATATTTAGAAGTATATAATAAAAAAAGCTAATGAATTAAAAATAATATTTGCGTGACTTTGCTGCCACTGAGGCGGTTTCTTCTTACCGCAGACACGTAATGTTATTGTAAAATGACGCACTACTGTAATTTGTAGCTTGCGTCTCGCCCCTCTCTATCTACGTCGTATAGTTTTACGAGGACGGAGAGTAAGTTACGCGACTTCTCGACTGCCGCGACATAAAATTTGAAGTAGTACAATGTAAAATGTTGAGCCGCTCTTACATCTTGATGTCATGTACGGGACAAATGTACCGCCTCTTGTGTGTCCTACTCTAGACTAGCGAGTACCCAAGCATACAGTCAAGAAATAAGGGTCGTGCTCATGATTGTACGATACCTAATATGTCAATCTAACCTTGTCAATTTTAGGGAATTTTGTTTCATATCAAGTTTTTTTTTTTTTTTAAACACACAGACTAACAAAACACATACATAAGTAGTTTTTCAAGTCCAACATTACAATGCTTATACGGTCCGTATGTGTGGGTACAAGTATGATTAGTGGGCCGCAAACTAAGCACATAGCTTGTATCTTGAGACCCGAGTGCATAAAAACAAATATTTTTCTGTGTACGATTGGAAAAGTTATTAAACTATTAAATACCATTAACTTATTACATACAACATATAAAACCGTAACACTAAATATATAAATAGTTATATTACTAGGTACTTGTAATAAAATAATTTAAAAGTCTAACAAAAAAGCTAAGAATTATCGTTTTTGTCTGAAGGACCAAAACGTAAAAAAAGTTATTACTGCTTCACTCAGTACCGTGTCCACTTGTCGCTGTAAATACCGTGGAACAAACCTTCAGTTTCATGGTAAGACAATTTTAGGAGCAAGTCCCTAACGTTAGTTTAAAATGAGTACAGAGGAAGGTCGTGTTGGTCTTTCTTTAGTTTTCTACAGATACTACTGTAAACACATGGGAAAGAGTACAGTGGGCAACGTTTTGCAATAAGAGAGCCAACCCGAGGCACTGGGATCCTACAAGAGAGAGCACGCTTGTCCTTTATTACGCTGTAGTCCGGACGAGACCTCAAACTTCTGTGAGTATTCAAGGCAGCATAATACAGAAAGAGTTGTCGAACACGGAGCACTTTAAACTCTTTATAAAGTAAGTCCGTTGAAAATCGGAAGGGTTTACGGAGTATGACTTTAATAAGAGCTCTCTGTGCTCTCTGCCGTCATAAATATGAGTCTGCCCGGCGCTGCCCCAAACAACAATACAGTACTGTATTATTGATTGACACAGCGCAAAATAAACTTGTCTCAAGAGTGGTACTGAGGCACAATCTCGGAGATTTTTCATAACATGTATGAGTTTCCGCGTCCGTCCTGCTACGTACGTGAAGTACATGTTGTTTAAATGATAGGTTTTCGTCAACAATTACCCCCATTTTGTTGTTTTATATACAATATTAATAGTAGCACAAATTATAAATAACTAGCGACCCGCCCCGGCTTCGCACGGGTGCAATGCCGATACTAAATATAAGTACCTACTAATAAAATTCCGGTCCGGCGGCAAGACGTTTCGTTTTACGTAGTCACATTAGTCACAGTTTTTTGTGATGGATACTTTTTTGGCGCGACGGACGCACGCAATGTGTTGATTGATGGAACGAAACGTGCTTCACACCAAAGATGGCGATAGTGGTTTGTTTGTCAGTGCCATCAGAATTTAACGAAATTCTCCATAATCCGAATTTTGTGGACATATGTTGTCGACTCAAAATCAATTTTTTTTATGTTTTGTTATTCATATAAGGTTTCGATCAAGTGTACCGTACCCCTTGATATAGATATAATAAAACAACAAAATGGGGAGGGGAAAAAACGAATCTCCGAATAACCCACCCAAAACTGTTCCCCGTGCAAAAGTGCCCATGATGCTCGCCGTGTTCCCACGCTGAATGGCAATGATCAACCTTTGCTCCAGGAACGCGCCGGAGCGGGAGTCACCCGTATTCTCCCTGAGCCTGCGCCCCGATTCTGAGACGAACCCTTTAGCCTCTGCACCCGTGCACACAGGCCTCCACGGTGTAATAAAACTATTTAATTCTATTTCAGCTGCCTACGTCTCAGGGACCAATGCCACCGGCGAAATGCACAATAAGTAAGTTAATATTGAACGCTTTATGCAGGGTTTAAACGCGATCCTATACTGCTAACAACATACACACAAATACTTAATTTTTTAACTTTTATAAGTGTACAATTGTACATCATCTCCTGATGTTAAGCGACGATGCGGTCCACGATGGAGCGTAGAAGAGACCTATTCACTCTCGATTTGAAGACATTGATATTGCAACCATTAGGGAAAACCCACTCAGGCAACGCATTCTACATCCTAGACGTTCTCGTGACGAAAAGTAGAGTCAATTCGAGTTCGAATCTTTGGAACGTCAACTATGAAACGATGTTGCTTTTTCGAGCTACGATCAGTACAATAGAAAAAAAGGCAAAGTGGTATTAGATCATGCAGATCAGGTGCACACTCTCAAAAGTGTATTCAATAAAAAAAAACATCGGGACACCATGTAGAAACGAAGTTCCTTCGGATAAAACAAAATCAAAACAATAAAAAAAAATTGCTTAATTTTATTATCTATGGTACAATCTTTGATTAAATACTTGTCTAGATGGAGCGTTACGCTGTGATTGCGGCAAAAGTAACAGGCCAGGTTTCAAACACTTGTGCGTGTCACGCACACATATTTATTATAGTGTGCGAGTGCAACGGAAGATGTGCGGCATCCTTGTCTCACCTTTTGAGAGTAATCGTAAGATTTTGAATGCATACTGCGTACGTGCCATGTCCTAGGTGAATGCTATTTTTTTTTTATGAAGTTGGTTTTTGTGATAAATGTTCAGTACTTTACGTGAATATTATTTGTCTCCTCTCCTGATAACAAGTAGAAGCACCCCCGCACCTCGAAGCGTGCCGTAAGGAACTGCGTTCCAATAAATCTTATCTTATACCTTTAAACGAGCAATTCTTGTAGGTATATATATATATATAGAATCTGAATCTCGGAAACGATTCCATGAAATTATGTATACAGAGGGTTTCGGGACCGATAAATCGATCTAGCCAGGTTTTATTTAAAAAACACCGTTTTACGTGTTTTTAGACAATGAAAAACTTACATAAAGATTAGAATGCGACGGTAATTTTCGCGACAGTATATTAGCTCAGTCGGGAAGATGGGCGGTTATAATATGGTAGGTCCGAGTTCGAATCCAACCGGCCGCCTTTCTATTTTCAAGTTCTTTTTTTTTTTAGAAAATCATTATGTATATAAGTAACCGAGCAAAGCTCGATCACCCAGGTACTAACTAATAAGCTAATATTGGTGGACAATTCACACACAACACAATCTGACCCCAAACTAAGCAAAGCTTGTGTGCTGGCAGCCAGATAGTTGATATAATACTTATATAGTTTTAAATACATACTTATTATACATAGAAACACCCAGACGCAGTGCAAACATTTGAATTCATCACACAAATATTTGCACTGGGTGGGGATCGAACCCACGACCCTCGGCTTCGCAGGCAGAGCTACTACCAACTAAGCCACTAGGGCAGTCAGTCAGCTAGCAATTTTACGCTGAAAAAAATCCTACCCTACAGATAACATAAATACCTACCTACGTCCTACAGACTAGAGCAGTGCACTGAGGCGCTTCGCTCGGAGCTCTCTGATTGGCTGCCGAAGACCCGCGCGGAGATCAAGGCTCTGCTATTGGAGCTCGCCGACACGCAAGTGACGCACCACACTCAGGTCGCTATGAGCTGGGAGAGGGCGCTCAAACAGACTCAGGTGAGGACGAAAATTACAAAACTACTGTTTTTTTTTCTCACTTTTATACTTTTTTAATACTTTGTTTTGGCGCTGGAGTGTTTCCGTGTTGGAGTGACTCTGATCAATGCCCCATGGTTTACTCGGAATACTGAAGTACAAGAGTATTTGCAAATTTGAACGATCAAAGAGGATATAGAGAGGTTGTAGACCTGTTGTGACTTTTCTTTTTTTTTAACATTTATAGGTTTACACTTGACCGCCATCTCGCCTGATGTTAAGCAACGATGCGGTCCACGATGGAGCGTGTTCACCTAGAAGAAACCGATTCACTCTCGATTTGAACGCATAAAGATTGTAACCATCGGGGAAAACTTTCTCAGGCAACGCATTCCGCAGCCTAGACGTTCTTGTCACACAAGCAGAGTCCAGTCGAGTTCGAGTCTTTGTAACACCAATCGTGAAACGATGTCGCTTTTTCGAGCTACTAGCAGTCCAATACAAGGGCAATTATCATGCAGATCCATTATTAACCATGAAATAAGATGATAAATATCACCTTATTTCATGCCTTATATTTATGGGATAATTTGAACATAAATATAAATATTGGTGGAAAATTCACACACAATATAGCTGATATAATACTTATAAAGTTGTAAATACATACTTATTATACATAGAAACAGCCAGACACATTGCAAACATTAGACTTTTTCACACAAACATTTGCAGTGGGTGGGAGTCGAACCCACATCCCACTTCGTGGTCTCACTGCTGCGAATTGGGATTCAACAAGTACAAAAATAACAATGTTGGATTACCTCAGACGACCTTGGATTTGAAATTTATACAGTATTCTACTAGTCAAGCCCTTTCATTTGATAGCCCTATTATTATTGAGGGAGGGTGTGAAAGAATGTTTTATCCGCCATTTTGTGGATGCGGCCATTTTGAATCGATATTGAGATTAGCGCTTCCAAACACATCTTTTTAACTTTTTAATATTAATATAGTATTTATTGTATTTTATTGTATTGTTTGTTCCCAGGATGCGAATGTAGACGAACTATTCAAGACCGTGTCCAAAACGGCGGTACAGAACCTGTCTCCGTCGCGGTGTCGCGCCGAACTGACGCCCACGGAGACCGAACGAGACCTGGACGATTTGGAGAACTATAGCAACGACTCCGACTCGCTCATCGAACGGACGAACGAGCGAGAGAGCGAGCGAGTGAGCGAACAACTGAGCGAACGATTGAGTGAACAGGTGAGCGAACGATTGAGTGAACAGGTGAGCGAACAGGTGAGCGAAGGAAAGACCGAGTGGGTCGAAGTGAACGATATCCCCAAAGAGCCGTTAAACGTAGACGGCGTGTTAAGAGCTCAAGAGAAAGACGATTTCCTCAGCGAAATATTAGACGATACCGAACCTTCGGGCAGTAAAGATGAAAAGGAACACAAGGACTCTACGTCGTTGGAGCAGAGTTCAAAATCGGATGTCGTCTCTGATCCGCTGAAGGAGTTTTCCGATGTCGATCTGTCATGATTGTATGATGTGGTGTTCGCGGGGATTTTGAAGACTTTTGATTGAGTCTTGGGATGTGAGATAGAAGTCTTGTAGTGGGCACAGATACTACTCAAAAAACGGTAGTACGAGTGTTTTACGTATACCTAGTTTGTTTGTTCGTATCTAATGTTTAGAAATGAGAAAATGGTATAAAGATTGCATCAAACCAATCACAACATATTTTCATAAAAAAATAAATTTTCTTCATAATTTCAAAGCAAGGTAGAGATATTTTTAGCGATAAAACTTCCGGTCCTAACACTAGTTTTTTATTGTTTTTTTCTTAATTTTTTTTTGTTTTGATGTGTACAATAAAGGCTATCTATTAGTATTATAACTATACATATTTTAGTAGTGGTAGCACTCTTTGGAAAGACCTACTGGGGGAAGTACCAGATCATTGCCAGTTATTCTACCGTCAAGCAGTAATGTGCAAACATCACTATGTTCCGGTTTCTAAAAGGCAAGATAAATTACAGGGTTTAAATATGAAAACTAACGTGGTTATTACACATTTAAAATGAATACACGGGTAACTCACGTTTGATACAGTCAGTCCAGTCCGACTCAAGTTTCGATCGCGTCCGGCGATTTATTTCGAGGAGAGTGCGCGCGCGTTTTCGTTTATCCTTTGGCACTCTAAAAAGATCGCCGGACGCGATCGAAACTTGAGTCTGACTGGACTGACTGTATCAATCAACGTGATTTACCAGGGTATTTATTTAAAAAGGATTTAAATAAATCATCTTATATCTATGGGTGTCGATTGCAGTGTAGTGTTAGGTAGTGATTTGGACTCTTCGTTTTCCTATGGCTGCGTGTCGCTGTGCTGTTATGAGCAGGCACGTTGCTTACCATCAGGCACATGATCTGCTTGTCCAGTAATTCAATACTATATAAAAATATCTATCTAACTCGCTATTGTGATATACACTCAATATACCTATTAAAAATGTGATGTGGTGTGTATGTCATTGTTTAATTTTGTCTCTTTTTTGTCAGACAAAGAGTTTACATATACTACGTATAGAGTTGGAACAAACGCTTTACACCGAAAGCACGGGTCTCGTCGCTCTTGTGGCAGTGTCATACTCATGTCGCGGCACATCACTATGTCGCCATAGCTAACATACACCTCATCTGCTTACGATTGGTACATAGGAACCGTGAGGAAACACCTGAACTATTTATTTACTTATTATCTATCTAAGTTTTCAGATATGAGTTAACAAACTATGTATATTAATTTAATGGAATGTGAATCCAAAGCAATGTAGTAATATATTATAGTATAGGGAGGTGTAGAATGTGCTTTATTTGTATAATAGTTATAGTTAATACCTACACTAGCAGCGCCCCCGGGTTTCACCCGCGTAGTTTCTTTGTAATTTTCTAGTGATAAAAACCCTTTCTTATTCCAGATTACTAACTGTGTTCTAAATTTTAATCCGATCTGTTTGGATGATCCGATGTGATTGAGCAATATACATTATACAAAGACTTTACGTCTTACTAATATTACTAATGTCCAAGTTTGGATGTTTCTTGCTCAATCATTTCAACAAACATCCAAACAAGAAACATCCAAACTTTGAAGTTTGGATGTTTCTTGCTCAATCATTTCAAAACAAAAATAGGTCCTGAAAAAGTAATATTGATAGGCTCAATCATGAAACGATGTCGTTTTTTTATCTACGAGAAGCCCAATAGAAATGGATCCGAAAAAACAACAAGTAGATGATATTTAAGTATACAAATAAAGCACTAATCGCCGTATTACGAAACATTACTAAGTTCAAAATAAAAAGCTTTTGAATTTGAATGACGTCAAAATTCAAAAGTATTAATATATTAAGGTTTTTGAGGTTTTCTCGCGTTCAGTTTTGAGTAATGTTTTTGTATTACGGCGGTTTGTTTGCCTTCAAACTTGATAATAATTATCATATCAAATGTAACTGTTACTTAATAATTTATATTGTAAAATATATAAAGTAATATAATCCTAATAACGTGTTCTTTTAAACTTATTTAATAAAGAATCTTTTAGTAAATAAACCTGTTTTATCATTACCCCGCTCGCGCGCGAATAGACATTAATATCACCGATACTGTATGTCACATGGACGTATAAAAAAGTCGGTCGTAGTCTCGCTAAAACAAAAACTGTGTCACTAGAGTCGGCCACATTTGCACGTGTGCGTTGTCAGGTTGTATATAGTCTGACACGCACACATACACAAGTAGCGCGTGTAATGACCCACTGATGTGTGCGAGTCAGCCTGTATGAGACAGCGCACACGTGCATATTATGTGGCCGACTCGATGGACACAGTTTTTGTTTCAGCGAGACTACGTCCGACTATTTTTATTCGTCCATGATAAGTACCTATATTTAAGAGTTTATCAGACATGATTACAATACAATACAACACAAAATACTTTATTGGCACCACAAACAAAGTTGACAATAAGTAACATACAAAATAACAAATACATAAAGGGCACAAAAGGCGATCTTATCGCTAAAAGCGATATCTTCCAGATAACCTTTGATTTACAAAGAAACAAGATTTGTAAGATTTTGGGCAGTGGTGCAACTAACAATATAAATAAACACGTGTATTAATTATATATAAATTAAATATAATAGAATAAAGTACATATAATAGGTAAGTTAAATATAATAGAACAAAATACATATTATAATAATATAACAAAATACATGATTCATCAGCCTTACCATGAAAACCCGAAACTTAACGTCAGAATTACAATCTATCTATCTATACTTATAATAAAACTGTAACGGGTCGAATTCTGTACATTGAAGATATTTTGAAAAAAAATTTTTTTGGGCACTCCATAGTCGATACTGATGGCGAAACTGCATTTTTTTTCTTTCATGTCTGTCTGTCTGTCTGTCTGTCTGTCTGTCTGTCTTTCTGTATAGGGATCACGCATCACGCCGAAACTACTGATTCAATTCAGCTGAAACTTGGCATGATTTTAGTTTATACTAAGGACATTGCTGTAGGCTACTTTTGATCCCCAAACTCTTATCGGTTTTCTTGCGGGAGGGTGAAAGTCAGAATGTGTATTTGGTTGTAACTCATGTTTGCGTTGTTTAATTTCATTAATTCTTTTTTGTTAGAAAGAACACATTTTTTAAATTCTCCCGTCAAAATTTGAACAATATCGGTCTGTTGGTTTGGAAATTACACAAACATTAAATAATAACGACACGCGCGGCGCGTTCGGTACATACTAACTTCTAAGTATTCTGTGTATCACAGACGATCCACAGAATATCTAGATTTTTAGATTCTAGAAAGTGCCCACGTGATCGCGTCGCGTCGTCTTGATGACAAAATAATTGTCAAAAATATATTTTGTGTGGAAAACAAACATCATTCGGTTATAATCGACTTCAAACAAGGAGGATGTTCTCAATCGGGTTGCATGTTTTTTTATTTGGTTTTATTTTACGCGATAACTCCGCTAATTGTTAGTTGATTTTGATAATTCCTTTTTTGTTTGGTAGAAATTACTTCAGAGGTGATCTTTCCTTGACTTCTACGCTCAACTTTGGCTCGTACATCGAGTCCAAGGCAAAATTAGCTGCAAAAATCTAGGTGTCCTCTCAAAGGTGCGAAAGTACTTCAAATCTGAACAATTGCTTTTGTTATACAAAGCACAGATTCGCTCTTGTATGGAGTACTGTTCGCACCTTTGGGATGGATCAGCTAAGTATCAGCTTGAGGCTCTGGAATCAATCGAGAGGCGTGCCAAAAGGCTCATAGGCAAAGACATTCTAGTGCGAAAAAAGACTTCAAAGTCTTGAACATCGCCGCAAAATTGCTAGCTTATCGGTTTTTATCGGATACACTTCGGAGAGTGTGCAACTGATCTGCATGATCTTATACCACCTTGCCCTTTTTACTATCGTACTTCTCGTAACTCGAAGAAGCGGCACCGTTTCATGGTGGATATTCCAAAGACACGGACAAAGATGTTTGACTCTACGTTTGTTATAAGAACGTCTAGGCTGTGGAATGAGTTACCTGAGTGGGTTTTTCCCGATAGTTATAATCTTGGTGTCTTCAAATCGAGAGTGAATCGGTTTATTCTAGGTAAACACGCTCCATCGTAGACCGCATCGTCGCTTAACATCAGGCGAGATGGCGGTCAAGTGTAAACCTATTAAAGTTAAAAAAAAAAAAATCTTAGATATCGAAAACAGGGAAGTAGTTTTTCAAATATCAACAAAAAACTAAAATTTTAAAAAAATAATTAAAAAAAAACAGCTTAGATTGATCTGTACGACATATACACTTCGCGAGGCATAAGCTGAGCTTTGCATTTGTGTGAGTGTACATGGATAGTGTAGGTGTGACAACCGGCCTTAGGCGCGGCGCCATTCTGTCTCGCCGCGCTCCTGCCTGATTGGTGATCACTCACACTAATGCAAAGCTCAGCCTATACCTCGCGGACAAAATTTCAAGCTCCTGCCTGATGGGTGATCACTCGAACTAATGCAAAGCTCAGCTTATACCTCGCGGAGTGTACCTTCATGTACCTTCTTATAAATTTAGTCGAATGACAGAATTAAATTACCTGTCATTGAAGTAGATTTTTGTATTTTGGAGAAAACATATCAGCATAATAAGTAGCAGCATAAACAACCCATTAAATGTTCCCATTGTTGGGCGTCGGGGCCTTCTCTCGCAAGGAGAGAGACAAGGCTATAATCCACCACGCTGGCCAAGTGTCGGTTGGTGGATGACATATGACTAAGAACTTAGATTATAGGTAGATTTCGGTTTCTTCACGGTGTTCGGTGTCTTCCTTCACCGTTTTAATTACCGGCATTACGAACATGACTCTGAAAAGATAGTGGTGCGCGTGGTTTTAATCCCTGGGTCTCCGAATCGACAGTCGCCGTTCTCCCGACTAGGTCAGCTGTAACTTACTAGACCAACCGTAACTTATTAGAAAACGTATTAATTCAATCCAAATACTGTTTAAAATTTAAAGGTAGTGTTCAACAAGCTTCGGTGACCGAAGCAGACCGTTGTTAGGGTTACGTGCACAAAGGGTAAAAACGGGACCCTATTACTGAGACTTCGCTGTCCGTCCGTCCGTCCGTCTGTCACCAGGCTGTATCTCAAGAACGATGATAGCTAGACAGTTGAAATTTTCGCAGATGATGTATTTCTATTGCCGCTTTAATCATGGCGGAACGTATCAAGTGATCGGGTTGAAATTTGAAATAGAATTAGATTAGTCTGGAACAACACATAGGCTAAACATGGCCTATGTATAAGTACTCTATGTATTACGTAATAAACATCCAAACAGTGACATTCATAATATTTACAGGACAACGTTGGAACGGCTGAACATATTTGGATGGAATTGAAACACACGTAGTTTGAACTCAGAAATAGCAAATCGGTTACTTATAGGTTACTGTGACGTAGGAAAGACTAAGCAAATTTGGTAGAAAATTGAAACAAAAATAACGCATAGTCTGAAATACCACATTTATGTATTTATTACCTATCAACCTGAAAAGAAGCATGGGCCCTAAGGAAACAAATATTAGCTATCACATCAAAACGGCACAACGATATGGGTTGACATACGAAACACATATAGTTTAGAGTCTAAAATTTCACATGGGCTAATAAGTCTACATTTTCATTTAACTCCATATTAATCTAAGCACATATTTTCGTCAGAACTTGATGTGATGGTTAGGTAAAAGCCAAAATGAATAATATATGCATCCGTTTTGGCGTAGATAATGTAGGTGATTTGCGTTCACAATCAAAATAACAAGCAACATAATATTCTCATTAGACGGCGCTAATGCCAGTTTAAATCTAAAAGCACTAAAGGCTATTTAAATCGATATTTTGCTTTTGTGGTATGTATTTTTTATTTCATCACTAGGTGGCGTTACTGGTATTCTAAATTGTACTAATAAGTTTTTGCTGCTAAAAGGATTATGATGCCACATTTGGATTCTTTCGTTCTTGATTTTTTTCTGTGTTACCTACAATTAAATTCATACATTAACATTTCACTAGGACTTGGCTTAGATTTACGGGTTCAACTTGCTTGAATTTAATTAAAACTCAAAATTTTAATTATTTTGATTCCACACAAGCTTCGTTAAAAATTTTACGCCGGCGAAGTCGCGGGTAACGGCTAGAAAACAGCTTGCGGATAAAAAGAAATAGGTATCAGATCATGCACATTACCTTCAGGCTTTTCATAATGTATCCTATAAAAATCCTACAAACTTAACACTTGCGGCTATGTTCGATACTACGAAACCTTACTAAGTATGTTTGATTTTGTTTAAAAAAAGAAAAATAAAGATGATAAAATTAAATAAATTTTTTGTGTGGAAAACAAATTCACTCAAACTCAAAGGGTTTTCAATGACTACTTATCCAAATATTTGACGTACGACACTTCCAATTAATGTATAAGTCAGTAACATCTGCTTACGCGAACGAAGTAGCGGGTTCAGCTAGTTCATTTATAAAAGTATTAATAATTAATCGCTCATGTCATGTAAAATCCCAAGACTCAATGTTGAATTCATTATAGAAGCTATTAATAAAATGACAAAATTGACGACTCTTAAACTATGACTACAAATTTGATGATCTAGATACCTATGTCCATGGACGTATAAAAAAAGTTGGACCTACGTCCGACTAAAACAAGAACTGTCCATCGAGTCGGCCACACAGTATGCACGTGTGCGCTGTCACATACAGACTGACACGCACACATCAGTGGGGCATTACACGCGCTACTTGTGTATATGCGTGCGTGTCAGCCTATCAGTGGCTACCTGACAAATGTGGCCGACTCTAGTGACACAGTTTTTGTTTTAGCGAGACTACGTCCGTTTTTTTATAAGTCCATGCCTATATCTTAGTTCATTTTTAATAATTTGTTAAAACAATACTTTGTGGTCCCCGAAACTACGAAAATCGACTGAACATTCAGAAACATGAGATCTCTTGTCTCTAAATTTGCTTCTGTATTCAGTAGACTAAATTTAGCAAGCTTTTTTTTTTTTTAAATAAAGATTGACGAGACGAGCAAGACATGTGCCTGATGTTAAGCAACATGCCTGCCACATAACAGCACAGTGACACGAAGCTATTGGAACATGAAGGGTCCAAATCATTACCTAGCACTGCACTGCGCTCGTCACCCAGAGATCTAAGATGTTACATCTCTAATAATTTCTGCCCAGTAATTTCTCTGGAAACATTGCCCTTCAAACCGGAACACAGTAATGTTTGTACATTACTGCCTGGCTGTAGAATAACTGGTAAAGCTGTGGTACTTCCCCAGGCGGACTCTGCTAAGAGTCCTACCACTATTAGCGTTGCCTTTAAGCTAGCAATCGATGTTCAAGACTGAAATCTTTTTCGAACAAGGGTAGGGTTACTTATGTTAATTCAATATCTGTCCGTTGAAAATGTATTTATTAGTATTTAAAGATAAACACACGTCACTGACTATCAGACGACCACCCAGCTCACTTCGGCGGCTCACTAGTCGCGGGTTCGGGGTGAGGTCGATCCTCCGAGCCAGTGCAGCAGACGTCGAGGTATGACGCGCACTCGAATTCCGTAGGGTAGCTGTGGATGAGACATTATTTTATAAAAAAAGTCTGTAATGAAAATGAAACTGCTGAAGAGTTTGTACTAAACAAAACGTTTGTGTGTTTGTAAGAACGAAAGTGGCCGACATAACTCAAAGAGTAAGCAAGCTGGAGTGGCAACGGGCAGGCCACATCGCTCGCAGAACTGACAACCGATGGGGAAGAAAGGTTCTCGAGTGGCGACCACGGACCGGAAGACGCAGTGTTGGACGGCCTCCCACTAGATGGACAGATGACCTCACAAAGGTCGCTGGAAACCGCTGGTTGCAGGTTGCGCGGGACCGTTCGTTGTGGAAATCAGGGAGAGGCAATGTTTCCAGTGGAATTACAGAGCATAGAGATCTTATATCTCTGGGTGACGCGCGCAGTACACTCCGCGAGGCATAAGCTGAGCTTCGCATTTGTGTGAGTGTACATGGATAGTGTAGGTGTGACAACCGGCCTTAGGCGCGGCGCCATTCTGTCTCGCCGCGCTCCTGCCTGATTGGTGATCACTCACACTAATGCAAAGCTCAGCCTATACCTCGCGGAGTGTACAATGGTAGGTAATTTGGACTCTTCATGTTCTAAAAGCTACGTCACTGTGCTGTTTTACCTGCTTGTCTCGTCATTCTACCTCTATAGCGTAGGTATGAAAATGAGATTCTCTTTATAGTATAGATACATAGATATAACAACATAAACGTCTGTCGACTGAAGATGAACATTCAGATGACATAAATAAAAACCAGAAATAAAAAGAAGATAAAGAAGAAGAAGACTTTAATCAGCTGACTATTTTTTTTTTCATTTTATAAATTAATTAATGACTACTTACCTACAACAAATGGTCTTGCCAGACATATTGCATGCCTCTCGCAGAGGCCAGTTTGTATGGGTCAACTTTTAAAATGTTTTGTATCATCTTATCTTACCTGCAAACAGCAATAAACATTTTGTATTTGTATTTGTCAACTCACTGTATATTGATGGTTTCAAGTTCCTTTACTTGGCACTTGTAGTAGGGGACGCACTCGCCTAGATTTGTTTATTTATTTAGGTATACAAAACAGTACACAGTTAACAATAAACTAAAATAATATAAAACAATTTTTGACCTAAGCTATGCATGTTTTTGCGTGAAAGAGTAAACACATCATCACTTTAAATATGTTCTGTAATAAGAACTAGATGGCGCTGTATGTTGATAAAACGCGGTATTAACGTTATCCACGGGTGTTATTAGACTTTTGATTAGTTTGTTTAATGCCAGCTATAGCTATTATTGTGTATATATGCCATTCTTCGGTTATTTATTTTTAAACTCCATTCTACCGATTAATGTTGAGTCGGTTAGTGGATGAGCGAGTACTAGTGTTGGGTAGGACACGACATATTTATAAAAGAGTTTGTAAGAGTAGCCTCATTTTTGTACTGAACCAGTACAATGTCCCACTTCAAATGAGGCTCGGCGTACTAAAGCTCGGCGATACATTTGAAGTTCCGAGTAAAAACATGACATTTGGCGTTATTGCAGTACAATTACAGTCTGAGCTCTGATTGATGACATACTAATAAACAGTATCGTAAAGTAATACAAAATAAAATGCTTCGTAAATATTTTTTGTAAGTAGGTAAATAAAAAAAACCAAATATATTTAGAAGTATATAATAAAAAAAAGCTAATGAATAAAAGTACCATTTAAAAATAATATTTGCGTGACTTTGCTGCCACTGAGGCGGTTTCTTCTTACCGCAGACACGTAATGTTATTGTAAAAGACGCACTACTGTAATTTGTAGCTTGCGTCTCGCCCTCTCTATCTACGTCGTATAGTTTTACGAGGACGGAGAGTAAGTCACGCGACATCTCGACTGCCGCGACATAAAATTTGAAGTAGTACAACGTAAAATGTTGAGCCGCTCTTACATCTTGATGTCATGTACGGGACAAATGTACCGCCTCTTGTGTGTCCTACTCTAGACTAGCGAGTACCCAAGCATACAGTCAAGAAATAAGGGTCGTGCTCATGATTGTACGATACCTAATATGTCAATCTAACCTTGTCAATTTTACGGAATTTTATTTCATATCAAAGTAAGTTACAATATTAATAGTAGCACAAATTATAAATAACTGGCGACCCGCCCCGGCTTCGCTCGGGTGCAATGCTGATACTAAATATAAGCACCTACTAATAAAATTCCGGTCCGGCGGCAAAACGTTTCGTTTTACGTAGTCACATAAGTCACAGTTTTTTGTGATGGATACTGTTTTGGCGCGACCACAACGCCACCGGCGAAATGCACAATAAGTAAGTTAATATTGAACGCTTTATGCAGGGTTTAAACGCGATCCTATACTGCTAACAACATACACACAAATACTTAATTTTTTAACTTTTATAAGTGTACAATTGTACATCATCTCTCCTGATGTTAAGCGACGATGCGGTCCACGATGGAGCGTAGAAGAGACCTATTCACTCTCGATTTGAAGACATTGAGATTGCAACCATTAGGGAAAACCCACTCAGGCAACGCATTCTACATCCTAGACGTTCTCGTGACGAAAAGTAGAGTCAATTCGAGTTCGAATCTTTGGAACGTCAACTATGAAACGATGTTGTTTTTTCGAGCTACGATCAGTGCAATAGAAAAAAAGGCAAAGTGGTATTAGATCATGCAGATCAGGTGCACACTCTCAAAAGTGTATTCAATAAAAAAAAAACATCGGGGCACCATGTAGAAACGAAGTTCCTTCGGATAAAACAAAATCAAAACAATAAAAAAAAATTGCTTAATTTTATTATCTATGGTACAATCTTTGATTAAATACTTGTCTAAATGGAGCGTTACGCTGTGATTGCGGCAAAAGTAACAGGCCAGGTTTCAAACACTTGTGTGCGTGTCACGCACACATATTTATTTATAGTGTGCGAGTGCAACGGAAGATGTGCGGCATCCTTGTCTCACCTTTTGAGAGTAATCGTAAGATTTTGAATGCATACTGCGTACGTGCCATGTCCTAGGTGAATGCTATTTTTTTTTTATTAAGATGGTTTTTGTGATAAATGTTCAGAGCTTTACGTGAATATTATTTGTCTCCTCTCCTGATAACAAGTAGAAGCAGCCCCGCACCTCTAAGCGTGCCGTAAGGAACTTCGTTCCAATAAATCTTATCTTATACCTTTAAACGAGCAATTCTTGTAGGTATATATATATATATATAGAATCTGAATCTCGGAAACGGCTCGAACGATTTCCATGAAATAATCATGATCTAGCCAGGTTTTATTAAAAAAACACCGTTTTACGTGCGTTTTAGACAATGAAAAACTGTTACATAAAGATTAGAATGCGACGGTAAATTTCGCGACAGTATAATAGCTCAGTCGGGAAGATGGGCGGTTATAATATGGTAGGTCCGAGTTCGAACCAACCGGCCGCCTTTCCTTTTGAAGTTCTTTTTTTTTTTTAGAAAATCATTTTGTATCTAAGTATCCGAGCCCCACCCAGGTACTATCTAATAAGCTAGCAATTTTACGCTGAAAAAATCCTACCCTACAGATAACATAAATAGCTACCACGTCCCACAGACTAGAGCAATGCACTGAGGCGCTTCGCTCGGAGCTCTCTGATTGGCTACCGAAGACCCGCGCGGAGATCAAGGCTCTGCTATTGGAGCTCGCCGACACGCAAGTGACGCACCACACTCAGGTCGCTATGAGCTGGAGAGGGCGCTCAAACAGACTCAGGTGAGGACGAACATTACAAAACTACTGGGTTTTTTTCTCACTTTTATACTTTTTTATACTTTGTTTTGGAAGCGCTGGAGTGTTTCCGTGTTGGAGTGACTCTGATCAATGCCCCATGGTTTACTAGGAATACTGAAGTACAAGAGTATTTGCAAATTTGAACGATCAAAGAGGATATAGAGAGGTTGTAGACCTGTTGTGACTTTTCTTTTTTTTAACATTTATTCAGCGTGGCGCTATGGTGCCGACATTAAATGAACACACGGGTAGGGTTACTGACCAGTAATCATACAAAAGGAGTGAAAAATAAAATTCGCTTTTAAAAAAAAAAATAGTTTCTAACAAACTAAATAATTGTATCAAGCTATCGAATGAAACTCACGCTGTGCACTAGATTCATTCAATAACTTCCGTTGTGTGAGTAAGTTGCGTTTGAGTAAAGCTGGCAACGCCGCATCTATCATGCCTTCTACCGCCTAACTAAATCGGCTTTGGCTTTGCTATTGCCATCTCTTATCATGTCAAACGAAAAAAGAGAGAGAAACTACAAAGCTATGACAGTATTCGTTCGTGCGGTAAGCCCCCGAGTACCTACCTATCAGCCGCCGCCGCGCCAAGCGGAGTCGTAGGTACCTACCTATCTACAGATACGTTTACATAATTTTTAGTTATTTAATTCTGATTAATTTGGAACGTGAGTAGGTACATCATGAAACAGCAGATTCAACATCTGTTCACCACTAATAAATCGAATACCCAATAATAAACAACAAAGGTAAGCACACAAAATGTAAATAAATGCGTAGGTACCTAACCTATTGTAATTTTGGCGAAACATACCAAAATGTTGACTTTGAAATAATAAGATGCGTATTGTCAGTACTCATATCAAGGGCACTTCGCATTTTTCATTATTCCCACTGGTGGGACTAGGGACCTTCTCTAGCAAGGAGATAGGCAGTTAAGGCCATAATCCATCACGCTGGCCTACTGCAGCTCGGTGGATGACACATACCCACGAAAAGTACATGTCGATTTCCTCAAGATGGTTTCCTTCGCCGTTTTTAATTTAGCGGTCTTACGCACATGGCTTTGAAAAGTCAGTAGTGTGCGGGGGTACGGATCAGCAGTCGCCGTTCTTCCTACTAAACCAAGCGTCACTTCAAGAACACTTGGTAATAACAAAAAGCATTAGCGTTTTTAACCTGAAACCAGCTGAATTGGTTAGCCTACAACATTCTTTAAAATATAATAAAAACAACTTCTCGCGATAGGTTTGGTTTGAAGATTTGAATTTCATAAACAATTTAACCAACAAAACCCTTTCAAATAAAAGATAAATTTGTTTGAAATCTAATTACGATTACGTAAGTAAATAAAATTAAGAATGCCTTAAAACAGTAACTAGGTAGGTACCTATTAGTTGTAGGGATAGTTGTAAGTTGTAAGTACCTACCTATACACCTCTACATCTACATGCCTCTACGCACTCGCACGGAGCGGCAACACCGCGCCTACTCCGGCGCGGCGCCGCGCCGGGTAATCTTTTGAAATTTTAGGTACAAACATCGGAGCGAAACTTTTTGATCTCCATTTTTAAAATGGTCTACGTGACCGCCACTTTCGCGAACACTAAACCTTATTAAAAATGAAAATGAAAACGAATGCTTGCCAATAAGTGTCCAGGTGAAGCCGAAATCTGTGATGCTCTGGGAAACTTGCACTTTGTCGATGACTTGCTTTGGGCGACAAATCGTTATCGCAAAGGCAGCTATTTGATGGGTTTCTGTGTCAACTAAAGTCATGTCTGCATACTATGGAGTTCCACAACACCAATTAAATAACTACTCACAAAACAAAATCACAACACAAAAGTACATAACAAAAAGGCGTCTTTATCGCGGTATCTAACCTAATCTAATTGACACTGACTCGTACAATAAATTACAGTAAATAAACGACAAAATAATGCGTAAGTCTTTTCGCGAATAATTAAATTACTTAATTACCTAGCTAAGGATTTAAAACAGTAAATTGAATTTTTGAAAATTGCAAATAACTCAGTAAATAAAAACGATACACGAAATTTAATTTTACAGAATGCCTAAAAATATGATGTGTGATATGTGGTTTCATTTAATGTCGGCACCAAAGCGCCACGCTGTATGTTTACACTTGACCGCCATCTCGCCTGATGTTAAGCGACGATGCGGTCCACGATGGAGCGTGTTCACCTAGAAGGAACCGATTCACCCTCGATTTGAACGTATAAAGATAGTAACCATCGGGGAAAACTTTCTCAGGCAACGCATTCCGCAGCCTAGACGTTCTTGTCATACAAGCAGAGTCCAGTCCAGTTCGAGTCTTTGTAACACCAATCATGAAACGATGTCGCTTTTTCGAGCTACTAGCAGTCCAATACAAGGGCAATTATCATGCAGATCCATTATTAACCATTAAATAAGATGATAAATATCACCTTATTTCATGCCTTATATTTATGGTATAATTTGAACATAAATATAAATGTTGGTGGAAAATTCACACACAATATAGCTGATATAATACTTATAAAGTTGTAAATACATACTTATTATACATAGAAATAGCCAGACACATTGCAAACATTTGACTTTTTCACACAAACATTTGCAGTGGGTGGGAGTCGAACCCACATCCCACTTCGTGGTCTCACTGCTGCGAATTGGGATTCAACAAGTACAAAAATAAAAATGTTGGATTACCTCAAACGACCTTGGATTTGAAATTTATACAGTATTCTACTAGTCAAGCCCTTTCATTTGATAGCCCTATTATTATTGAGGGAGGGTGTGAAAGAATGTTTTATCCGCCATTTTGTGGATGCGGCCATTTTGAATCGATATTGAGATTAGCGCTTCCAAACACATCTTTTTAACTTTTTAATATTAATCATGGTATAATAATATAACTCCGCCTGGTACTCTCTTCCGAGACTCGGGAACCACGTGACTGACACAAGCCTACGTCATCATGCTGTTTACACGTTCTCAAACTTTAAAATGTGGGAGAATTTAAAACAACGGTGCAAATTATTTTAACGGCGTGTGTGTATATTCATGTAGAAACATAGTACAATACGAGTAAAACAAATCTAATGTATTAACTTAAACTTTATTTATCTATTCAAGAAAAACTGTTGAAAAACGAATCCACAGTTAATCAATAAACGGTGTTATATCAATAAACACTTTAAGCAATTTTCGTTTTAATTTCTTCTGGAGTTGATTATTAACGATTTTTTTATTTAATTCTTTTAGTCTTATGTATGTCCTCGTTCTGACCAAGCAAAGTATCACATCGTAATCTATTTGAGGGTATTGGGTTTTGACGTCCTTGTGTACTATATCTGCTAGGCTTTGAAAGATAAATTTATATGAATTAGAATTTATATGAATTAAATCTAGATGGAATATATAAATTAGTTACTTAGGGGGGCTGCTTGCGTCATCAAGCAAACACGGAACATAAAACTAGTAATTATTGTCGAAAAGTACGTATACATACCATTTTTAAATGTTGTTTTCAGTCCACAATAGCGAAGCCATTCATTGGCTACGGATTCTTTTTCGAAAACGAATAAAATCTGATTATACTGCCCTTTTCACTCCTACTCTTGCACTTCCGAATAGAACAGCCAACCATTTTCGTAACAAAACATTAATTACCAAGCTTACGATGTGAAAAGATTGGAAAACACTGCGATTGCTGACACTGAGCGAGAAGGAAATGACAATTAACACGCGTTCGACAAGGATGACGGTCAGGGACAAATGGCGGATTGTCAAATATGACAGCGCTATCCTGTGCTGCCAATAGTGTAAACGGAATTACCCGAAAGTCTGAAATTTCTTTCGTGAATCGGAAGATATTTTTAACGAATAATTAAAAATGACGTGTTGTTGTAAAATTTAGAATAAAAAACATATAAATGAAAATTATAAAATTTTAAAAAAATATTTTAACTAATTAATCATAGATATAATGTACCCATGTACCATGTTATGTTGAAATAAAGTGGCAATGTTATTGTGACGTAGGCTTGTGTCACTCTGGGAAGAGAAGACCATGTTTTATTAGACTATGATATTAATATAGTATTTATTGTATTTTATTTATTGTTTGTTCCCAGGATGCGAATGTAGACGAACTATTCAAGACTGTGTCCAAAACGGCGGTACAGAACCTGTCTCCGTCGCGGTGTCGCGCCGAACTGACGCCCACGGAGACCGAACGAGACCTGGACGATTTGGAGAACTATAGCAACGACTCGACTCGCTCATCGAACGGACGAACGAGCGAGAGAGCGAGCGAGTGAGCGAACAACTGAGCGAACGATTGAGTGAACAGGTGAGCGAACGATTGAGTGAACAGGTGAGCGAACGTGTGAGCGAACAGGTGAGCGAAGGAAAGACCGAGTGGGTCGAAGTGAACGATATCCCCAAAGAGCCGTTAAACGTAGACGGCGTGTTAAGAGCTCAAGAGAAAGACGATTTCCTCAGCGAAATATTAGACGATACCGAACCTTCGGGCAGTAAAGATGAAAAGGAACACAAGGACTCTACGTCGTTGGAGCAGAGTTCAAAATCGGATGTCGTCTCTGATCCGCTGAAGGAGTTTTCCGATGTCGATCTGTCATGATTGTATGATGTGGTGTTCGCGGGGATTTTGAAGACTTTTGATTGAGTCTTGGGATGTGAGATACAAGTCTTGTAGTGGGCACAGGTACTACCCAGAAACGGTAGTACGAGTGTTTTACGTATACCTAGTTTGTTTGTTCGTATCTAATGTTTAGAAATGAGAAAATGGTATAAAGATTGCATCAAACCAATCACAACATATTTTCAAAAAATAAATTTTCTTCATAATTTCAAAGCAAGGTAGAGATATTTTTAGCGATAAAACTTCCGGTCCTAACACTAGTTTTTTATTGTTTTTTTCTTAATTTTTTTTTTTTGATGTGTACCATAAAGGCTATCTATTAGTATTATAACTATACATATTTTAGTAGTGATAGCACTCTTTGGAAAGACCTACTGGGGAAGTACCAGATCATTGCCAGTTATTCTACCGTCAAGCAGTAATGTGCAAACATCACTATGTTCCGGTTTCTAAAAGGCAAGATAAATTACAGGGTTTAAATATGAAAACTAACGTGGTTATTACACATTTAAAATGAATACACGGGTAACTCACGTTTGATACAGTCAGTCCAGTCCGACTCAAGTTTCGATCGCGTCCGGCGATTTATTTCGAGAGAGAGCGCGCGCGTTTTCGTAGCTCCTTTGGCACTCTAAAAAGATCGCCGGACGCGATCGAAACTTGAGTCTTACTGGACTGACTGTATCAATCAACGTGATTTACCAGGGTATTTATTTAAAAAGGATTTAAATAAATCATCTTATATCTATGGGTGTCGAGTGCAGTGTAGTGTTAGGTAGTGATTTGGACTCTTCGTTTTCCTATGGCTGCGTGTCGCTGTGCTGTTATGAGCAGGCACGTTGCTTACCATCAGGCACATGATCTGCTTGTCCAGTAATTCAATACTATATAAAAATATCTATCTAACTCGCTATTGTGATATACACTCAATATACCTATTAAAAATGTGATGTGGTGTGTATGTCATTGTTTAATTTTGTCTCTTTTTTGTCAGACAAAGAGTTTACATATACTACGTATAGAGTTGGAAAAAACGCTTTACACCGAAAGCACGGGTCTGATCGCTCTTGTCTGATCGCTCTTGTGGAAGTGTCATACTTTTGTCGCGGCACATCACTATGTCGCCATAGCTAACATACACCTCATCTGCTTACGATTGGTACATAGGAACCGTGAGGAAACACCTGAACTATTTATTTACTTATTATCTATCTAAGTTTTCAGATATGAGTTAACAAACTATGTATATTAATTTAATCGAATGTGAATCCAAAGCAATGTAGTAATATATTATAGTATAGGGAGGTGTAGAATGT